>PVIU01000706.1:215945-278226 GCA_004026605.1 Ondatra zibethicus
GTAGAAGGTGGTGAAAAAGTAAGGTTCCCTTTGCCCATGGGACAATGACTGATGGCCCCTGCCTCTAGCTGGGGTCCTGAAGGCTACTCTGGCTCTCTTTGAATCTCAGCTGAATATTCAAATGGGAACTAGCAATTTCAAATTGAATCTTTTTGTGGATTTTTCTCTATTGTAGGTGGCTTGTAGGTTAAAACTCCTGGATTTCAGCTTTAAGTATGGTGTAACAATGGTAAATTATCCTAAAAAAAGTTCTGCATTGGAAATGTCTTTTTACTCTGAGAGTGTTCTCACGAGTAGAAAAGCTAAACACAAAGCTTGCACGTGAGGGTCTCATCTAGATTCTCTAGTCTTCAGCCCTTGGACACACCATGTCGTTTTTAAAGACAGTGCTACTACTGCTGGTGAATCTTAAATGACCGCATTTTGAGAGTAATGAGTGGGCACAGCCACTAGAGGTCGCAATCTAGTTTTTGTTAGCCCAGGTCCTTAGACCATGGGAGAACCACAGATTGTCCCTGTCCCACAGCCATTAAATTGTAAGAGAACTGATTCTTGTCGGGTGCTCTTACTTGCTTGAGGCTGTGAAGCACATGAGGGTCAAATGCTTCGCCAAGTGCCACCCTGGGACCTGAAGCCTTTGTTACCGTGTGAACACCCTTTAGCTGGTTCACGCCAGGGCTGGGCTCCAAGGGGAGGGCTTTCCTTTAGAGATGAGTCTCTACTTTGACTCAGGATAATGTCAGAAGATGTCTATATGAAGTAAATTGACAAAACATAATGTCAATTTTTTTTGTTCTAGTCTATATTAGTCCGCTTGGTAGAGAGAGAAAAAAAAAGAATGCTGACGATGAGAATAGAATTAATGGTCCCCTATGGCTACAACCCTCAGGAAGAAACCTGAGGAAGGGGGATTTTTAGTCCTCAACTCTCATCACTGGTTACCCAGTGGTCTTAGTTTGGGATCAAAGGTAAAAGGTTACTAAACTACAGTTGTGACGGATATGACCCAATGGAAGCCAGGAGAGGAAACATGGGGCAGGCTGAAGGTAGGAATCCCTTAGCTGTGGGACTCCGTCAAGTAGGACATCTAAGAAAGACCAACTGAGTTATGAGTGTTCAGAGGTGTCCTCCTGAGCAGTCAGGGGTTCAGTGCTGTGTACCAGAGGAAGGGGTTCGTCAGGACTGTACAGCCATTAGGTCATGGATGTGCAGTTACTGACTGGAGTCCTTGCACGCTGAAGATCAGAGCATTGAGAAGTGGGCTGTGTCACTATAGAGGTGTGCGTGTGGAGTCCAGACCTGGTTTTGGCCGTGTGATTATACAGATCAGTGTGCCTCAGCCCTTGATGTGAGAAGAATCATCCTGGATCTCGCTGTGATGCCAGTGCTGGCTCAGGAGGCCTGGAGAGGGATAGAGGAGGGCCTGGCCATCACAATCATGCTTAGTGTCTGCCCTTACCCACAGACGTGGAGAAGGGCTGCCATCTGATGCATGTCCTGAACTGCGTGCGCCTGAACCTCCGCTGGGACCTGAGCAAGGCTGTGCTGCGACAGGTGCTGGAGCTCCTGGAGGACCGGAGTGACATCGTGAGCACAGGGGCTCACTACTATACGGCCTTCTGAGCAGAGCTGCGGAGCACAGACGGCGGCTTTCCCCAGGCTCTCACAGGCACTGCACAGGGACTTACATACATTCAATCTCATAATAAATTCCAATATAGTCACTAGAAAAATGGGATTTGACTTCCTTCTACTTGCTGTGTCCCTGAGGTAGATGGCTTTGATATCAGCCATGACACACACAAAACATCCTTGTCACTTCCTGGCTGGACTGAGTGTCACTCAGAACAGAATGGGAGTAAGCAGTGCTGCTGGCTCAGTCACTGTGTCTGAACTCAGGGACCCTAACTTGATGGAGGGACATCCAGGGTAAAGGCTCCCGCACGCCTGGAACTGGAGAGGCACTGGCCAGAGAGCATTGTTGGAAAGCTTTTTCAGACTCCAGGCTCCAGATACATTTCCTCCTGGCTCCTCTGATGTGTTAAAAGCAGACGTAGGGGCATAATCTCCTGGAGTGGTTGACACTTGTCTCTGGTTCCCGAGGTTCCACACTGGCAGTGAGGCCCAAGACCTGGGCTGCTGAGGTTTTCAGATCCGCCTTGAACAAGAAAAGGATCAGGGGCATGGCGTGACCTTTTAATTCTTTCCCTTATGACTTGAAAGTTGTCTCAGAACATTTGTCTGCCTTCAAAGAGGTGCACAGCTCAATGTGTGGTCCCTCGGTGCCCCTGAAGATGGCAGAGGCTGTCAGCTAGCTGTCTGGCTGGTGGTGTTATTTTCAGGATTGCCGCTGAGTGTGCAGGACTTACCGTCCAGACATAGGCTTGGCATGTGCCCAGACAGGTGATGGAGTCGTGCTTTTGCTCAGAATGACAAGGTAAAGAAAACATTTGAGTTATGTAGTAGGCTTGTTCTAACAGCAAATGGTAGATCCAGCCAGCAGAAATAAAGTATGGAGAAAGATTTGGACTTAATTACAGTCATTTTGCAGAGGGCACATCTGCCTGAGTCTGCTGTGTTGGCTTTTGACGTAACAGCGTCGGGATGGCTCGGCTGGAAACCCTTTGGGGCCCAGGAGCTGCCCCACCCGCTGTGGATGAGTGGTTCTACATTCACAAGTCCGAGGTCACGCTGGAGATCCTTTCCTGTCCTGGCCCCTTCCGCCCTCTGGTGACTCCTTCCCGGTAATGGCATAGACAGCTGCTGTCTTCCCTATGCTTGGAAGGGACGCAGCTACATAGGATCTGCATGGGGCTCTTCCTCCAGGTCAGCAGCTCTCCCATGCTTAATCCATCTTTCTCAGGCAGGAACCCAGAACTGGGAAGTAAAGTGGGTATGGGCTGGATCGAGCAATCCCATGAGAGAATTCCTCTCCAGGGAAGACGCACGCCAAGTATGAAAGAAAGCGTAAATACGCAAGATGCCCATCACTGCCTAATCTACAGTAATTTATATGTAGAGAAGTATGGACACATGATAAAATACTACATAGCCACTAAAATGATGGTGCAGATGGCTGCCGTTGCTATGGCGCAGTACTCCCAGATGTGGTGGGAAGAAAATCAAGTTACAGGGCTGTTTGTGTGGTACAATGCCATTGATATAAAATTCCGTGTGCCTTCATGGAATCACTGAATGTGTATAGTGCAGATCTACACAGACACAGCTCAACAATTCTTCCTTCTAGAACAGTGATTCTCAACCTTTGGGTCACGACCCCTCTGGCAAACCTCTGTCTCCAAAAATATTTACATTATGATTCATAACAGTAGCAAAATTACAGTTATGAAGTAGCAACTAAAATAATTTATAGTTGGGGGTCACCACAACATGAGGAACTTTATTAAAGGCTTACAGCATTAGGAAGGGTGAGACCCACTGCCCTAGAAGTATTTGCTGCATTTGCCTTCCAGGACACCTAAGGTCCTGGCTGCATCTTCTCCTTTCCTTAGTTATCCATCTCCCCAAGTGCCCAAGACTCAGCCGCAGACCTCATTTCTAGCAGTCTTGCTCTCCAGAGATTCTAACCTCATGGACCATGCCATTTGCATACTGCCAGACTTCCCAGTTGGCATGGGTTTGGGCCTATTTGCCATCCTCATGCCCCTGTATCTAGCCTTCTACTGGCATCTGCTTAGGTGTCTTGGAGACATCACCAACTTCATGTGTTCAGAGCCAGTCTCTGGATCCCGCAACCCCTGCCTTGCTCCTCACAGAACCTGGTGCAGGAGAAGCCAGCTCCATTCCCAGACACTCAGGCCGAGCCCATCAACATCTTTCTCATAGTCCACACCCAAGCTGTACAGTCACAAATTGTTTTGACTCCTCCAGAATGTTTCTAGAATATACTTCTCCCACCCCCCTTTCCTCCGTCCTGAAGTATTGCTGTCACCTCCTCTCTGGCCTCTGTCACGGCAGCCACAGGGATCCTGTGCTGCTCCAACTCTCCATGGCTTCGGATCTTCGCTAGGCAGGAGCCTGAGGCATCCCGATGGCCAGCAAGGCTCTGCTATGCCACACCTCACTGCACTATGCTCAGCCATTATTAGTCTTGCTGGACCCCATGCACCAGGTGTGTCCTTGCCTGGTGACAGGCGTCTGCTCTTCTCCTTCAGGTCTTTGTCTGACTCACCTCAGTGAGGCCTACCCCAGCCCTCTTGGCTGATTGTAACCAATTTCTGTTCCCCCAGCTTTGTTCTGCCCATAGTGCTAGTCACTGCCTAACACACTCCAGATGTTAGCCTTCTTTCCCTGTTTATCATCTGTCTCCCCAGCAGAATGCTTTAAGAGACTAGAATTCTCTCGTTTCCTGTGTCCCTCGTACCCAGGGCAGCGCCTGGTGCATCTTTCCTAAATCCCACTTTTGTCCGTGGCTGGCTGGTTTCCAGCTCCTCGTGCCGGACTCTCCTGAGGGTTTCCCCAGTGTTCGGGAATCTCTTCAAGCTGGGAGCACTTGGCATTAACATCCCACAGAAACAAACTCAGCCAGGGCACCTGAGGCATAGACTCAGGTTCCCTCATCCTGAGGAGATGTGGCAGTGGTGTGTGTTGTCAGAGTGTCTTTACACGATCAAGTGTCCCCCATCCCTCCTAGCTGCCAGCTTGATATCTACCAGCATCCCTTGCTCATCTTCTCCACTCCTCATCCCTGTTCTCTGCATCCCCCACATGAAAGTTTTTGCTTTCTTGAAGTCTTTGCCTCGGCTTCAGCTTCTGGATAATACTGTATTAATATCACGCTCCTGATTCATTTGAGAAGTGTTGTATAGGTGACTATATCATCAGATGTTACTAGAAATGCTCACCAGAGACTAACATCTGTTCCCTTTGAAAGGTGAACTTTCAAATGCTTCCAAATCAATGTCTTAACAGATATTAGCTCTTTTAAAAAAAAATAAGAATGTGGATCAGTGAGATGGCCACGCAGTAAAGCTAGTGACCTGAGCACCATCCTGGAGCCCTTGTAAAAGTGGAAGGAGAGACCCACCTTACAGAGTTGTCCATGTGTGAAGGGTGGAGTGCACACCTCTGAGCATGCATACACACACACAATAATAATACACTGAACGTAAGCTGGAGAAATGGCTCAGTGTGTAAGAGCATATACTGCTATCCCAGAGTTCCACTTCCAGCAACTATGTAAGGAAGTTCACAACTACCTGCTAACCAGTTCCAGAGGACCCAACACCCCTTCCTCCTGTGTGTTCATGCCCCCCCCAATTAAAAATAATGTTATTTCCCATCCCCACCCACCAGAAGCACAAGTAGACAAGGCTGAGAGTCCTTTCCCTGCAGTGGTGTAAGGACATTGCAGAGCTGAGGGGAGGTCTCAGAAAGCCCTCATGGGGTTTAATGCAGTTGAACTACAGCTTATGTATATACAAAGACGAACCAGAGGGTCCCCTGAGAAGGAGGGGTACGGAGTAAAGTCCTCAGCTCTGGGGTATGCTTGTTTGGAGAGGTATGGGCACACACATAGCTTATGGAGGCAAGAAGACAAACGGCACTACTGTCTGGTCGTGGGTTTCTTTGAAGGGCCATGATTATCCCCATCTGGTAAACTACCAGTGCTCCTCATTCCTCTAAGACACTTCTTTGTAATTATTTTCCTCTCTGATGGTGTGCCAGGACCCTGGCCAAAAAAGCCAAGTGGGATAAAGTCCATTCAACTGTGAGGGACTCAAGACTCAGTGCCAATGATTGAAACCAAGCGAACTTCTAATTTTCCATTGGCAAAGCATCTACACTTTCTCATTAATGTGGTTTTTCTTCCACAAGTGGCTTCTACCAGGCTACCCAAAAACATCTCTTTGTTCCCTTCCTAAGTCCATGCGAAGCCTATGGGAAACTCCAGCAGCAGGCTCTGGGAGAAGGGTGTGCATGGCCATCCTGAAGGGTGGTGTCCCAGGACAAAGAGCTTTGTGGTTGAGCCTTGGATGCCTGCTGTTCTCCTGGCAGAGGGCTAAATGTGAGCCTATAATCAATCAGTGGGGTTTTGTTAGTGCTGGATTTTTAATTCAGTCTATTTCTATTGAAATTTGACAACCTGTCTACTGCCTGCTAACCTTGACTGTAGCTATTAAAACAAAACAGGTAAGTCCAAAAATAACACCAGGTTCTATACTCACAAGAATTCCAAATCAAACCCCAAAGCTCTGTTAAGTCAAAGTAAAATGCTACGTTTTCACTTGGAATCAGGAAGGAAATGCAAAGATCACCTTATTACTTTGGTTTGTGAGGTTTTGTTTTGTTTTTTGCATCTATTCATTGTATGTGTATATACCTGGGCACACATGTATCAGAGGACGACTTATGTGAGTTGACTCTCTCCTTCCACCTGTGTTTCCTAGGGATTGTAATCAGGACATCAGGCTCCATGTAGGGAGCCTTTGCCTACCGAGACATCTCACAGACAGGCACAGTAACACAGCTTCACAGAGTTAAACCAGTGCAGCATAATAGGATGCAGCACATCTTTGCATCACTAAACAAATATTCCTCAGCATAAACAAATGTAAAACTTCTGAAACTAATATTACATAACATTTCTCCCTTTTTGTCTAGATAAAAGGAAAGGTTTTAACTTCAACATAGTAAAACTATGTGCAACAACAACAGTTATCAAGTAAGAATTACATTTACAATATTCAGTCCATTTGTATTAACAAATTCAGAGAAAATACTCTATTGCCTGTCTTATCTTAGTGATTCCAAAGTTTTAAACCTACTTTACTTTCTATCATAACTAAGGAAAACTACAACTCTATTTAGTCTTTAACTCCAACAAAGACCTCAGAAAGATGTAATATTACCTAATAACGGAGACATCTAGCTGCCTGGACAGTCACCTAAAGTTCTTCTGCAACATTGGGACATCTATCTTCAGCCTAAGGGCCTAGAATATCTGGCAGACTTTTCAATGAAGCAGGAAGTTTGAAGGACTGCTCACCTTGTATTAGCAAAGTTCATCAGTCACTTTCCTCTGTATCCTGCAGAATGTCAGGCAGACTTCTGTAAAGCAGGAATCTCAAAGGACTGCCATACCTTGTCTTGGCAAAGTTCAACAGTCTTTTTCCTTTGTGTCCTGATTGTCCAGTCTGTATAATATACTGTTAGCAGTCAAAGCAAGAGCAGTTTCTTGCCCAAATGGCTAGACTTGCCACATTGAAATCAAATTCCATATGGACTTTCTTCAGTGACCATCATCCTTTTATGAAGTAAATTGGTGGTGCCAGAAGCAGATGTGTCTCATCGTTCCAGAAAGTCCTATGATGACAAAACATTTTAAATGCCATGCTCTGTAGGTGTTTGAAGTGTTGAAAATCACCTCATCTGTCTAAGATATACCCGTTTAACCTTGAAAACACCTCAATATTCCAAAATCTATGCCAATGCAAAATATCTGAGATTAATAGTTGTCTTTTTAATCCTATATTCCTGTATTCCCCTAAATGATAACAAACATCCATGACCCACCAAATAACCAAAAACCATCCACACACCATCTCTTGGAAATTGGGCATTGATTTCTCTAGACTTTGTCCTGTTGTCTGTGGATTAAGGCATCTTTAGGGGTTCCTGAGAAAATTGAGAGAATGGCCAAGACCTGGGAAGACTAGCTGTGTGTAACCTTTGATGGTATATATCACCTGTCAAGATTCTGGAGGTCTTCCCTGATCAAACCTGATCTGTATTAATCCTGAAGGAACCCACAGCCTCTCATTTCCTGTGGAAACATAATTAAAACCTCTTCTCCAATGCAACATATTTTTGACTTCTTTTTTAAAGTTAAGATAGCCCTAGAGTCCAATTTAGCAGTCTTGTTCACAATCTCATGTCTGTTAGCCGGTGTTGATGTTTATCAGCAATCAAAAAATTCAAAATCAACACAATAGGATCCAGACTCCCTGTGTATTTCCCATCACCATGTAGCTTTCTCTTTTTATAGTACGTTTTACTATATTTAAAAATTCCTCTTTAATCCCAGCACTCGGGAGGCAGAGGCAGGCGGATCTCTGTGAGTTCAAGGCCAGCCTGGTCTACTAGAGCTAGTTCCAGGACAGGCTCCAAAGCCACAGAGAAACCCTGTCTCGAAAAACCAAAAAAAAAAAAATCCTTTTAAAAAAAAACTATTTCTATGACTGTCTATACACTTTCTCTTTCCTTCCTTAAACCTGTGCACATTCTAAAACACACTGAAACCTGTTCGGAGGTATTTTTCCTGTCCGGACTTATTTTACTGTGTATCTCTACCCTTTTCTAACCTCATGAACCTTTAAACTGCTAAGCAACATGGCTAGGACCTGCACCAAGGCTTTGGTGAGTGATTCGCCAAACTAAAGCTTGCAGCCTGGAAGGAGGTAAGTGACCAAGAGCTGCATTGAGCCCCCAAGTCTGGGAAGCCAGCACTGTGGCAGGCATTTGTTACTTAGTTCTTTGTTTCTTCTTAGTGTGAAAAAGGCCCTCTGAGTGCTCTGCTGTGCTGCAGAACTTCTTAAAGGAGCCCTGCGCTTTTATTTTGTTTGTTTGTTTATGCTTTCCCAGGCCCTATGGAAATTCAAGCCTCATGTTGGAATGCCAAAACGTAGTTTTTTTTTTTTTAACTCTTTGGGGGGCCCACCACCCAGCTCCCAAATAAATACAGAGTCTTATTTTTACTTATGAATGCCCAGCCTTCGCTTGGCTTGTTTCTAGCCAGCTGCTTACTGGCTTACTCCTCATGGCTTGCCCACCCTGCTTTCTTATAGAGCCTAGGGCTACCAGCCCAGGGATGGCCCCACCCACCATGGGCTGGGTCCTCCCACATCCATCACTGTTTAAGAAAATGCCCTACAGACAGATCTGTGTATGGCTATTTTTATGGAGACAATCTCTCATTTGGGGTTCCCTCCTCTTATCTGATTCTAGCTAGTGTCAAGTTGGTGTAAAAACTAGCTGCATAGTATATTACTAATAACCCAAAGTGGAAACAACCCAATGTCCATCAGCTCATGAACAGAACAGTCTTCTTGAAGATTTCAGGCTAGGTGCAAGAACCCAGGTGCAAAAGAAAGGACCACGTAGAGCAGTGGTTCTCAAGCTGTGGGTCTTGACCCCTTTGGGGTCGCATGTATGATATCCTGCATATTAGATATTAACTTTACAATTCATAACAGTAGCAGAATTACAGTTACAAAGTAACAATGAAATAATTTTATGGTTGGGGGTCACCACAACATGAGGAACTGTATTAAAGGGTCGCAGCATTAGGAAGGTTGAAAAATACTGAAAAACATATCAATCCTTTTATATGGAAAAGCCATAGAACAAGCAGGTCTTTAATGATACAAAATAGAGGAATGGTTGCCAGGCATAAGGAAAGGAGGTCATGTGGTTCAGAGTTTATTTGGGGATGTTGGGGTTTCTGGAATTATGTAGTTGTGATGTTTGTATAATTCTGAATATGCTCAGCAGCACTGGGCTGTGGGCGTGGTTGAGTGTCCCCATGTTCTCCATGTCCCCATGGCTAGGTTTCCTGGGCAGGCATCCAGAGAAAGCATGAGTCAGGTGGAGGCTTTGGGACCGTGTCCACAGCTCAGAATGCACAGTCTCGCTTTCACACATTATAATTGCTGAGACTGTCAAGAGAAGGGGTGAATGTGAACACCACCTCCTGATGGTGAGGACCGAGGTTCGAGGACACACATGACTATTACTGGACTACTTGGAAAATCGTCTGTAGCCAACATTTTTCTACTTATAGATGCAGACATCCTCATTCTGTTAAAAGATGGGGGAGAGGGGAGGGTGCTGAGATGGGGTCTCGCTTTGTAGCTCAGACTCACCTAGAGCTTGCTATATAGACAACATTGGTTTTGCAGTTACAGCAATCCTCCTGTCTCAGTCCCATAGATGCAGTGATAAAAGTACAACCCACCACATTCTGCTAAAAGGCAGTTTTGCCCTGAAAAGTTCCAAAGAGAAAAATGTGCAACTTACTGAATATTGCATTAAAGGTTATATACATATTAGGGGCCAGGGAGATGGTTCAGTTGATAAAGCACTCGCCATGCGGGTGTGAGGACTGGGGTTTGGGGTCCCGAGAACCTATGTAAAAGCCAGGCAGACATGAGGGCTGTAATCCCAGCACCTGAGGCAGATGCTGCAGCGCAAACTGATTAGCCAGATTAGCGAGCACTGGTGAGCCTGAAGGGAAGAGTGATTAAGGAAGACACCCATGTCAACTTTGTGCCCCGTGTGTGCCACACTTATGTCCCAAATGACTATGTGCATACTGGAAAGCAGCCATGTTGATATTTCGTGTATCCTTCCACAGTTAAAAAATTTTTTATTTGGGAGGAAGGGATGGGAAGAGGAGGCTGGTGGCAGGGTCTCACTTATGTACCCTAATCTGGCTTTGAAGTCACAAGCCTCCTGCCTCATCCCCCCCCAGTGGTGGGACTACCGATGTAACTGTGTCTGGCTATATGTCAGCGTTTTATATGCACCGTGATTTTTAATTTTGTAAAGATTTATTCATTATTATTTTATGTGTATGTTTTGCCTGCATGTGTGTCTGTGCACCATGTGTGTGCTAGAGGTTAGAAGACGGCATTGGATCATCTGCAACGAGAGTTTCCAGGTGGATGGGGGGAGTGGAACCGGGGTCTTCTGCAAGAGCAAGTGCTCCTAACTGCTGAACCATTTCTGCAGCAGCCCTCTCCCCACCCCTGCCCTCACACACACACACCTTGCTTTTTCATTTACCATTAGCCTTGGGAGTCTTCTCTCTTTTCTGTGGGAATTAGCCATATTCTTCTAAACGGTGACATAGTTCCATTGTGTGCCTGGGTTCCAAACTCAGCCTCCTGTTGAGTACCACTTACTTGGTTTCTAGCTTATAACTATTGCAGCCAAGGCTGCAGGAACACTGTAATAGGTTCAAGTGTTGCAGCCAGGGCTACAGGGACACTGTCATAGGTTCAAGTGTTGCAGCCAAGGCTGCAGGGAGAGACACCGTCATAGGTTCAAGTGTTACAGCCAAGGCTACAGGGACACTGTCATAGGTTCAAGTGTTGCAGCCAAGGCTGCAGGGACACCGTCATTGGTTCAGCTGTTGCAGCCAGGACTGCAGGGACACCGTCATAGTTTTTTCCAGGAGAAAAGTGCATGACCATCTGAACTGATCCTGATCTGGTGCCAGGTGCTGGTCATCCCAGAACACAGGAAGTTGAGGTTGACTGTGAGTCCAAGGCCACCCTAAGCCCTGTAGAGAGACTAAAAACATACACTAAAAAAAAATTAAGTGAACAGACACTGACAAATGACCAACTGCAAAGGCTGGTCCACTGTTAACTGCCATCAATGATGGACAAGTCTGCGGCCTGGAGCTCCCCAAACTGATGAACCTGTAGCTTCCATCACCGTCCTTCTGACAGGGACGAATAACTGCTGGGATTTTTGTTTGCATTTGTTTCTTGAATTTCCGTCTAGATGCTCATTGTGGGTACCTTAGACAAGGTGCTCTTCTGGACAGCGGCCATCTCTTCCAGCAGGAGCTGAGACTGGCCAGTCACCCTTCACAACAACAGCAGCCTCAAAACTAGCCCAGGGCCTCAGTAAGGGTGGGGTTGACACACAGCTGGAATAAACATCCAGCTTTCAAAGTCCCAACTTGCTTCCTCAAGTACTCAGTCATGTGCCCACTGCAACATTAATACATTAAAACAGTGGTGTGTGTGTGTGCTTATTTGCTTATTCATGTGTGTGAGTGTGGGTGTATTGCATGCCATAGCATGCATGTGGAGATCAGAGGACATTCTTAAGCATCAAACCTAACCTTTCACCTTATCTGAGACAGGATCACTTTCGCTCTTGTATATGCCAGGTTACCTGGCCTTCCAGGGAGTCTCCTGTCACCCCCATCTTGCCACAGATGCACTGGGATTGCAGAAGTGCATGATCGTGCCCATCTTTATGTGAATTAAATGCAGCAATGCAGGTTCTCACGCTTCTGTGGCAAGTGCTCTCCCCACTAAACCATCTCTCTAGCCTGACTGATATTTCTTTAAAGATGGGCTCTCACTATGTAGCCCAAGCCGGCATTGAATTCCCGAGCCTCCTGCATCAACCTCCCAAGTGAGGGTTTACAGCTGTGCACCACCATGTCTGGTTTTGGTGATGTCTTTAAAAACCAGTCACGGCATTACCAACCTAGACCTCTCGTAGACAAGACACCTGTCAGACACCATCATCAGGGCGATAAATGTGGAAAACCAAGGATGCCGGTGGAAAATAGCTAGTAAAGTGGAGCAGGTAGCTTCAGTTATAATAGGAGCAGGCTTACCAGAGCTGCCATCTGTATCACGTAGCCCAATCATCCAAACAGTCTGGGGTTTTCATTTTCTTTATTTGACCAGACTGGTGCAGCTAACTAGGGCAGTGGCCATTTTGATTGTCTGTGCTAGAAACTGTACCGTTGGGGCTGAGAGTCTTTGTTTTTCATTCTGAGGACAAGGCATGAATAAGGGTATGGGGGAAGGGAAGGGGAGAACAGAGCGCGCTCACATTGTGTTGTTAGCTCTGCTTTTCAGAACAATGACAGACAATGGTAGGAGAATGAACTCTGACAGCTGCTGGCTTTGTGCCATACTGAAATCTGTGGACAACGAATTTACTAAAAGATGAGTACCGCGCTACCATGCTGAGTTGCTAGCGAAGCTATTGTTTTCCCATACTCCTTTGAAAGTAGCAAGCAAACTTTACCTCAGGGAAGTTTTGTGTGGCGCTGAGTTGGGGAGTCGCTTGTGTAGACAGCTTACGGGATGTTTACTGGGAAGCCTGGACCCTGGGGAGGGTTTCCAGATGAGTAGAACCCAGGTACTGCAGACTGGAAAGTCTTTCTGATAGTTCCATGGCAGAGGCCAGGATGGCAGACTTCTTTGCAGAGACTCGCTCTGTGGTGTCTCTGAGAAGGGTGGGGACTCAGCCCGAGTCCTAGCTGCAGCTGAAATTCGAGGCCTAGGTTTGCAAAGGAGGGACCCACAAGCCCTGTGTTCTGAAGGGATGTTCAGGTTGGAACCCTGGGCTAACAGCATAGGCTTTGGTCTCAGGGGGAGCACAGCCCTGTGCTATTTCCCAGCTATGGAATTCTGGATTCCCTTCGATCTCCAGGGAAGGGTGAACTTTCCTCACTGACCGTCTCACTACCCGTGTGGTTTGCCTGCCAGCCTAAAGGATAAAGGCTGACCCAAGATGACTTGAAATGAAAGAACAGGAAAGTGACAAGTCTCACCCACTTGAGTTTTGAAAGTTCCATAGTACACCAGTTGGAAGAAACTGAAGGTGAATCTCAGAACGAGGTCATTCCTGCCTACTTGGATTTCAGAATGCTATTTTGAGTGAAAAGCAAAGAGATAATGTCATGGTGTGGTCCTGGAGACATTGCTTGTTATTCTCCCAAGGAAAAGACACCTGTCCTGCGTCACTGCAGAAACACAACTGGAAACCACTCTTTAGAGATGGTGGGAGAGAGACTGCCAAGATGGCTCAGCAGGTAAAGGCAGTGGCCACCAGGTCTGATGACTTGGGCTCAGTCTCCAGAACCTACATGGTGAAAGGAAAGACCTAATCCCTGAAAACTGTCCTCTGACCTCTGTCCAAGTGTTGTGGTGTGTGCGTGTGTGTATGTACACAACAGGGTCCATCTTTTCATGATCTGCCCTGTTCCACAGCCCTTGTACATACCAACCAGTAAGGAAAGCGACCCATGAATACAAGCCTGTTTGCACCTGGTTGTGCAGGAACAGGAGTATGCAGATGAGTGAGCCACACAGTCAAACTCAGAAGATACCAAAAGCCCCTGAGCCATGAGTCTTCTCTCAACGTGAAGAAGCACGCAGGCTTACTCACTGCGGTGGCAGCAGCTAGCTCGGCCCGGCCCAGCCCAGCCCAGCCCAGCCCAGCCCAGCCCAGTTCAAACGCTTCAGTAGTGTCAGCAAGCTCTGCCTGTGCCTGTGGGGTCTGCTTGTGCCTGGGCTTGCCTGCCCTTGGTGAAGGGCAAGACAGGGAAACTGCTCTCTGGGAGCTGACAGCTGGCTTGGGAATGCTGGTCTCAGCACTCCACTGGAGGCTGGGCCGCCAGCACAGGCAGACTGGGGATTTTCTTTCCTTCAAGTGGGTCACAAGGCACATGATTTAGAACTTTCGGTGGAAAAGAATTTTGTTTGACCACAGACTTTTAAAGTTTTGATAGTAACATTTAAAAATTGGTTACCATCTGTATGTAAAGAAAAAGTGTGCGTGTGTGTGTGTGTGTGTGTGTGTGTGTGTGTGTGTGTATCTCTGGCAGCAGAGCTCAGAAACAATGCAGGAAAGCAGGCAGGGGCAGGTAGACCGGAGAGCTCATGCCTACTGCGGTCGTCCAAAGGAGCCAGCATCATGGCAGAGAGATAGAGATCAGACATTAATAGAACAGAACCTGAGGTAGGTAGACAAGGGAAAGTTAACTTGGAGGTCCTGCCGGGGAGACCACAGCAAATGCCTTGGGACTGTCAGACTGAGGGGTAGAGAGCTCAGAAACACTCTGGAGACCTGAATTGGTGACAAAAGAAATGTCAGAAGAGGACATGTGAAAAACAAGAGTTCCATGTAGCAAATGGACTCCAAAGGATGGAGAGAAGGCTCCACCATTAGGAGTACTTCCTGCTGCCAACACAAGAAACACAGCTATCACCCCAAAGGGGATCAGAAATAATTTATTTTGAAGCCAAATATGACTGAGCATGGCCTGGGAATACAGATTTAGGTTACCTCAGATTCTATGTTCCAGTGTGGAAGGAGTTTCATGAAGTTTTTATGGGAACAGAACAAAGAAAGTCATAAATCAAGACACTTTCAAATACCTTGGTGGGTACATTGGGTGGTCACACTGGGGAGACCCTGTCTAGGCCTTAGATGCTGAGAGCATGCTGACTCCTTAGTGGGTGGAACAAGGGTTTGCTAATACATTCCAAAGGTTCTTATCAGGATCAGTCACAGGATCTTGAGTTTGACTGTTTGAGTTGAGTCTGTTAGTCATGGGATGTTAGGTCTGACACAGAGGTGGATAAAGAATGACTATTTAAGGGGCCCAAATTCATTGTCATTAGGCTGTGGGTCTGTAGCATCCCAACCTCCTCACCTTTCTGAAGGTCTAACCAGCCAGTTGGCCTTTGTAGACAGAGTTTCTTTCCAGGAATTCTCATCCACACTGCTCTTCCACAGGACCTAAGTTTGATTCCAAGTACCTATGTTGGGTGGCTCACAACCACCTGTAGCTTCTGCTAGGCACAGATCTTTAATCCCAGTTCCCAGGAGGTAGAGGCAGGCAGATTTTGGTGAGTTCAGGGCAAGCCTGATCTAGCTACATAAAGAGTTCCAGGCCAGCCAGGCTGTGAGACCTCTGTCTCAAAATAAACTACACAAAATTGCTTCTTAAACTGATTTACAGTTCACCTGAAAGTGCATGAGGACACATGAACACACACACACACACACACACACACACGCACACGTTGTAAATGGAGGTTTCTCTCCTGCCAACCAGTTCCCGAGTAAGCACTCAGAGGCTTATATTAATTATAAATGTTTGGCCAATGTCCCAGGCTTATTACTAGATAGCTCTTACATTTAAATTAACCCATTATTTCTTATCTATGCTTTGCAACGTGGTTTGTGGCTGGTTACCTCATTTTCTACATGTCTTGCTTCCTCCGCAGCTGGCTGGTGTCTCCCAGACTCCGCCCTTCTTCTCCTGTATCTCTGCTTGGATTTTCCACCTGGCTCTATCCTGCTTTGCCATGGGCCAAAGATATTTATCAACCAGTGAGAGCAACACATATTCACAGTGTACAGAAAGACGGCCCACAGCACAAAGTAACAATAGTAAAAGGTTTATGAACAAACAGTAACCGAAAACTAACTCAAATCAGACATAATGAAGTTTTTAAAAATCAGATGTGACGAATCGGAGGCATTTGTGGCAGCGTTTGACGGTGTTGCATGGTGGGTTTCCTGCAGTCTTGGTTCTGAATACATTGTGTCACACTGCTTATTAGCACAGACACCAGAGGACACTGAAGCACCTCAGCTCAGATTTGACACATTGTTGTCTTAAGAACTGCAGTGCTTTTTCTGTACAAAGACCTTTCTTACAAAAGCATAATGGCTTAATTATAGAAAGCAAAGACTTTGTATTTTCCTACTATTGTTCTTTGGTATGTAAGTATCAAATAGGCATATTTTTAATTATATTGTGTCCAAATGCTTAATTTTTTTTAACATTTATTTGTCTCTGTCCACCCTACCCTGTGTGTGTTTGTGTGTGGGGGGGGTATACCAACGTGGTCAGAAGGCAACTTACAGGAACTGACTTTCCTCTTGCTGTGTGAGTTCTGGGGTTCAAACTTGGGTTGTCAGTCTTGATGGCAAAGGTCTTTATTCAATGAACAATCTCAGCAGTCCAAGAATGATTATAATAATTTCTGTTTGAGTGGCTGACTTGGGTTTCATAAGAAAGCCATTAAATATTTCAGTTTTGGATTAGGACAGAATTCCCAAGAATTTCTGAAATGGCTCAAAATATATTCCTACCATTATGTATTCTGTATTGATGCAAAGCAGCCTTCTGAGCATGTGTACCTTCTTTGTGAGTTTGTGTGGGAGTCTGAGGCTGTCTGTGTGCCACATGCATTCAGGAGCCTGATTAGGCCAGCAGAGGGCATCAGGTCTCCTAGAATTGGAGCTATAGTTGTGAGCCGCGATGTGGGTGCTGGGAACTGAAGCCAGGTTCTTTGCAGGAGCAGCCAGTGATCTTAAATGCTGAGCTATCACTCCAGCCCTCAGCGTTGATAATCATAAAACCAGAAAATAATATGTCAAATCTGGGAAATGTTGGAGATACTCTAGGTCCTGCCATATCAAACATTTAGCCGAGATTTATTTTGATATGTAAAAATATTCTTGGATTAGTATAGGAATTTTCCCTTATCTTTATTAAATAGTAAAATTATATGAATATCAAAAGTTGCTTTAAAATAAATCTTTTTACTTTATTTTTTGAAATAGGAACTTATATAGCTCTGGTTAGTCTCAAACTTACAATGTAGCTGAAGCTAGATTTGAACTCCTGATCCTCCTGCCTCTACTTCCCAAATGCTAGGATTACAGGTTGGTGCCACCACATCTGGCTTAAAATAAATTTCTTTTTGATTTATTATCAGTAAACCTTTCTTTTGTATACCTAAGTAATCAGGCATGGGATTTTCTCAGTTAAAGGGGATGTGAAGGGAGAGAATGTAGGAAGCGTTAGTGTAAAAAACAAAGTAAGGCTGAGGTTGTAGCTCAGTTGTTAGAGTGCTTGTCTAGCACGTACAAAACCCTGCATTCCGTCCCTGACACTACAGGAATTTGGCAGAGGGATCACATCGGCAATGACCCTCAGGAGGAGGAGCAGCAGGGCCGGAAGTTTAAGGTTATCCTTGACTACATAGTGAGTTCTTGGATGCCAGTCTAGGATGTATGGGACTTTGTCTCAAAAATATGTATTTTTTAAATTTAAAAGACAAAGAAAGACCTTCCGAAAAGCAATTGAAATCCCGTGCCCTTGGGGAGTGTGTTTTCTGGGATCTGTGCTCATCCTTTCTTTACAGTTTTATTAGTCATGGTTAAAACCACCTGCCACCAGGGGGCGCTGCTCCCAGGCGGTTACCTGAAGCATCTCATACCACAGGCAACTCTTGTCAACAAACTGGCTGCCTGGCAGGGCCAAAGGGACAAGCAGGGGCCTAGACCCGGGGTCTCCTGCCCCAACTGCTGCCTGTCTCCCCTCCTAGGTTTGACCCAGCGCTTGAAGGTCTTTCCAAAGCTAGAAGTAGACCGTTCCTTGCAGGTTGGAAGCTAATTTCAAATGTCACAGCAGGTTTGTTTTTTGTTTTGTTTGTTGTTTTTTTGAGACAGGATTTCTCTGTGTAGCCTTGGCTGTCCTGGAAAAGCTCTGTAGACAAGGCCGGCCTTGAACTCAGATCTGCCTTCCTCTGTCTGCTGGGTGTTGGGATTAAAGATGTATACCACCACAGCCGGCTATGTCTCAACTCTTTTGAAGCAGCTTTGACATTTAATCACCTTGGCTACTAAATCAGAGTTGAAAATATTTTCTTCTTGAGGCTTACAGGTCAGATATTAATGTGATCATCCTCACTGTTGTCTCAGACTTAATCTCTCATGCAAGAAAGATATTCTAAGTAAAATCAATTAGTAAAAACTACTTGGTAATAGCTAATGGTTATTGACCAGCTGGGCTCCAGTCCCACAGCATACCCAAGTCTTCAGGTGAGCTCAAATAGGTTAACTATGATCACTCCTATTTGCCAGACCAGAAAACTAGAGACCAATCTGCCTCACTATTCAGTGAATTTAGCTACAAGAATGTACTACTGCTTTCGGGTCCAGAAAGAGAAGCCATTCCCCAGTGATCCTAAACCCTAGATCCAGCACAGTGTCTCAAATTAGGGACAACACAAGGCCGGGCGGTGGTGGCGCACGCCTTTAATCCCAGCACTCGGGAGGCAGAGGCAGGCGGATCTCTGTGAGTTCAAGGCCAGCCTGGTCTACAAGAGCTAGTTCCAGGACAGGCTCCAAAGCTACAGAGAAACCCTGTCTTGAAAAACCAAAAAAAAAAAAAAAAAAAAATTAGGGACGACACATAAACTTCCCTAGACTGCTGCTGAGTTGCACCGTGAATGTCACGCGGGATGCTGGGCTGAACAGGAAAAAGTGACCTTAGGACACACCCGTGCCACAGAGGGAGCAGGTGCTTACTGAAGATGACTGGGACATGGTAGCAATGTGTCTCCCTAAACAGCATCACAGTCAAGAGGGAGCCAAAAGCTTGGCTCAGTGGCCTCCCAGGATTAGGTTGGGTTCATGTCTTCACTGGTATTTCTAATTTTAATATTACAATGTTTAAGGTGGGCGTGGTTGCACACGCCTTTAATCCCAACACTTGGGAGGCAGATGGACCTCTGTGAGTTCAAGGACAGCCAAGGGTATTACACAGAGAAACTCTATCTTGAAAAAACAAACAGCAACAACAAAAGAAAACCAGAAATAAACAAAACAAGATTACAATGTTTAACAAGACATATTTCCAAACAGAGAGACATTAACAAAGGGGCCACCTCAATCCTATGAGAGTGGATCGGCTGTTGACACCCCCAGGTCCTCTGTCCCCTCCCCCCATGTGCTCCATCTTACACTTTTGTTTCATTTGTTTTTATTTGCTTATTTTAATTATATCTATTTGGGGACATGCACACGTGTCTCAGCACGTGCAAGGAGTCAGAGAACAGCTTCCAGGAGTCACTTCTCCCCTTCAGCTTGTTTGAGGCAGGGTCCCTTGTGTGTGATGGGGGCTTTCCAGGCTAGCTGGCCTGTGAGCTTCTAGACAGTTCTGCTTCTGCCGCCTTTCTTGCTGCAGGGGTGACGAGATTACAGACAGTGTTTTTATGTGGGTTCTAGGCATAGGTCAAACTCGGGCCATCAGGCCTGAGTGCCTGGTGTCTTTACCCACTGAGCCGTCTACCAGCCTGTCTGGGTTTTGAGGCATGGTCTCATCACGTGGCAATCTGGCCTCGAATTCACAGTTCTTCTGTCTCTGCTTGCTGAGTGCTGGGAGTCTGTGCGCCACTATGCCCCATCCACTCTCTATCTCTCTAAGAAGGCAAATATTAGAAACAAAGATAAGGTCCACCTATCCCTTCCCTGCCTTGTCCCCAAAGACAAGAATGCCCATGTTTTCATGCCTAGGCAGATGTTTCAGTGTTTTGTTTTTTTAATTGTGTCATCACTTGAAAGACATTAATTGTACAAATCTTAATCATATGGACTGATGGATTTTTACATATATAAAAATTTGTATATATTTATACATATAGATCTCCAAAATAAGATATATAACATGTCTAGCCCATTCAAGGGCTCCTTTGTCTCACAGCTTTTTAAAAATAAGCAGAAGAAGTTGCCAATGTTTTGAAGGTTTTAAAAATCTAAAGATTTAATGTAAACATCCAACTTTCTGGTTTATTTTGAAATTTTAGGAAATATGGCCACATGTCCTGTTGCACTCTTCCCCTGCCGTCTCCCTGTGGTCTGGAGAGCCTGCTCCTCTCAGCTGTAGAAGCTGGGGGACGCTCCATATTTCAATCCTTAGAAAGCACGGCAGATATGAAAAGATAGAGTCTGAGAAAAAATGTCCTCGTTCCTGCCAGCTAGGTGACTTAGAACTGCTGGCCAGGCCACACTGTGACCACATTCTCCGGGTCCCTGACGTTCAGTCGTGCCGTGCCTACGCCAGCAGCATCAGCAGCCTCCATAGCCTGTCAGGAACGCAGTTCAGCCCCTCCCAGCCTTACTACAGCCTTGGAGTCTTAGACTCTGGGAATCTCACAAGTCCAGAAACTGAAAGTACCCATCTAAGGCTTTTCCTTGAGAGCATGCCACTCAGGTTATAAATAGCTAGCCTCTTTCCGACCCTTCTCACGTGATCATCCTTCCTCTGAATCTCTCTCTCCCCACTTCTTTCCCTTAATTTAAGAAACATTTATGAATTTTTTGAAGGACTCGTGGACATGTCCCATGTGCACGTGGAGGTCAGAGGACAACTTGTGGACGTCGGTCCTCCCCTTCCACACTGTGGGTCTTGGGTGTTGAACTCAGGTGGTCAGACGTGGCAGCAAGTGCCCTTACCCACTGAGCAGCTGCTTCGCTAGCCTGCTTTTTCTTTTCTTTTTTATTATTATTTTATAGATTTATTTTTATGTGGTGTTTTGCCTGCATGTATGTCTGTATGAGGGCCCCAGATTCCCTGGAACTGGAGTTACAGGCAGTTGTGAGCTCTCATATGGGTGCTGGGAATTGAACCCAGGTCCCCTGGGAGAGCAGTCAGAGCTCCTAACTGCTGAGCCATCTCACCAGCCTCTCTTTTTATTATTTTTTAAAAGGCATGTCTGGGTAATAACCATGATGTTCTATAGGTATAGACAGCTATACCAAGCTCCCAGTCCTCTTAAAAGGATACAAACCTTACTGGATTAGATCCATGTGCATATGACCCCTTTTAACCTTAATTGCTGCTTTACAGGCTAATTCAGGCTGGAGGTGTAGCTTAGTTGGTAGGTGCTTGCCTAGCGTGAAAGAAGCTATGGGTTTGATTCCTAGACACGGTGGCAAATGCCTGTTCTAGCACTCTGGAGATGGATATAGGAGGATCAGGGGTTCAGGGACTTCTTCAATTATATAGTGAGTTTGAAGCTAGCCTAGGATACGCAAGACACACACACACACACACACACAAGAAAAGAAAAGAAAATGACTATATTTCCAAACTAGTCACATTCTGAGGTACTGGAGGCTAGATTTTTGACTTCTGAATTTTGATGAAATATGGTTTGGCCAATAACACCTACTAAATTCGGATTTAATTCTAACGAAATCACCAAAGCACCAGGGAAGGGAGGCCTGGGCAGACCTTCTCCCTGTGGTAGGCTAGCTTCCTTTGGGTGAGGTTGGAAAGGAAAATAAGGCAGTGATTATTCTGTGTGTTTTCTCCCGGCCCAGAGTGGATCTGGTAGAGTGGAATGCTATGGAACCAAAGTCAGTGTCCTTTAAAGGTGAGTCCCTGGCTAGGTGCCCTTGAAGGTGCCTTTGGCTCTTACTGAGGAGCAGGGACACTGCACTTTGGGGAATGTTAGCACTGGCAGGATGGAGAACAAGCTGATATATCTGGTCCCTCTTCTGGAAATGAGCTGGCCCTGGGGTGTGGTGGCTCTTAGCAACCAGGTCCTTTCACTTGCTCATTGCCTGCAGACTGCCTCTAGACAGATGCAAAGCAAGATTCTGGGGATTTCTATAAGAGAGTCCAGGAAGATGCTACACTGCATACTCTCTCTGTACAATCTCATTAAGCACCTCTGCCTTGGGCATGATGATATGGTGATGGTTGCCATAGAGATACACCTATGCATGGATGAAGCTAATCCCCAAACTATTCATGCCCATCATATGGCTTAAACTAATTAGCTGTTTTTCCTTCCCTTTCCTTTCCTTTCCTTTCCTTTTATTTTCTGTTTCCAAGATAGGGTGTGAAACAGCTCAACCCAACTTGCTACATAGTCATGGATGACTTTGAACTTCTGATTATCTTGACTCTACCTCCTCAGTGCTGGCATTACAAGCATGCCCCACATCTGGTTTATGTTGTGGTGGGTATGGAACACAGGGCTCAGCCTTCTTTTAAAAGCAATGGCTACTCTTAGAAAGGACCCAGGTTCAATTCTGAACACCTACATCATGGTTCACAACCATTTGTAACTCCAGTTCCAGGGGATCCAACACCCTCTTCTGTGCTCCTCAGGCACCAGGAACACATGTGGTACATACATATATTTATGTAAGCAAACACTCAAACACCTAAAATAAAAATAAATCTTTCTTTTTAAGTGAATTCTGGTCTTACAGGGCACAGTGATTTACAGGTTAACTCCTCCCACAAATAATAATTGTGGAATCTGAGGAGGTCGGACACATCTGCTTGATGCCAGAGAAGCTTTCAGGAAAGGAAGGTGTCTTATTTAGTGTTTCTATTGCTGTGAAGAGACGCCATGAGCATGGCAACTCTTCTAAAGGAAAACATTTAATGGGGTGGCTCACTTACAGTTCAGAGTTCAGTCCATTGTACGTCATATTGGGTTATGGCAGACATATGCAGGCAGACATGGTGCTCGAGCTGAAAATCCTACATCTTGATTAGCAGGCAACAAGAAGTGAACTGAGACACTGGGTGTGGCTTGAGCATATATGAGACCTCAAAGCCCCCTTCTACAAGGACACACTTCCTCCAGTTAGGCTACATCTACTCCAACAAAGCCATACCTCCTAATAGCGCCACTCACTCTGGGGACCATTTTCTTTCAAACCACCACAATCTACTCCCTGGGTTCCAAAGCCTTGTAGCCATATCATAATAAAAATATATCCAGTCCAACTTCAAAAGTCCCCATAGTCTATGACAGTCTCAACAATGTTTAAAAGTCCAACGTTCAAAGTCTCTTCTGAGATTCATGCAATCTCTTAACTGTAGTCCCCTATAAAAAGAAATCAAAAAACAGATTACATACTTCCAACATATAATGGCATAACATATACATTATTCTGTTCCAAAATATAGAGAAAGGGGCATAGTGAGGAAATACTGGACCAAAGTAAGACCAAAAGCCAGCTAGGCAAACTCCAAGCTCTGCATCTCCGTGTCTGATGTTAAAATGTTCTTCAGCTCTCCAAGTCCTTTCAGCTTTGTTGACTACAACACACTTCTTTCTCTTGGGCTGGTTCCACTCCCTATTGGCAGCTTTCCTTGGCAGGTGTCCCACAACTCTGGCATCTCTAGCATCTTGGAGTTACCAAGGCAATCCAGGCTTCTCCTTCATAGCTTCACACAGTGGCCTCAATGGGCCTCCATTCAGGGACACCCCTGACACGTGCCTGGCCTCAGAGGCTTTTCTTAGTTGCTGAGGAATTTTCCATAATCCGTTTCTCCTATCCTTAAAGCCAGAACCATGTGGCTGAAGCTGCCAAGTTTTGTAGCTTGCTGGGGCTGCATCATGGTCCCTTGTTTAATTACATCTTCACCAGCTTTCTGTTTCCATGGTTTCCTTCACTGCTTAAGCTTGGATGTCCTGGAATTTGCTCTGTAGACCAGGTTGGCCTCAAACTCAGAGATCCACCAGCCTCTACCTTCCAAGTGTTGTGTTAAAAGCCATGCACTAGGCTGGAGAGATGGCTCAGAGGTTAAGAGCACTAACTGCTCTTCCAAAGGTCCTGAGTTCAATTCCCAGCAACCACATGGTGGCTCACAACCATCTGTAATGAGATCTGGTGCCCTCTTCTGGCCTGCAGCAGACATATTACTATATACATAATTAATAAATAAATCTTTTTCTTTTAAAAAAAAAGCCACGCACCACCACATATAGTTACGTTTCTTTAATTCCTTTTTCATAAGTTGGAAATTTAGCTGGGTGTGATCTTACCCTGAGATCACCACTCCCTTTATTCCATTTCTTAATCTGTCTATTTCCTTGAACACAGAATTTAGCTCCATTACTTCCTGGTGCTCCTTTTCTCCTTAAATTTTGCATTTTGGAGTTTATCCTGCTCACCTTGCTCCTTTTCATTATATATTTTCATTAGAGTTACCACTAAAACCACATGACAGAGTCTATACTAGGCTGTTTCAAGATTTCCCCTGCCAATGGAATTAATCCAAAACTCTTCACTTTTGCCTCAGGCAGATTCTTTGGACAAGGGCAAAACACAGCCAACTTCCTCACCAAAATATCACGAGAACAATACCTGGAGGTAACATACTAAAGCTCTTCTCCTCTGAAACCTCTTGAGCCAGCCTCCCAAATACACCATTGTCTTCCATGCTCCTACTGGTATGGCCCATTAATCAGTGCTTAAAGCATTCAACTGCTTTCCTAATCCAAAGTACCAAAGTCCAAATTCCTCCAAACAAAAACATGGTCAGGCGTATCACACCAATACCCCAGTCCTGGTAACAACTTCTGTCTTAGTTAGGGTTTCTGTTAATGTGAAGAGACCATGATAACAACTCTTATAAAGGAAACATTTAATTGGGGTGGCTGGCTTAGTTTCAGATCTGGGTTTACATGCACAAAACCCAAGTCCAAATGGATCAAAGACCTCAACATAAAGCCAGCCACATGAACCTCATAGAAGAGAAAGTGGGAAGTACACTTGAACACATTGGCACAGAAGACTACTTCATAAATATAACCCCAGTAGCACAAACACTGAGAGAAACAATTAATAAATGGGACCTTCTGAAACTGAAATGCTTCTGTAAAGCAAAGGACATGGTCAATAAGACAAAAAGACAACCTACAGAATGGAAAAAGATCTTCACCAACCCTACATCAGACAAAAGTCTGATCTCCAAAATATACAAAGAACTCAAAAAATTGGTCATCAAAAGAACAAATAATCCAATTAAAAAATGGAGTACAGACCTAAACAGAGAACTCTCAACAGAGGAATCTAAAATGGCTGAAAGACACTTAAGGAAATGCTCAACATCCTTAGTCATTAGAGAAATGCAAATCAAAACAACTCTGAGATTCCATCTTACACCTGTAAGAATGGCCAAGATCAAAAACACTGATGACAACTTATACTGGAGAGGTTGTGGGGAAAAGGGAACACTTCTGCATTGCTGGTGGGAATGCAAGCTGGTACAACCCCTTTGGATTTCAGTGTGGTGATTTCTCAGAAAATTAGGAAACAACTTTCATCAAGACACAGTAATACCACTTTTGGGTATATATCCAAAGGATGTTCAATTGTGCCACAAGGACATGTGCTCAACTATCTATGTTCATAGCAGCATTGTTTGTCATAGCCAGAACCTGGAAACAATCTAAATGTCCTTCAACTGAAGAGTGGATAAAGAAAATGTGGTACATTTACATAATGGAGTACTACATAGCAGAAAAAAAGTAATGACATCTTGAGTTTTGCAGGCAAATAGATGGAGCTAGAAAACATCATTTTGAGTGAGGTAACCCAGACCCAGAAAGACAATTATCACAAGTACTCACTCATAGGTGGTTTTTAAAGAAAGCCAGCCCACAAATCATAATCCCAGAGAACCTAGACAACAATGAGGACACTAAGAGAGACTTACATAGTTCTAATCTACATGGGAAGTATAAAAAGACAAGATCTCCCGAGTAAATTGGGAGCATGGGGACCTTGGGATAGGGTTGAAGGGGGGAGGGGAGCAGAGAAAAATGTAGAGCTCAACAAAAATCAATTAAAAAAAAACAAAAAAAAAAGATATAAGAGCTAGCTGGAAATATACATAAGCTAATAGGCCAAGCAACATTTTAACTAATACAGTTTCTGTGTGGTTATTTGATGACAGAAGTTACAAAATAATCCCACATTAGTTCAGAATTACATATAATTATTTATTTGGGGGAGACTTGCAGATCACTCTCCTAGATCACACTCCTCTGCATGAACGGGGAACAGGAACTGAGTCTAGCAGCTGGAAGCAAGAGAGCAAGTGCACGCTTTACAGCTGCATTTATAATATAAGAGACCACACACAAGTGGGCTGGTATCTTAAAGGCTATTGGCCAAAGGAGCTTCCACAGCAGTTATTTCGGGTCTGGGTGGCTGGGAGTGAACAAGCAGTCTCCTTCAACAAACTGTTTCACTGGGTGTATTTTGAACCTCAAAGCCCAGCTCCACAGTGAAGCACTTTCTCCATCAAGGCCACACCTACTTCAACAAAGCCACACCTCCTAATAGTGCCACTCCCTTTGGAGACCATTTTCTTTCAGATGGCAGAAGGTTCATACTTGTGTGCCTTTTCTTCTAAGGAACTCATCCTGAAATTTGAATATGCTAGAATTTGGGGGAGCTCGTGCAAACACAGATTTTGGGCAAGGAAGATGGTTCAGCAGGTAAAGATGCTTGTCACCAAGCCTGATGACCCAAGTTTCATACCCAGGGCCCACGTGACAGAAAGAGATAACGGATCCCTCTGCATTGTCATCTGTCCTCTCACACACATACACACACGTGTGCGCGCGCGCGCACACACACACACACACACACACACACGAAATAAGGAAAGAAAAACATAGACTTAGTGGTCCCACCACAAGCTTCTGTTTTAGACAGTTTGGGTCATGGTGCTGCTGGTGTTGCTAACTTAGAGAGCCTT
Organism: Ondatra zibethicus; assembly: GCA_004026605.1. Classification (NCBI taxonomy): domain Eukaryota; kingdom Metazoa; phylum Chordata; class Mammalia; order Rodentia; family Cricetidae; genus Ondatra; species Ondatra zibethicus. The sequence continues at coordinate 242,836 of PVIU01000706.1, forward strand.
GGCCAGCTTACTCGGGGGAGAGGCTTGCAGGGACTCACTTAGAGCAGAAAGCATCTGTAACAGCTACAAACTAAAGGGAAATGTCAAGGAAGGAGAAAGTCCCCAGGCTGGAAACCCCCAAATGTGTGTGTAAATTCTCCTCAAATCCTTGACCAACCCTGAACAATACATTTGTGAGATTCACAGAAGTCTAACCAAAAACAAGACAAAAAAATCAGAATAAGCAGAAATTTCAGTGTTGTCTATTACAGAGAAAAGAAGTTGGAAGTTGGAAGTCTCACCAAGGACTTTTTGCTGGAAACAGGCAAGGACTACCCTTTAAGAGAAAAGACAACCAGGACTGGAGAGATGGCTTAGTGTCTAAGAGCCTTAGCAGTTCTTCCTAAGGAGCCAGGTTTAATTCTCAGCATCCACAAAGCAGCTCACAACCATCTGTAACTCTAGTCCTGGAGGATCCAAAGCCCTCTTCTGGCCTCTTCAGGCACTGCATTTACAGAGCACACAGACATACATTTGGGCAAAACATCATACACTTAAATTTTTTTTTAATTTAAAAGAATAGATCCATCTTAAAAATCCAAACCTTAATGAACATACTATGATCTACCATGATCCACCGGTTGTACCATAACTGCTGTCTACAACAAAATGTTCCTTGGGCTGATGAGATATTTCAGTTGGTAAAGGCACCACCAATCCTGACTTCCTGAGTTTGATCCCTGGAGCCCAACAGAGATGGACAGAGAGAAGTAACTCCTGAAAGATGTCCTCTAACCTCTGCATACATGGACTCTATAGCATGAGCACTGCCCCCACAGAAACAGGCACAAATAAAGAAATGTACAAACAGTTTAGAAAAAGGAAATGTTACTGGGCGGTGTTGGTACATGCTTTTAATCCTAGCGCTTGAGAGGCAGAGGCAGGCAGATCTCTGAGTTCAAGGCCAGCCTGGTCTACAAGAGCTAGTTCCAGGACAGCCAGGGATACACAAAGAAATTCTGTTTCAAAAAACAAAATGAAGGGAAATGTTTTTCAGTGGGCAATAATACAGTCCAGTGTCTATACCATGTCACTCACAATGTCCAGTCACAAAAATTGCTAGATATGTTGCCAAGCACGGTGACTCATGCCTATAACTGGCTCATTCCAGAGGCTAAAGCAGAAAGATTTGTAAGTCAAGGCTAGCCAGGCTACACAGCAAGATTTTGTCTTATTCCCTGCCTCACAATTAGACAGGTGAAGAAAAAGAAAAATATGACCCCATAATAAAGAGATAGGGAAGACTCGTCAGTGGAGCAATTGAGACACCAGGGTCAGCAAGCCTTTGGGAAAGATTGCTGGAAGAAGTTTCAGAGAGATCTACAAACTATTTTGTTTTGTTGGTTTTTTTTTAATTTTTAATTTAATTTAATTTTTTTTTTTGAGACAAGGTTTCTCTGTGTCGTAGTCCTGGCTGTCCTGGAACTCAGTCTGTAAACCAGGCTGGCCACAAACTCAGGGATGGCACCACCCACCTTGGGCTGGGCCCTCCTCCATCGATCACTAATTAAGAAAATGCCCTACAGGCTTGTCTACAGCCTGATCCTTACAGAGGCATTTTCCCAGTGGAGGTTCCTGTGCCCCAGATGACTCTAGACTGTGTCAGCACACACTGGGAACAGCAACCCATGTGTGATAAGAGACCTGGCTGGGCTCTACTTTCATAGTTTGTTCTTCCCACAACCCTAGTTAAAAAGTCCCAAGGAATGAGTCTCATTTGCCCCATGGGGGTCACAGTCTCCATCAGCCAGCCACATGGCAAGGGTAAAGGTGTATCAGTGGCCTGGATCAGATGGCCGACCCCAGCAATCATTGTGATTAGGGAGGCAGTCCTCGCTGGTGAGGGACACAGTTCTGCAGGAACAGCAGTGTGGTTAAGTGTGAGGAGCGTTGTAAGTGAAGCGGATACTTCAGCTTGTGCTTGCTGTACCCTTACAAGTTGGGTGTGGCTCCTCCTCCACAGTGCATATGTATCATAGGGGCTAAGCAACCATGTCAGTGATATGGATGACTTTGTGGTAACATAATGTAAAGCAACATGGTAAGGACATGGGGGAGCAGGGAGGGAAAGGAGAAAGCCTGAGAGGTTGGACTAATGAGAGGCTAGAACTTTGGGTAACTGGACCACAATCCCACTGAGACACTCAAAGATGGTTTAGGACATGTCCTACTGAGGGACAAGGAAGTTGGGAAATGTGTTCACCAGCTCCAGTTCCTCACTTGTGGGCAGCTAGGTGCCATATATTTCAGAGAAAACTCCCAAACAAGGACTTGCATTGTTTCTGGGCCACGTGGGTGCTGGGAGCTGAGGGCAGGCCTTCTGCAAGAGCAGTGGTTGTAATGGCTGAGCCATCTCTCCAGCCCCACAGTCTGCTCTGTGCAAGGAAATTCCACAGCTCACCAGGGTTGCAGGCCTCTGGGATGAGCTGAGGGGAAAGGGGCAATGTCAGATACTCATCTGATGGATCTCTTTATATAAACAGGACTCTGTTGCATATTGTTTCTTAAAGACTCATTGTCCACAACTGAATATATTTGTTCACAACTGAACATATTTGAACTGTGCTAACTACAAACAATAATAGTCAAGCCTGAATGTGTTATCGTTCCAAATGGGGGCACATTGGGCACCTCAGAGCTGATGTACCCACCACTGCTGCCTAGTCCTACAAGACCTGGTTTGGATGTCATATTCTTCATGAAGGCACTTGCTTACTACTGCGGCTGCCAGGAGAGCTATTGTGTATTAATGTAGTATTTTCTTCAATTGAACTTAGATAACTATCCTTCACTGTGAAAAATGAGACTTTCAAGAAGAAAAGATAGCTGGACACAGCACACACTGGTAATCTCAATAATTCAGAGGTGAAGACCAGAGAATCAGGAGTTCAAGGGCAACCTTGACTACATAGCAAGTTCAAGAAGAACTGCTATATATGAGACTCTATTTAAAAACATGTAAATAAATAGATAAAAAGCAATTTTGATGGTGTATAGTGTATCTGCCTCGGATGAGTTCTGCATGCCATCTGTGATGTCAGCAGCTGATGAGACAGGGCTTCAGAAATGTTCCTGTGAAGACGGGAGACAAGGATAATATTTGATTGTTTGTGGTGGTCATTTTTACGGCAATAGAAATTCCCAAGTCCTTAATATGATTCGTATAGAGGATTTTGAAAATAAGTTTTATGGATCCTGCTGAGTGGCAATGCCATTCTGACACTAACACAGTAGAGCATGAAAACAGCACAGGGGAGGGTGACACGGCGGAGGGTGACACGTGGAGGGTGACACGGCAGAGGGTGACACGTGGAAGGTGACACGGCGGAGGGTGACACGTGGAGGGTGACACGTGGAAGGTGCCATGTGGAGGGTGACACGTGGAAGGTGACACGGAGGGTGACACGTGGAAGGTGACACGGTGGAGGGTGACACGGCGGAGGGTGACACGAGGGTGACACGTGGAAGGTGACACGTGGAAGGTGACACGGTGGAGGGTGACATGGCAGAGGGTGACACGTGGAGGGTGACATGGTGGAGGATGACATGGTGGAGGGTCCTATCTCTTCCCCTTTATATTATATATTATATATGTGATCCTGTAATGCCTGCACTACGGGACAAAATCCAAACCTAAGTCTGGACTCTATATAAAAAGGTAGTGATTGGACCCAGTTGTGGTGGTGCATTACTTTAATCCCAGCACTCAGAAGGCAGAGGCAGGTGGATCTCTGTTTGTTGGCAGCCTGTTGACATAGCAAGTTCTTGGACATTCAGGGTTACATCAAACCAAAAACACTAAACAAACAAACAAACAAACATAAATAAATAAATAAATAATTAGGAATTGGGCCAAGAAGATGTCTGAGTAGACAGAAGAGCTTGCCACCCGAGTTCAACCCCCAGAACCTGTGAAGCAAGGGAAGGACTGACTCCTGGAAGCCACACATCCTCATATTCACATAGACACTGTAAATAAATAAAAATTTAAAATATACTAAAAATTCAAATGCATAATATATGATACATTAAGACTAAAATGTTGGGGATTTAACTCAGTGGTAGATCACTTGCATAGCACATGCAAGACTCCTAACCACACTCAAGAGAACACGTGTACATGTCCGGGTGCATGTGCACATAAACAGAGACAGACTGCCTGGTTTGTTTTCTTGTTGTTTGTTTGCTTGCTTTGAGGTCCCAGGCTGGTGTCAAACTCTTTAATCCTCCTGCCTCAGCCCCAAAGTGAGGGTGGGATTATAGGCTTCCAACACCACACCTAAAAGAGACCTGATTCTTTCTCTCAAATGGCATCATAGAATATCTCATAAGGTTCTAAGATATCTGTGGCTGTATTTTGCTAGACAATGGAAGTCAATGAGGCCAAGAAGCCCTTCCCTGACCTCACACAGTGGAACAGACTTAGAATGGGGGCAGTTGCTAGATACACCTTCAGAAAGAAAAATCTTTCTACTTTTTCAAACTTCTGGCAAAGTTTCATAGCCAAGTTCCAGAGGACTGCAGAGCAAGTCACTTGTAGATTTATTTGCAAGGACTTTGTGGGAAGCAAGTTGCGAGACATGGGACACTTGGAGCAAAATATGCTGATGGATTACCGACAGGGATGTGAGCAGAGCTGTCCTCTGCAGCCACCAGCTCTGCTTCCTGTGCTCATTAAGGCTCACTCATTGTCCCTACTGGCTTTCTGTTTCCACTTATGATAAATGATTTAAAACCATGAATATTTCAAATGCTTCACAGTACAAAGAACAGTGCAGCAGAGTAACCCTGTAATGCATGCATACATATATACATACAAAAACCATATAACTCAGTTTTAACAGATCTTAACAGTTTATCACATTCAATTATTATTTTCTCTTTTTGAAACAAAATATTTCTATGTATCCTAGGCTAGCCCTGAAGACCTAAATTCACTCCGGAGCTCTGATAGCCATGAACTTGCAGCCATCCTTCTGCCTCAGCCTCACAAGTGCTGCAGTTACAATTATGCACACCACCCCCGAGTTCAGGGACTTTTGGAAAGACATATAATACTACAGTTACAGAATCTAGGCAGGTAGTTCAGTTTGAGGGTGCATGTCTCATATGCATGAAACCCTGGTACCACACAGACTGCATGACATGGCATGGTGGTACAGGCCTGTAATCCTAGCACTCATGAAGTAGAGACAGGAGGTTCAGAGGTCCATGGCCATCTTGAGTATAAAGAGAGTTTGACATCAGCCTGGGATGCATGAGACCTTATTGCAAAAAAAAAAAAAAAAGAAAAAGAAAAAAACAGAAGTCCTACAATTACAGAATTCCCATGTTCTTGTTCTCATGAAGAATAATCACTATTTTTGTATATGGCTGGGTGCGTCAGTGCACACTTGTGATCCTAGTACTGGGTGGCTAAGGAGAAAGGTCACAAATTCAGGGCCATCCTGAGACCAAAACCTGGGTTTTATTGTAGATGTATAGAGCTCTAAACAAATGAATATCACATGTAGTATTGTTTTTATATTTAACATTTGCATAAAGTATAAACTATATTTCTTTTTCTTTTCTTTTTTTTTTTTGGTTTTTCAAGACAGGGTTTCTCTGTGGTTTTGGTGCCTGTCCTGGAACTAGCTCTTGTAGACCAGGCTGGCCTCGAACTCACAGAGATCCGCCTGCCTCTGCCTCCCGAGTGCTGGGATTAAAGGCAAGCACCACCACTGCCCGGCAAAAGTTAATAGTTTTTAATTTTTTTCAAGACAGGGTTTCTCTCTAGCTTTGGAGCCTGTCCTGGAACTAGCTCTTGTAGACCAGGCTGGTCTCGAACTCACAGAGATTCACCTGCCTCTGCCTCCCAAGTGCTGGGATTAAAGGCATGCGCCACCATGGCCTGGCTTCTTTTTCTAATTCAGCTTTTATTGCTTTTTAATGTGTGTGTGTGTGTGTGTGTGTGTGTGTGTGTGTGTGTGTGCGCACTGTCAGAGGCCAGAGGACACTGGCTGTCCAGTTCTATCTATCACACTCTGCTTGCTTTCTTTCTTTCTTTCTTTCTTTCTTTCTTTCTTTCTTTCTTTCTTTCTTTCTTTCTTTCTTTCTTTCTTTTTGGTTTTTCGAGGCAGGGTTGCCTTGTGTAGCCCTAGCTGTCCTGTAAATCACTTTGTAGACCAGGCTGGCCTTGAACTCACTGATATCTGCCTGTCTCTGCCTCCCCAGTGCTGGGATTAAAGGCGTGCGCCACCACTGCTAGGCAACTCTTTTGAGCAGACTTTCCTGCAGCCAGACTGGCAGCCACTAAGCCCCAGATATCCTCCTGTTTCCACTCTCCACAGCTCTGGGGTTGCAGGTTACATGCATAGCCACATGCCAGCCTGGGATGTGGGTGCTGGAACCCAATCTCAGGTTCTCATGCTAGGGCAGCAAGCTCTCTTACCCACTGAGCCGTGTCTTCAGCCTCTTCATACACTGCCTTTACTCAATAGATTCTAACAGGGCCTCATCCAGGCTGATTTAGTCTCTTTTTGCTGAGGTGTGCTAGAGAGATGCCTCAGTGGTTAAGGGCACTGCCTGCTCTTTCAAAAGTCCTGAGTTCAATTCCCAGCAACCCCATGGTGGCTCACAACCATCTGTAATGAGATCTGGTGCCCTCTTGAGGAAGAGACCTGGTCAGTTGTCCTCATTAACTTAGACCATGAAACCCATTATAGACAAGATCAACAGAAGCACCATATATGGGCTGCCCATGCATGCTTCAGCATTGCAAGGGCATAGATTTCATTCATTCAAGGTCTAAGCATTCAACCCACAGCTCTGGTAAGCAGCTCAGGAGCTCCTGCAGAGCGAGAGTAAGAATGGTGGGAATGCTCCCTGTCACCCAGGCCCCTCCCCGTGCATCCTCTCAGGGGCATCTGCTCTTTTGACCTCAGGTGCCATAAATCGATTTTCTCTGTTTTAAACTTAGTGTTTACTTATTTAGAGACAGGAGCTTAAGTATCTTCAGTTGCATCAAACTTCTGATCTTTGTGCTTCCACCTCCAGAGGGCCAGGGCCCACAGGAGTGTGCCACCGTGCAGTTTAACCGGTGCTGGAAATGGAACCTAGGGCTTCCTGCATGCTAAGCAAGCACTCTGCCACTGAGCTGTATCCCCAGTCCGTTTTCCCCTCGCTATCCTAGCTGTGAGTTTCATCTGTGTCACTGCAGAAAGCTGTGGATCTTCCTTTAAGGATGATATACAGTCCTCTGTTGGATCACTGTAACATTAGCTATTGAGGCCCTCAGCACTGATGGATAGGAGCACATTTTCAGTTTGGGCTTATTATGAGTAATGCTGACACAAGCCGGCATCCCGCCTGAGCGTCCACAAGCTCCGGAAAACTGGACCCAGAAGCCAGCTGAGACGTTTAATGAGAACATATGAAGGACTGTGTCTAGTGGCTACTCAGGGCCGCTGCACGTGAATTTTATACCCAAATGAACGGCATGGAGCCTGCCAGCAGCTGGCTAGAGCCTGGAGACCTGAGCCCCATGAAACGGGCGCCAACTGTAGAAGCTAACTCGATTCAGGAAATAACCAGGCTAGCTTAAATATAAACAATTACATTTTTATTTTTTATAAGGGGAAAACTCATGAAACCAGAATGAGAAGTCCAAGCTCAGCTGTGTGGCGAAGGAACCACACACACACACACACACACACACACACAGAGAGAGAGAGAGAGAGAGAGAGAGAGAGAGAGAGAGAGAGAGAGAGAGAGCATGAGCACCTGGGCATGTGCCCATTTTTTCTCCGGGTCCCAGAAAGCCACACCCTAACTTGGTCCCACCTCTTAAAGATAATTGGTTAACAAGGCTCCCCCATCACATCTGCACTCTCTTGGGTCTATTTCTAGGTGTGAACTTGTTGCAAGGAGGGGTTGCTAGTTAGTTCCTGGTTGCTTAGCCCTGAAATAATCACACAGAAACTGTATTAATTAAAACACTGCTTGGCCCATTAGCTCTAGCTTCTTATTGGCTAACTCTTACATCTTAATTTAACCCATTTCTATTAATCTGTGTATCACCATGAAGTTGTGGCTTACCAGCAATGTTTCAGCGCATCTATCTCCAGTTGCAGATCATGGCGTCTCCTGACTCCACCCTTCTTACTCCCAGCATTCAGTCCAGTCCTCCCCGCCTACCTAAGTTCTGCCCTATCAACAGGCCAAGGCAGTTTCTTTATTCATTAATGGTAATCACAGCACACAGAGGGGACTCCCATCATGAACTTACTGGTCCTCCACAGCACAGGCATATGATGGGGAAAGAGTGCATTTCCACAAAGTCAGGATGAGGCCCATGCTTTTTCTCGTGTCTCCCACCTCTTCCACGTTACCCTCCCTCCGCAGTTCAGAGATGCTCTAGTGAATTTCTCTCTGCCTCTCTCAAGCCTGTTCTCCGTGTTCTAGTCCCTCTGCCAGCCCAACCGCTCCTCTTTCCAGAAGTCTATCGCTGTTCCTCCTCCATGTTGCTGCTCCAGTGCTCACCAGGCAGCTCTCCTGGCCTTTGCACTACGGTGGGCCCTTTCATTTTCTCTGGACTAGAATTCGTCAGAGCTGAACAAAGCTATGTCAGCTGCAAGAGTGACCTGGAAGGAGCAGGTGGCCCGGCTCTCCACATATGTACCTGTATGTCACAGGGGACAGGTGTTTCCTTCTAGCACATGAAAGCTATGAATTGACTCTTTAATAAGCCAGCGAGAAAATCAGAACTCTGGAAGCTAGATTCCAATTGACAAAGTTTTCTTCAACTACTTTTTAAAATATTCTCCTTAAGAGTCACTCAGTCATGGGGCAGATGTTTAGCTCAGACTGGCTGTGTGTCAGACATTAGTCTCAGCTCTGGTGCTGTGCGCGACGGAAGCAAACCGGTCTATCTCCCGGGCACATAGAAAGTTTGCGCTCTGGTGTTTTGGCAACATCACTACCTCTTTTGTTGTTTTGGTGGTGGTGGTAGTTTTGTTTTTTCCAGACAGGGTTTCTCAGTGTAACAAAGTGAGTCCCAGAACTTACTTTGTAGTCCAGGTTGACCTTGAACTCACAGAGATCTGTCTGCCTCTCCTGAGTGCTGGGATTGAAGGTGTGAGCCACCACACCTGGCTTAATATCACTACTTCTTATTCAGAGATGTCTACAGGATTTCCTGGCTCTCCATGGCGAAAATTTTCCATTTTGCTTCTAAACAGGTCACTTCAGTTGTACTAGACAAAACAGACAAATGGCCAAGAGCCCTGGCCTAAAAGAATGGGGCTTTCCAAGGACCTGTGGGTGTTAAGTGGTCCAGTTCTCACCACAGTAACCAACACCCTCAAGTGGGTGGGAAGAAGGAGGCGCACACTTAACAGAAAACTGATTTCGTTAAATAAATGCTGAACAGATATTAAGAGTAGCAAGTTGAAAACCAAATGTAACGGTTTTCCATTGCTTGATTTATTTATTGCCTGCTAGACAGAGCTCCACAAAGGCATGGCCTCCATTTGTGAGACTAAAGACACAAGTATAGCACTTTCCCGTTACAATTTCTAGCACAACACACAGTGGGACTTTGCAAGCAGCAAGCATGCCCCTCTCACCACCCCACATCTTCAGGGAGCATGGCTGAGTGCTCGCACAGGTTGCTTGGTACTTGCACAGTGTGCTGGGCGAGCAGCCCAGACCCTGCCCACACCTGCCCTATAGTCAGCAGCATCACCCTGGCAAAAGAGCTCAGCCTGGTGCTGCCATCTTGGAAAGACTAATTTATTTAAAAAACCTTCACAGATTGATATGCCTCCTAAGAAGTTAATGGACCAAAAAACTGATTCCTCTCAGAGAGAGTTCCAAAAATGTAGGAAACATTTGATTTCTAGAAAAGTAAAAATAATAAACTGGAAACTAAAGTAACAATAAAACACCTTAAAATATGTTTTCCAGCCGGGCGGTGGTGGCGCACGCCTTTAATCCCAGCACTTGGGAGGCAGAGGCAGGCGGATCTTTGTGAGTTCAAGACCAGCCTGGTCTACAAGAGCTAGTTCTAGGACAGGCTCCAAAGCTACAGAGAAACCCTGTCTCGAAAAATCAAAAGGAAGTTTTGAGATGGACTAAATGAGCCACCTAACTTCACAGAAAAGGAAATTAGAAAATCTAATAGCTTCTCATCCCTCCATAATGCAGATCAAGAGCTACAGCTGTCCTATCGCTGGGACCCCACAGTCCCACCAAACAGGGGCCACTCTGCAGCTGCAGGTCCCTGCGGTCCCTCAAGACCACCTTCAAAGCCTAAGCTGGGTCAGCTACAAAACCTGAGGCTCTGCCCTTGCCTGACCCCTGTGCTAAACATTTCACATCTACAAAGGTTCAAGTGCATTGTGGAATTTGTGGGGGTGGGGTTTATTGTACATTTTTAAATCTTTAAACTGTAAAACTTTCCATTCTCACCCTCAGAATTTATACTTTGAGATATGTTTGCTCCATTTAAATAACATTCACTGCTATTATAATTTTATATTTATTTTTATGACTGCTTAATGTTTATATGAATGTCTTTCTTTCATTGGTTTTCATAGATGCTAGAAAAGGGTATTGGGATCCCCTGGGACTGAAGATAGATGTGAGCCAATATATGGGTGCTGGGAATTGAACTGGGGTTCTCGGAGGAGTAGCCTGTGCCCTTAACCACGAAGCAACCTCTCCAGTTTCCTTTTTATGACTTTTTGAACCATGCTTATCTTCAAAAAAAAGCTATACTATTCTTAAATGGCAATTTGTCTCCAACTGTTGCCCTAGTTCCTCGTTGAGTGGGACTCTTATGTTGGTAACTCGTTACAAAATTTTTAGTGGATAAATAAATTACCAGGCTGGTGAGATGGCTCAGTAAATAAAGGTGCTTAATGCCCACAGCTCTGACTCCTATCCCAAGACCTACATAGTGGGAGGGAACTGACTCCCAGCAGTTGTGCTCTGACCTGCACACACTCATCCCCAGTAAACAAATGTTATTTAAAAATTAATTGATTAATGAAGTCCTCTAAAAAGCAAACAACAATTTAGTAGCTGTATTTGGGATATATAACTTACTGTTCCAGCCCTCTTTCCTAGAATTCCCTAATTAGTTTGCGTATGATCATGTTTCTTCTACGGAACTACACAGGATGATTCTTGCTTGGGGCAGGATAGACACATGACCAACCTGAGCCAATCAGATTCTTTCTTCCTAGCAAACTTGGAACTGCCCTCCAGAGGCAGGCAATGCTTCTTAGATGTATCTGAATTGAGGAGTTGGTGGACCCTTGTGCAGAGGAGACTTTCCACCACGCGTAAAGGAGCAGAGGGAGAAAATCTTCAGAAGATAAAACAAAAAGCCTGGTGTAATGGCGCAGTTTTTAATGTTAGCACTCAGGAAGCAGAAATAGGTTTACACATGCACATGCACACGAAAGAAAAGGAGAAGTAACAGACACACAGTACTAAACAGAGAGAAGAAATAAGGAAAATAATCGCTTCCATTCTCAAAGATTTGTTACTTCCTGATTCTACTCATTCAGGATGTCCAGATGTCTGTGACTCCATGAGAAACCGCTCCTATGAGTTGTCAATGGAGCCCCATCCCACCCCCTTTCAGACAGCTCCGATCAGTGCCTAGGACTTATAAACCCGAGTCCTAAGGAAGACAAGCGTTCTGCATGTTTCAGAAAGGAAGATGAACAGGGACTGCTCACCCCTGGCAGATTATTTATCCATGGCAACCCTGCTCTGTGACAGCTCAGGTTAACAGTCCGGGTGCCAAGGCTTTCTCTGCCTTTATTACTGATTGGGTAAGAAATGAGCCAGATTTGGGGGGACCTTCCACTTTATAAGGGGGTAAGGTTTGTGCTGAAATCGCGCTTCACCTTGAGCCCTCAAGTGTCTCAAATCATTTACCTGAAAATGAATAAACTTATACATTCAAACAGGACACAAAACAGTGATTTTAAAGATATTTCTGAATAGAGAAATGAAAGAAAATGGAAGGGGTGGAGGCAAACAGAGCCTTTAAAAAATGTGGCCTCTGGCTATATTTTTTAAAAAAAAAAAAAGGAAAGAGGAAAAAATTGCTTTTGAATTCCCTAACGGATTTCTCTTTCCCTCCTCTTCTATTTGTCATTCTGGCTTCTGGAAAATCTAGGGGAATTTGAAAAAGAAAACCTAGGGCTGTTTGTGGTTAAAATTGAAGTATACAGAGTGATCTTTTATAACAAGAGGATGCTGGGAATTCACCTGTGTTAGTTAAGGTCACTGTTGCTGTGATGAAGCACCATGATCAAAAGCAGATTGGGGAGGAAAGGGTTTATTTGGCTTACACTTCCACATCATAGTCTGTAGTCACATTTTTCTTTGGGCTGCCAGCTCACTCCCAAATAACAACATGGAGACTTCTTATTAATTATGAAAGCTCAGGCTATTGCTTAGAGTTGTTCCTAACTAGCTCTTATATTAATCTATGTCCTAGCACATGGCATTGCCTCCCTTTTACCTAGTGTCTCCTGTTTCCTCTCGGTGTCTCCTGGTGTCTCCCACACATCTAGATTCCTCCTCTTCTTCCTTTTTCTCCCTGGAAATCCACCCTATATGTCCCGCCTAGCTATGGACCATTCAGCTTATTATAAACCAATCACAGCAATATGTCTTCATACAGTGTACAAATATCCCACAACAATAGTCCATCACTGAAGGAAGTCAGTGCAGGAACCTAAACAGAGCAGAAACCTGGAGGCAGGAGCTGATGCAGAGGTCATGGAGGGGTGCTGCTTAGTATTGGCTATTACTCACGGCTTGCTATTAGCCTGCTTTCTTATAGAACCTAGGATCACCAGCCCAGGAATGGCCCCACCCACAATGAGCTGAGCCCTTCTCCATCAATCACCAGTTGAGAAAACACCCTTCAGCCAGATCTCAAGAAGGCATTTTCCCAATTGAGGGTCCTTCCCTTCAGACGACTCTGTGTCAAGTTGGCATAAAACTCACCAGCACACACCTGTTAGGTAACTGCAGTGAGACTGTATGAAACCATCCACATCTTCATTTCGGAAGGCCTTACGACACAAATGTGCTAGTCTGGGGACCAGATGTCTGGCAGGATTAGGGACGCTGCCTAGACTCAAAGAATAATATTTCTCCCCACTATGAATCTAATTGTGTCCTTGTCTTCTTTGGTTGTTCAAACTACCAGATTTCCTTCTGGAATTCTGTGGGCCTGGTCATTTTCTAAGACTAGAATTCTAAGTGGGTCTATGAAAAAAAAACATCCGCACAATAACTTTTACCAGCGTGCAGCAGGAGGCCTAGGCCTCCACGGCACCATAGGAGAAGCAGGTGGACACCTGCCTGATGGGAAGCCTAGGTGGGGCTTCAGGGAGGGCGCTTTCACCAGCCGATGGCTTGGCAAGGAGCCATAACTTGTTATTGTGACTGCACTTAGCAGCGGGGCTGTGTAGACAGGGCAGCCCCAGTGCCTGTCCTGCAACCAAGAAAGAAGGCGCCTGCGAAAGGCAGACTATACACTGCGGGTGGGAATGCAAACAGGGCCACCACTCTGGAAGTCAGCATTGGAGGCTCCTCAAAAAATTAAAACTAGGCCCTTCTGTGCAACTCGGCTATCTTATATTCCTGGGTGTTTACCCATAGGACGCCAAGTCGGCGTTTCAGAGAAACAGATAAGTGTTTGCTGTAGCACTTTTCACAATAGCTAACTTATTGAAGCAACCTACATGTCCAGTATCAGAGGAATGAGTCAGAAAGCATGTTCATGTGCAGTAGATTCATCCAGAAAGAAGGCTTATGCAATTTGCAGGAAAATGGACGCAACTGCAGATCTTTTTGTTGGATGAATTGAGCCAGTTTCAGAAAGACAAATATTATGTGCTTTCTCGCATATGAGATTCCTAGATTTTTTAAAGGATTTATTTATTTATTATGTACACAGCGTTCTGCCTGTGTGTATGCCGCCTGCCGGAAGAGGGCATCAGATCTCATTACAGATGGTTGTGAGCCACTATGTGGTTGCTGGGAACTGAACTCAGGACCTCTGGAAGAACAGTCAGTGATCTTAACCTCTGAGCCATCTCTCCAGCCTGAGATTCCTAAATTTTAATAGATATGTAAAATCACATATGTATGTATGTTTATATGACGTGTAAGTAGAAGTAAAACTTCAGGGCAGCAGTTCTCAACCTGTGGGTCACAACCCCATCGGGGTTGCATGTCAGACCCTGCTTATCAGATATTTATAATACAATTTCTTACAGCTATGAAGTAGCAATGAAAATAATTTTATGGTTGGGGGGTCACTACAACATGAGGTACTAAAGGGTGCATCATTAGGAAGGTTGAGAACCACTAATCTAGGGAACAAAGATTATGGGGGAACACACTCAACATCTAATATGTATTTGCATGAGAATGTCCTAATGTAACACAGGACCATGTACAATGAATATATACAATGAAAAATTTATAATTAAAAATTGTGTTTGTGCATACATACATACATACATGTTGAGAGAAAATGGCCCCAAAAGGGAATGGCACTATTAGTAGTGTGGTCTTATTGGAGTAGGTGTGGTCTTGTTGGAGGAAGTATGTCACTGTGGAGGTGGTCTTTGAGGTCTTATGTATGCTCAAGTCATGCCCAGTGTCTCAGACCACTTCCTGTTTCCTGTGGGTCAAGATGGAAGAGCTCTCACCTCCTTCTCCAGCACCATGTCTGCCTGCATGCTGCCTTGCTTCCTGCCATCATGAAAATGGATTAAACCTCTGAACTGTAAATAAGTTGCCCCAGTTAAACCTTTTCCTTTATAAGAGTTGTCATGGTCATGGTGTCTCTTCACAGCAATAGAAACCCTAAGTAAGACCGTGTGTGTGTGTGTGTGTGTGTGTGTGTGTGTGTGTGTGTGTGTGTGTGTGTCTCAGGTAGCTCAGACTGGCCTTGAACTCTTGACCCTCCTGTTTCCACTTCCCAAGTGCTAGTATTAATTACTGCACCTTTACACTAGCCAGGTAATGGTAGTGCACACCCTTAATTCCATCACTGGGGAGGCTGGGGTAGATGGATCTCTGTGAATTTGAGGTCAGTCTGGTCTATAAGGTGAGTTCTAGGAGAGCCAGGGCTATATAGTGAGACCCTGTTAGAAAGAAAAAAAGAAAGAAAGAAAGAAAGAAAGAAAGAAAGAAAGAAAGAAAGAAAGAAAGAAAGAAGGGGCCGGGTGGTTGTGGTACACACCTCTAATCCCAGCCCTTGGGAGGCAGAGGCAGGAGGATCTTTGTGAGTTCGAGGCTAGCCTGGTCTACAAGAGCTAGTTCTAGGACAGGCTCCAAAGCTACAGAGAAACCCTGTCTCGAAAAAACCAAAAGAAAGAAAGAAAGAAAGAAAGAAAGAAAGAAAGAAAGAAAGAAAGAAAGAAAGAAAGAAAGAAGGAAGGAAGGAAAAGAAAGAAAGGGGGGAAGGAAGGAGAGAGAGAGAGAGGAGAGAGACAGAGAGAGAGAGAGAGAGAGATTAAAAGCTAGCAAATGGCTTTCCTGGGAAGTTGACTTTACTTCTACTCCAAACCCGGGAGCGGGGTCGGGGCATCCTAAAACACAAGTTATAGTTAGGGCTAGGCTAAAAGGAACTTGTAGGAAGACGAGGAGAAGAAACTGAGCAAGAAGTATGAACCTGGTTCCTTTTTCTTGCCAGGCCTCGCATCTTCCTGACAGAGGTCAGCCAGGGTCTGAAGGGCAGATGCTGCCTGGCCAGCTGCTGGAGTTAACACAAGTTGATACCACTTTGGCCAGGAGGGAGCCCCAAATTTCCCTCGAATTTCCACATCTCTAGGGGATGGTCTGGTGAGACCTTATTCTACAGAACAGTTATCCATCATCTAGCATGTCTAGAAGGTGACTGACGAGAAAGATCCCCAGAGTGCTCTGCGGGCACAAGGTTGGCTTGTGGTGAAGATGGGACGGGAGCCCAGGTTGGATAAGGGCTTCTCCGACACCGTTCTCCATCGCCTCTACATAGCACTTAGCAGCAGCCACATCTACAACTGTCTACTGTGACCTCCCATTCAAAAGACAACCATTGGTGGAGTGCCTAGCACATACACAGCCCTGCTCTGGGTGGAGCGCAGGGCGGGTGGCAGGTGGCAGAAATACTTCAGTTGAGGGTAGGGAGAAAATGGGTGGGGTCAAAGTCTGTGTTTGTTTGTTTTCAGACCAGGTTTCTCTGTGTAGCCCTTGGCTGTCTTGGAACTCACTCTGTGAAACATGCTGGCCTTGAACCTGGAGATCTGTCTGCCTCTGCCTGCTGGAGTGCTGGGATTAAAGGTGTGTACCACCCCTACCAGGCTTGTTTGTTGTTAAGGACTTTGTGGGCTTCTTATCAGATCAGTTGGGCCAACCTAAGCACAGGAACAAGATGTAAATGAGGTTGTTCTGTATAGTAAAGACTGAGTAAGCAGGATACAAGACTTGGTTAGAGACGGGTTGTTTGAATGTAATTGGCCTCCATAATCTCATAGGGAATGGCTTTGCTGGAGTGGGTGTGGCCTTGTTGGAGGAAGTGTGTCACTGTGGGACTGGGCTTTGAGGTTTCCTATGCACAAGATACTGCCCAGTGTCTCAGTCAACTTCTTGTTGCCTGCAGGATGTAAGACTCTCAGCTAGTACTCCAGCCTGCGTGCTGCCGTGCTCCCTGGCCATGATGATAATGGACTGAACCTCTGAACTGTAAGGGAGCCACCCATTTAAATGTTTTCATTTATAAGAGTTGCCGTGGTCATGGTGTCTCTTCACAGCAATAGAAACCCTAACGAAGACAGACCAAGAATGACATTAGGAACTGCCATAACATTCCTAAGTGTGAAGAAGGGATAATACTGTGCCTTTACTTAGGCCTTAAAAGTTTTCTGCACTTTCCTGGATGTTGCTTCTTTTTAGGCAGCCTGAAGAGTCTTCTGGGGGGAGGAGGTGGGGTGGACCTTGCATGGAGGACCACGCAGCACGCACAGCCCCTGTCGCTGTCCAGTCTTCGCTGGGGAGTCCAGGCAAGTTTTGGTGTTCGTATATGTGGATAATCGGAACTAAAGGACTCTCTAGGTGTTAGGATGGGCGCCAAATATGCTCTACGGACGAGCTCACCCTGCCTGTGACTAGGCACCTGGAGCGGGGAGACAGCTGGCCTAGGGCTAACTAGATCTTAGCATTAGGGGACTTTCTTAGTTTCTCTTGACCTCAGTTTGTCTCTCTAAAATTAGATGAATGATCCCTTCCAGCTAGAAATTTCTTTGATCCTAAGCATTAGAACCAAATCATATAATTTTCTGTTTTTGAAAAATCAGATGTTGAGGTACCAGTTTGCATTTTTATTTTGGGCTCTTCCTATTATTTATCCTCAACCTTTTTTTTTCTTTCATCTTTACATCTGTAGTTTCTCATTTGACCTCACATAGTATTCTTGAGTTAGGCTCACATCTGCTAGTTTATAAGCAGAGGTGACAAAATTGAGCTTTATCTCACCTCCAGCACTGTCTTTGAGCTGACATTTCCAACACAGGCCACCCTGTGTACCTACGATGCATCAGACACAGGCCCTGTCACAAGCCAATTTCTGCTGAATTCTATTCTTTTAGAGCAGTGTCAATTATACAGGCGGCACTGAATCAACCCCAGGTCAGCAGAAAGGAATTCTGGGAACACTGGCGGAAAGAAGTAGGAAGTACAGCCAGTCCCACTTCACACTTAAAGATCTTTTCTCCTGCAGGTGTAAATAGCCTCCTTTTGTCTTGACATCATCGTGTTGGGGATGAGAGGTGTCTGTCCTTTTTTTTTTTTGGTTTTTCGAGACAGGGTTTCTCTGTGGCTTTGGAGCCTGTCCTGGAACTAGCTCTTGTAGACCAGGCTGACCTCGAACTCACAGAGATCCTCCTGCCTCTGCCTCCTGAGTGCTGGGATTAAAGGTGTGCAGGTGGTGACCACCCGGCCAGGTGTCTGTCTTGACATCAGCGTGTTGGGGATGAGAGGTGATGTTCAGTTTTTTTCTACTCGAGATAATTCAGAAACAAAAAGAGAAACCTAGCGCATGCCTAACTTGTACTTAAATACCCCAGTTTGAGAGATGTCAGGTTGTCTGAAGTTTCTTAGGCAGGCAAAGGCTGTCAGCAGGCAGGTGAGCACCAAGTTGCTATGACAGTGCCATCTCTCCCAGGACTTCTTGTGGATGGTGTTCTGTTCAATGCAGTTGGGGCCCAGGAGCTGCAGTCTGGGTGGGAACAAACTGGTGTTGTTTTGGTGAACTAACCGCTCTGACTCTCAAGGGGGCCCACAGCAAACTGAGCCTGCTCTCCTATTTCCCCTATCATAGCCAAACACCTTCCCTCACCAGGGGCTTATCAGGATTAATTAGCGCACCTAGAAGCCTGGCCAGCCGCAGAGGAAGAGTGCTGAGTGTTTCTGTGGAGCAGCTTCTCCCGAAGGTTTGGCTGTTGGAAGAGGACTTGGGGAGGGGCCCGCATCCTCCCACCTTCCACGGCTCGGGGCTAAGTATGTATTCTGGGTGAAGTTGTTCAAGAAGACGACTCAGCTCTGACATTCCCCACTAACCAGGCACCCCTGTTGAGGGAGCGCCTTCTTCGGGAATCAACAAGGATTTCCCACCAATGTCGCAGAGATAGAGAAGTCTTCCGGTGGCAAGACTCCTGCAACCATGTGTTCTGTGAGTAAATGTATATTCTGTGTACTCTTGCATGGGTGTGCCTCTGTGCACATACACTAATAGGCCAGAGGAAGATGGCTGATACCCACTCTCCTCCTTATTCTCTCGAGACAGGATCCTCTCACCGAACTTGGCGCTTACTGTTTCTGTGGCTAGGCTGGCTGGCCAGCAAGGCCCTGCAATCCTTTCTCTGTCCTGACCCTAGCACATGAGCCAGGCTCTCAGGCTCATGCCTGCCCCTGGCTTTTACCTTAGCACTGCGGCTCTGAGCTCTGGAGTCCTGTTCGCTCAGCCAGCACTCTTTTACAATTTTTTAAAAAGGTTTTTTTTTTTTTTAAAGGTTTTATATGTATAAGTGTTTTGCCTGCATGTATGTATGTGTACCACGTTGGGTGCCCGAGGAGGTCAGAAGTGGGCATTTGATCCCCTGGAACCAGAGTTATAGATGGTTGTGAGCCATTGAGTGGATGCAGGGAATGGAACCCAGGTCCTCCGCAAATGCAACAAGTGTTCTTGTCAATGAACCTTCCTGGCTCTGTCCTGAATCTGTCGTCAGGTCTTTCATGTGCACTGGTTCAGTTTCTTTATGTCCCTTCTCAGGCTAGATTATGATGGCTATTTTGTGCCAAGCAAATGCAGAAGAAAATATCAGAATGGCCCAGGGCTTCTGGCAAGGCAAATTAAAAAAAAAAAGTCACAAAATTCTTCGCCCTCATTTCGGATGCTTCCCATTGGTTTCCAGACACAAAACACTACTGTATTGTGAAACAATTGGATTCGTTATGAAAACACCTACTCCTTTAAATATTTGAAAGTAGAATGGAAAAAAATAATGAAACCGATGTTGGGAGGGATATGCTGAATTAAGTAAAATTGTGCTCAAAGACCAGAGATGGGCAAGCAACTTGGAAAGCGGCTTTCTGGTACAGAGCGAGGGATAGTGAAGAAGCCAGAGCCTGGAGCTAATGAAATTCTGGCCCCCAACACAGTGGATTTTTCCCACCATTGTGTGCGCCCTTCCCGGTTGCCAGCCCTGGGAGAGTCCCAGGAGAGCCCTGGCTTAAGGCTAAAGTGGTGTTTGTAACCTTGTCATTGGGAAATGCTGTCGCAGGTTAGTTACACAGGCCCTGATCGATGATGGAGCCAGCAGCAGATCAATAGATTCCATTTCCGGGGAGAATTCACCCGTGGTGACCTGCAGGGAGGCAGGTGGTTCATCAAAAGAAAGCTGGCTTGAAAGACTTAATGCTGGTCTCTTCTACTGCCAGGTCTCCTCTTGGAGCTGTAGGCTGTAACAGGCTGGTAATAAACTACTTTTCCTTAAAGAGATCTGGGGAGATGGCAGTAGTACAAGGGACAGAAAGGTGACCACAAATCCTCTAGGAGACGGAAAGCCAGGATGGGGGCGCACTGGGCTTACTCGCCCCAGCCGCCTCCCTCCAAAGCTACCTTGAGTTTGGGTGCTGAGCAGAGTAGCCCTTCCAGGCCTCGCAGGGCTGCAGCCCCTCGCGGTCCGCCCGAGCCCCTCCCCCGGCCGGGAGCCCCTCCCCGCGCTTCCCCTTGCCGCGCTCCCCTCCCTTCCCCTCCCTCCCCTTCCCTGCCCGCCCCGCCTCCGCCTTCTGCGCCCACAGCCTCCGCCAGCGTCGAGCCCCCAGGAGCCCGAGCGCGGCCCAGGGGCGCCACCGGCCCCTCCCCGGCGCGCTGACAGCAGGCCCGGCCCCCGCCCCGTGCCCTCGCCCGCGGGGCACACCCCCAGCCCTCCTCTGCGCCGCCAGTTCCCGCCGGCCCCACCGGGCGGCAGAGAGATCTAGCAGGCGAGCGGAGCAGCGAGCGCGGCGGCGCGGGAGGGAAGGGGCGCGCGGCAGGCCCACGGGAGCCGCCTGGGGCGCACGGAGCCCTCGTGCCCTCCAGGACAGTCGCATGCCCGGGAGCCGCAGCTGTGGGCGCCGGGAGCCGGGGCGGCGAACGGCGCGTGGGCCAGGGGTGGCGCGTAGCCGCGGGGACCCGGGCAACCACAGAAGAAGCTGGAACCCGGCCGGGATGAGAAGGTGACGCCGCCGGGGGGCGCCACTCGCTTTGTGGGGAAGATGCTCGCCTACTGCGTGCAAGATGCCACCGTGGTGGACGTGGAGAAGCGGAGGAGCCCCTCCAAGCACTATGTGAGTACTGCTCCCACCTACCCCGGTGT
This sequence comes from Ondatra zibethicus, assembly GCA_004026605.1. Lineage (NCBI taxonomy): Eukaryota > Metazoa > Chordata > Mammalia > Rodentia > Cricetidae > Ondatra > Ondatra zibethicus. Next base: position 263,799 of record PVIU01000706.1, read on the forward strand.
GGGGCTAGCCAGGGCCGGGGGTGGCCCCTCGCCTCTTCTTACTATTAAGTCCCAGATAGTTGTGACCCCAGGGGCTGCCCTTGGCTCCAATATCTGTTCGCAGGGCTGCGATCTCTAGGGAAACCTTTTCTGTCCTTCCTCCACTCCTGTGTCCCGGGTTTCTTTTTTTGGCATTGCAATTGGCAAGTGGCTGCCCTTGTCTGTTACAACGGTGAAGTCATGTGTCCGCCCGTAGCTTGGATGGATGGCAGAGGAAGCTTTCGTCAGCCTCTTGCGGAGCAGTTCCTTTGGGAAAGAGCATTTTCGCCGCGCTCCCTAGGGGCGCGGGACGCTCAAGCTCACTCGGCCCGGGATGCTTTTAGTTGCTTTGACCGGAGACCCATGCTTCGCTTTCTGCCTTCCACGTTTGCTGCTCTGCACCGACTGGGATCTGGGGACAGAGGAAGCGCTTTGCCCCCTGCCCCCTCCACTCTAAGCTTCGAGCTTTGATTTCCTTCTTAAAACCATTGTATCCCGCGGTGTTAGGAGAACTGTGGCTTTTCCTTTTATCCCTCCTCTGGACGTGACCCTTCGCCGGGGTCATTTCCTCGTAAGTGATGCTCTGTCTCCAGACACGAGTAGGCAAATGTGGTCTGTGGTCTTCGAGGCGCGGTTGACTGCCCCGCCGCCCCTCCCCCTCCCTCCCCCAAACTTAATGAGAAGAGGCTACGGTTGACCGGCTGGGTTTCAGGGTGTGTGACAGTCCCCTTTCATCTCAGCCGGTCCTGTCTTCCAATCCTTCACACCTTTGGAAGTAAATACTGTGTCCTTGCTGCCTGAGGATGGCTTGCTGAGTTCTGCTCCTGCACTTGAGATAGAAGAGACACACAGTACAGTACCCAAGGCACAGAAGACGTGGGGACAGTAGGACGGCCTCCTATTTGCAAATTAGGCATTTACAGGAGCATTTAGAACGCTCAAAGCATTCATTTTAACAATTAAAACAGGCTGTCGGTTGCTGCCCTAGATTGCACGTTGGTCTCTGAAGTGCTTTTTATTTCCTTTCTGGAAGGAGGCTGGGTTTGTGGTGTATTACTAGCCCGTGGCTACTCTTTTTTGCCTGGATCACAGCAGACCTGAAGACAGGGTTCTCTGTAATTGACTAGTGGGGCTGGACTCAGGTTGGGGAGAAGGTAAAAGTGATGAGGCAGGGAGGTGGAGCTGGGGTGTGTGCGGAAGGAGCATTCCTGACACACAGGGATCCTTTCCAATCTTGTCATCTGGTGTTGAAAGCTTCTATTGCCATTACAAAAACAAAACCAAACCAAAAGCTCCTTTAAGGGCTGAGGAGGTTGCTCAGTATGAGAGCCCTTGACTCACAAGCTTGAGGCACTTCTATCCCTAGTCCTACAAAAAAAGAAAACTTTTTTGGGTTTTCTTGGGTCACCAGGTGGTCGGTCACCTTGCTCCACGGTTAAGAATAGCGTCAACCTCATTCTGGGGGGCACTGTGTGCTGTTTTAAGGGTTCTTTCTTCCAGCCCTCAGTTGAGGTCCTCGCTGCATCTCTGCCCTACGATCCCAGCAGGTGTTTTCCCAGCTCTGGATTTTACACTAAACAATCAGATTTTAGCTCTGAGCGACTCTGCCTGAGATTACAACGTAAGGCACATTACAAACTAGCAGCTAACAGGAGCAAGACCTGCTATTGGCAGTATTGAAAGGCAGTCCAGGCTACTGTTTGGTCTCTTTGAAGAGCTGGCTTACCCATTAGCCAGCTGTGTGGCATCGTGTCCATTCTTTAAAACTCCATGAACCTTAGTTTCCCTGTTTCGAAAGAAATTTTACCATTATTTTATACATATGAGTGTTTTGCTTGCACACGTGTTGGCGCAGCACGTGCATGAAGTACCTGCAGGAAGCCAGGACCCCTGGACCTGGAATTCAGACAGCTGTGAGCCGCCGTGTGGGTGCTGGAAGTTGAATCTGGGTTCCCTGGAAGACCTGCCGGTGCTTGTAACTGCCATAGCATCTCTCCAGCCCTAATTTCCTCACTTTTAAAGTGAGGATAATAATAGTATTACTTCATAGGGGAGAATTAAATGACATCATCCTTGTGAAGTACTTAGCTCAGTTCTAGGTAGTAAGCCCTCGTCAGAGAGCAGCTAACTGTTGGTGAGAGTCTGCCTAAGAAAGTTTGAAAAATAGCTATTAATGGTCTGACTGAGAGGAAGGGGCCTTGGCGCTTTAAGATTGATAATAAAGCGTACTGTGTGGAAAATACAAAAGGAGTCCTGTCCACTTCCCCTGAAATGGTCATTCCCTCCCTTTCTACAGACAGAGTGTTTCCGGGGTCATCTCCACTTCCGTGGAAGAACGGATGATGTGATTCTTGGGGCAGAGAGTGATGTCACCTGCAGATGGGATCACACAGAGTTCTAGAAAACAATGAGAGGAGTGTGTTGGATGGCCGGGCATTGTGGAGCTGGCTGGGGCAGACAGCTCATCCGGCAACCCTTTCCTTACAGATGAGGGACCAGAGAGTCAGGTGGGTCACTTACAAGGTCGCTAGTCACAGCACTGCAGCTCACTGGCCACCAAGCTGGTGGTGTGAACTTTGTTCCCTGAAGATACCCAGAGTCTGGTTGAGGCTGACAAGGAAGACATCACTACACATTTGGGCCTAACACAAGGATGCCCAGTAATAGAAGGCGTTCAGCAGGGCGCTGGGGCAATCACTTCCCTTTTGGACCCCTGTATAGTAGATACCCCACACTGGAAGGGCCGATGTTCTGGGTAAGGCTGCTCTGGCGTGGTTAGCTGGCAGGATAAACTGCACTCAAGCCACATGTCCTGGTAAATTCTACACTGGAGAAGCATGTCTCCTTCCAACCTCCCGCCACCTAGAGTGAGTGCTCAGCCTGCTTTGGTGAATTGCAGAGCCGAGGTTTTATGGGTGTACTAGTTATCCAGAGCTTGAGGATGAGGGAGGCTTGGGGCCCATGCAGAAGGAGCAGCTCTGGCTCCAGGACACTGGGAACACATGCAAAGGTTCCTTCAGGACACCCAGCAGAGGGTGTGCACATCTCCACGAGAAGGGGGAGCTGTAGAGGTGGGGGGCGTCTGGTGCTTTAGGTCTGTTTATGAAAGGCAGACAAGTAGCCTCCATCTTCCATCGTGTGCATGGTGCAGCCAGCCTTGGCTTCCTTCCTCTCTGCCAGCCCCTGCCTGGGGTGGGGCTGGGAAGGGTGAGCAGCTTCTGCTGATGTCAGCTTCCCTGTCTGGGAGCTGGGCTCCTGTCCTACCCTTCATGAGCTCTTCCTCAGGAGACCTTAGGTAATCTGGCTTTGGCCTCAGACCCTGTCTTTAAGATGGCCCTGCAGATGCCAGATGCAAGGCACAGCTGCCTCCATCGGAGGGTCTTCTCACAGGGATGCGAGTTCAGAAGCACGGAAACTCTGCACTGACAGGTGTGTATAGGTGTGTTTAGGGCCATATGGTGGTGGAGAGAAGCTTGTTTATCCAAAGCAAAGGAGGTATTATGTCTATTTAGATTTGGGAGGTGTCCTGCTTTCACAGTTGTTTCCTTTCCTGAGTGTTTATTTCAGACAAATACCAGTCGTGAACGCCCTGATCCTCCACAGGACTCCAGGGAATGCAAATACAGCCGGTGTCAGCAGCAGCTAGCTTCCATGGTGCCCAGTGCTAGCAGGCAGGCTCTCCTGGGAGCCTGATGGTTCATTTGCTGTACCGTGTGTGTGTGTGTCTTTGATCCTTATTACAGATGGATCGACCAAAGCATGGTGAAATTAGCTAGTTGCTTGGAATTCCCACTTAGCTCCAGTCAGATCTAGGTTAGTTACCTCCCAAGGAGAAGCCCTTGAGATAGGGCCCTTCTAGCCAGAGTGCTGTTAGTGAGTCCAGGCTCAGGCCTAGATGGCAGTGAGAGAGTGGCACAGGGTAGCATCGCGGAGGGAGAGCTTCCTGTGAGTGACTCCTGGAAAGCTGGATGACAGGTGGGCCTATGAAATAATACATTCTCCCTGCATTTAGGTCATCATAGATTTTGGTTTTGGTCCCGGAGCTGTGTTTTTAGGAATTGACACCAAACTCATTCATTTCTCTGCTCTTCATTTTTATTCTCTAAGCTCTGAGATTATGGCTTCAGCCCCACAGGAGTGAGAAGTGCAAGAGCCCTATTTTAGGGCCTTGCATTATGAAAGATGTGATACGGGACAGATTGGGGTTCAAATACGGCCTCTGGCACTTCCTAACTGTCCAACCAGTGACTCTGGGCTCAGTGTCCTCACCTGTAACCTCACTTCGAGGAAGCTTCTCATCACCAAAGCACTAAAGGACATCTGGGACACATGGATGACGCTGAGAGAAAAGGCAAGACTAGACCAAAAGGAAGGCCCAGCTGTTCAGAGTCTATTGGGCTGCTTGCCCCATGGAAAGCACCCAGCATACACGACACCAGTAAACAGGGAACAGCTGTTCAGACCTGGAGGGGATTCTGGCTGAGCACTGGGGCCTAGTGACAGAGTCCTAATAAGTGGAGAGGAAAAGAATGTGGGGTGGGAGAGAAGAGGTTGCTCCAGGTAATGACAGGGCAAGAAGGATCCTAGCCAGATGAGCCCCAGAGGTCAGCACTGCCCATTCCCCATCGTCCTGATTCTGGGAGTGTGAGTGTCTTACGCACACACACGCACACACACACACACACACGTGTATAAATGGGAACCATTTCTTCTCTGTAGAGGGAAGTGACCCAGGGGTGAATCACAGGGCTGATGAGACTCCCTGTTCATGGAACAACCAACCACATCCTTCAAGACCGTTAGGAGAGGGAGCAGAGCCAGTTTCTCATGACTTCGTCCAAAGTTGAGCATGAGGGATTTTTGAGGGGGGCAAACCAGGATTGGAGTCACTGTGTGTGGTGGCAGGCAGAGGGGAAGGGCAGGGAAGGGAAAAATAAACCTATTTGATGTCAAATGAGCCTGGGTCCAGCTTCAGAAATACGAGCACCAGCTATTGCTTTTTCCAAAGAGCTATTCTGGGGCCAGCTGAGTTAATGGGCTGTGGGGGCTGCAAATTAGCGGAGTGCTGGGGGGAACTTCTGATTTAGGATTTGCCTAGCCATCCCTGGAAATTGCCTTCTAATTTCCTCAGCCTGAGTCACTGACCAGTTTCTTGGCCAGAAAAGTCTAATGGGCAACACTGTTCTCTTTTGCCTCCTAATTAAAGAAAATAAAGCAAAGAATAGAGTTATACATACGGTAGTCACACTTACTCATCTTGACTGCTGAGAATCCAGGAAAGGGATAATGGCTTGGGGCAGAAGCCTCGGGGACAGGAAGGACAAGGGGTGTGTGTGGGAAATGAGGTGGGGATTCTGGCTTTGGAAGTAGGTTCTGAGTGAGGGCCAATGATGTTCTCTGCCCTGACAATTGCCAAAAATAATGGAAGCTTCCAACGGAGTGGTCAGTGTTTGGACAGGCTGATCCCCAGAGTGCAAGCTGCCTCCTGCCTGGTCTGGCTGCTGTCCTCTGCAGGGACTGGAGCTGTAGGCAGGCAGATGAATGGAGAGGGTCAGGGGCCTGGTCTAGTGGGCAGGCCACTGAGAAGCCTCAGATAACCTCAGGCAAGTTGCCATAGTAGCATCAGGGACTAAGCCCTGCTATATACACAGGGCTGACCAGAGTCCAGCCAGGACCTTGGGAAGCACAGTAAGCAGGGTAGGAGCTGACCTGAGGGCATCTTGTCTGGGCGTTACAACACCAGTGCGGGTCAGGGGGTGTGGTTTTGTTCCTATTTTATAGATGTGGAAATGAAAATTATATTCTCTTAGGACTTTTACTTAGACTATTCGGTATCACAGCCGTGATTCTCATCTTGTCCCCAACTTGTTAGTTGGTCAGTTGCCACTTGATTCCCTGTCAGAGCTGAGTCGGGGAGAAATGACAAGCAAATCCAGGCAGACTGTCCCGAGGGATAAGAGGCACTCAAGTGCTGGGACACCGAGACTTACCGCCACTCACGGCCACACCATATGGAACAGGTTACTAGTGTCTCTGTGCCTCAGTTTCCACATCTGCTAATAATGAGACAGTGTGGGTGGAAATAGGACCTAGTTCCATGGTTCCAGTGGAAACTAAGTGAGTTCATCCTTGTGCAGGCTCTAGAAGGGTGCCAGTGGATCTCCAGTGCAAGGTTAGCATCCGACAAACTAGTTCAGTCCCAGAGCTGCTCAGTGCAGGAAGAACTATCCGTGAACTGGAGTTTCCAAGGGAGCCAGGTGAATGGAGGAGGTGGGACTCAGGAGTGATGAGGATTGGTTGGGAAAGACAGGGACCAAGATGGAACTGCTGGAAGACACTCCAGGGAGCAGGGAAAGTGATGCCTTGTGGGTGGAAGATGCAGGGGAGATTTGCACAGAGCCCCAGATGTGTGTGGGTGAGGAGAGAGGAGCGTGTGCCTAAGGTCAGGGCCAAGTGACAGGGTCCTCAGATAGCAGCCAAGGTGATTAAGAGCTCAACGGGCAGACACCTCTCCCAAGGGATGGGGACAGAATAAGCAGATGGTCATTGGGGTGGGGTGGGGGCTCAGAACTGGTTGCAGGGGGTCAGGGAGATAGGAAAATGTAAGCACCAAGACCTAAATTCAACCCCCAGAACCAACATGTTTTTTTAAAAAAATAGTAGGATGCACCAAGTGCTGGGGAGTTGGAGACACAGAGCCCTTGGGGTTTGCTAGTCAACTAGTCTAGCCAACTTGGGGATTATTTTGAGGACAATGATAAACTCTGTCGTAGGCAGGTGAGCTCAGCAGGTTAAGATGCCTGTTGCCAACTCTGATAGCCCAATTTTGATCTCTGGGACCCACATGGTGGAAGGAAAAAACTGATTTCCAGCAAGTTGTCTCTGACTTATTTGTTATACCTGAGTGTGGGCACGCGCGTGTACACACACACACACAGATGTGTGCACACACACACACAGATGTGTGCACACACACACACAGATGTGTGCACACACACACAGATGTGTGCACATACACATTAAATGTAATGCTTTAAAAAGTTGATTGTATCTAAGAAACAACACTGGAGGCTGACCTCTACCTTCCACATTCAAGTGCATGAACGTGTATGTACAAGCATACATGAAGAGAGGGAGAGGGAGGGAGGGGAAGAGAAGGCCCCTGGCTGTAGAGTTGCTCTTGCTGACGTGGTCAGCACTAAATCCCTTTCCTAGGTCTACTTTGGAGATTTTGAGTTTGCTGGACCCCAGCCCCTCTTGTTTATAGCCTTTACTCCTAGTGATCAGACCCCCATAAAAGTTTATTGCACCCATACTCTAGGGGAAATGGGGGTGCATGCAGGAGTGAGGCTGAGGCATTTCAGAGTAACAATCTCCACCCACATTGTCATGCCGGACAGGGCCTGCCCTGTAGTGTCTGGGGCCTAATTCTAAAGAACTCAGTGGGACCCAGATTGATTGTCTCTGGAGTCTCAGAGTCGGTCTGAACTGTCCGCCCTTGGGAACTCAAAGTTTCATAGACAGCGCTTTATACTACCTCGTCATTTGTTTGATCCCCTGCCGTAAACCTATGTATTCCATCAGCCTGACCCCTTGGGGGGATCGTCCTAATAGAAATAACAGCTAATGATCAGAAAGACTTCCTTTTCTTTTAAAGACATTTCAAATGGCTTCTTTTTAAAAAAATTATTTATTTATTATGTATACAATGTTCTGTCTGTGTGTATGCCTGCAGGCCAGAAGAGGGCACCAGACCCCATTACAGATGGTTGTGAGCCACCATGTGGTTGCTGGGAATTGAACTCAGGACCTTTGGAAGATCAGGCATTGCTCTTAACCTCTGAGCCATCTCTCCAGCCTCCTCAAATGGCTTCTTTGGCAGCTTCATACATGTAGACAGTGTACTGGGATCAATCCCCTTCCCTCCTCCATCCTCCCCCACTCCCTGTCCATGTGCCCCTCTTTCATGTCCCCCCTTGTTTCCTCCATAACTCATTGGGTCTAATTAGTGCCACTCACTAGTTCATGGATGTGGCACCACCCATTGGCGCTTGGCCAACCTACCAAGGGCCACACCTGTGAAAACTGACTCTGTCTCCCCAGCAGGTATGGGTAGTCAATAGCATCTCAGCTGGGGGTGGGATCTCAGGAGCCCCCCCTTCCCATCCATGTTGGAATGCTCACTGGTTTGATCTTGTTCACGTCACCCCAACAGCATTTCACAGCACACCTCATCCCTTGGTGACATTCTTTCTGCCCTGTCTTTCTTGTTTCCTGAACCTTGGTGGAGATGGTGGTGTTTCTAATAGTTCTGTGTGCTAAGGGACAGTCTCCAAACAGTCTTATGGTGGAAAGCTGCTGCCAGCGGCCACACTATCTGGGTGAGGGACGATGTGCAGGAATCCCGGGACACCGCAGAGAATGTAAACTACCCTGGCTGAAGCACTGAGCTAGGTCCCATAGAGATTGCCTAGTCTCCACATGACAATATTTTACCCACAGAAAGGCTGGGTGGCCCCAAGGACATTCACCCTGAGGTCTGGCCACTTGCCCTCTCCAACTGTGAGACTTTGCTTGCCTCATCACCTTCCCCTTTCAAAAGTCCATTTGCCTCTCTAGAAATGGCTGCAGCCTTTTGGGCCTGCCTCACAGAGAGAAGGGGCAGGTATGAGAGATGAACTCCTCAGAAGGAGGATGTGTGAGGGGCATCCTGATTCTCCAAGCTGTATCTTAGTAATTTGGCACAGGCAATAAGATGACCAAAAGCTCTTCTGGATGCCTGGGGACTTTCTCAACAAGGCTCACCTGACTGACCAGCTCCTTCCTGAGAAGATTCATACCAGAACTGTCCTGGGGACACTTTGGGTCCTCAGTGAAGGTGTCTTCTAGATCATAACCTGTGGGACTGCTTTCTTCTCTGTACGCCTCCCACTGTTACCTGAGGGAGGAAGTGACGCCCAGGTGGCTGAGTTAGCAAAGAGGAAACAGCTGCGCTTTCTGCCCCTCCACTGGGCTTTCTTTGGCCTTTTGCTGTCACTTCCCTTTGTCCAGTAAGGAAACCACCCTCCCCAAGCCTGGGCGGAGGTACACATGGGATGAGGCCCTGGCCTTTCCTCAGTGTGCATTCCAGGCTGTGTGCACTAAGCCAGTGAGGGCAACTGAGCCCTCACTGGGATCCCTAAAACATGCGTGACCTTCAGCCCTGGCGGAAATTGATCGCTCTTATCAGATCTGACCACAGCTCCAGGGAGGAAGGGGTGGTGACAGTGAACTTGCATCCTAGGTGGGGTAAGGAACGGAGGGGCTGGGCTGCGGAGTGGTTTGAACCTTTGTCCTCATTGTGCGGTGCCCAGGACACCGTCCACTCTCCAGTGATTGACTCCCTCAGTTGAAGGAGATTTGTACTTGTATTGTATCACCGTTCCCTGTACAGCTACCACGTCTTTTGTGCTAGGTACCTCCAGGCCTCTCGCTTATAATCAATGGCCTCAGGTCAGCCCTCAGAGTTGCCTTTCTGATGCCATTGGCTTTAGGGCTGCAGTTTAGAGAGTGCTGTTGCATCGTTTGTAGAGCACGCATTCAGGAGTGTTTGTCCCTTTCCCCAGTGCCTGGTGCCACACGGTCACTGTGCTTCACACACTTGGACCCTCTCCAGGGCTGCTCCAGAGGTCATAGGGACTTACACTGCCCAACATGTAGTCCTTCTATGGGCCATGCCCCTTGCCTGGAGCCCTGCCTCACAGTTTTGCCTACCTAGGGGCTCTGTGTGGATAGGGGTTGTCCCTGCCCTTTGAAGTAGCTCCTTTGTAAACTTTCAGGGTTGGCCCAATCCTGATCCAGCTTTATTCTGTTTCCTGGTGGCTGAAACCCAAAAAGCTATTTTAAGGGACTCGCCTGTGTGGGAGAATTTCTCTGTGTGACAGCGGAGGAGGAGACCTAACTGCCTGGCACAGGGCTGGCTGTGAGGCGCAGAGAGGGAAGCTCTCCTGAGTTCCACCTCCCAGGCAGGGGCTCCTGATGTGTCTTCAGCACCGAGATTGGCTCTTGGAGAAGACACCAGCTCTTGCTGATGAGGTTGGGGCATGCCGAGATGGCTGCCCTGAGGTTTCTGCTAGTTTGACCTCAGTGGGTTGGCCTACCCGTCCTTCTCACACACAGTTAAAGTCTACTATAGAACCGAGTCTGAGCCGGGCGGTGGTGGTGCACGCCTTTAATCCCAGCACTCGGGAAGCAGAGGCAGGCAGATCTCTGTGAGTTCGAGGCCAGCCTGGTCTACAAGAGCTAGTTCCAGGACAGGCTCTAAAACTACAGCGAAACCCTGTCTCAAAAAACAAACAAAAAAAAAAGTATTGTGTATACTGTCAGAATTGAGAATAAATAGTTAAAAAAAAAGAATCAGGTCTGAGCTTTGCTTCAAAGCCGGGATTAATTATTTACGTTAGTCATCTCATTGGCAATTGCGCAAACCAGCTTCACTGTGGTTTCTGAGAGTGGTAGCTTCCAGGCCTGGGAAGTGGGTGCACTCAGTCAAGAGAAAACATACAGAGGAACCCCTACCAACTTCAGCGGCCAGACTAGGAGACCCTGCCCATTGTTGAGACATTTGGCATCTTGCTTCTGTCCCTGATAGTTAAGTGGTAGCCATCAAGGCTTAAACCCAGATCTCTGCAGTAATAGAGAAGGGACTTTTCTGCTGTGCCCCAGAGAGCTGGTGGAGTGCCGGTGGAGTGCCCTGGACAATGGGTCGCTACGGAGGGTGTGTCAAACCCCCCTCACCCCCCGGGTCCCCCTCACTAGGCTGGAAGCATCTGCAGCGTGGTCAAAACCAGCAGCATGTGGCCTTCCTCGTCTCTCTCTGTACTCTTTTTGTTCTGGTCCTTATGGCTGTTCCTTAGGGTGTTCCCAAGGGCATCTCCTCTCGACTGTGTGGCCCTGGTGGGTCCAGAACAGAGGTGTCCTGGTCTCATAAAGAGAGGAGTGGTGAGAAAGGAATGTCCTGCAGTGGGTGTCCCGTGGCTTTGAAGATCCCCCATCTGGTAGCTTCCTAGGATGCCGGAGCCGAGCCGGAGTAACTTATCACGTGGGTCCCAGACAGAATTTTCGGGGTCATGGCTGACACTGCAGCTCACCTGCCCCCTCTGACCACCTCCGAGCCCCTCCACTAACCCAGTGTGGTTGCAGCTGGTAGTTGGGATTAACTTTAAGAACAGTTCAGGTCCTATTGATTGTCCAGAGCCACTTTTGAGCTATCAGGGTCTCTCTGTCCTCTCTTGAGAGATGACGGCTATCATGGCGTTGTGGTTGGGATCAGGGAACGTTGGGTAGTCCCCAGGCACTTTACTTGCTTAGGTAGATCTAGGCTGTGGGAACTAGAATAACCTCCAGAGTTTGGGATGGCAGCGGGGAGAAGGGGAAGGCAAGAGAATGAACGTAGGTAGCGCCATGGTAACCTCTGCCACGTGGGCTCGGGCTTGGCCTCGGAAATAGTTAGGAGTGGTGGGACTGGACTTTCGCTTGTTTCACTTGGTTCCCTTTCTTCAACTCCATGGGCCTCAGTTTCTGTCAAAAATTATAAAAATTATAATCCCCACTTCATATGGTTGTGACTGTATGTCAGGTTCTCAACCCTCCTCACTCTGAAACCCTTTACTACCTACAGTTCCTCAGGTTGTGGTGACCCCAACCGTAAAATTATTTTTGTTGCTGTTTCATAACTGAAATTTGCTACTGTTATGAATCATAATGTAAATATTTGACATGCGGGATATCTGATATGTGAAAGGTCATTTGTCCCCATGGAGTAGTGACCCACAGGTTGAGAACCACTGGGCAGGACGGTGATCAGATGTTCAATAAGTATGCTATTGTTATTTCCATCATTAGCATTACTCATGATTTTGTTCAGTTTTTGTTACTTCTGGAAGCTTCCCTGACCTCACATCTTAAAATATTTCCTGTGAAGTTTTAGTTTTTTGAATGACTTTAGGTTGTTTGGCTTTTAGCAAGCTGCTAACTTACTTGTAGTCACTCATTCTCTTGGTCAGAATTTGGATATTTGCTATACTCCAGGCACTGTGAGCACAACAGGGTGAGTAAGAAGCCTTTCCCTGAGACTGGAGAGATGGCTCAGGGGTTAAGAGCACTGGCTGTTCTTTCAGAGGACCCAGGTTCAAGTCCCAGTGCCCACATGGCAGCTCACAACTGTCTGCAATTCCAATTCCAGGGTACCCGACACCCTCATACAGACAATGCATGCAGGCAAAACACCAATGCACATTTAAAAAAAGAGGAAGCCTTGCCCTGTGCAGTTGATGTTCTGGTGGGAGAAGGCAAACAATATACAAACGAAGTAAATAAAAATATGTTATACGTTAGACGGGAATAAGTACTGCAGAGAAAACTAGAGCAGAGTGAGACATGGAGCTACGTCTGGCATTGGGGGAGGTTGCTGTGGGATGGCCCTCTGTGGGGGTGACCTTAGGGAAGGGGCAGGGGTGGTCCTCTGTGGGGGTGACCTTAGGGAGGGGGGCAGGGGTGGCCCTCTGTGGGGGGACCTTAGGGAGGGGGCAGGGGTGGCCCTATGGAGAGGTGATTTTTGAGGACTTGAAAGTTGCAGCAAGGAGGCATGTGGATACTTGAGAGAGAGTAGTTGGGGAGGGACCCAGCAAGTGCTACAGCCCTGAGGTAGAACTGTAGCTGCCCTTTCCGAGGAAGAGAAGGAGGCTGGGGTGTTCAGAGTAGGGTGTCTGAGAAAACAGGATGGAGCCTCAGCCCCTCCCATCCTGAGGGTGGCAGGCTCTGCTCTGATTGGGGTTTGATCCTGACTCTCTAGAAAGACCCTCTGGGCAGATACAGTCTCCCTCAGCAGTGATATGGATAGGGCCCAGAAGCATTGCACTCCCTAGGGGAGATTTATCTGCTGAGAGTTGACCTTAAACTGCCTGTGTGTGAGGAGCTGTAATGAAGGCTGGAGCAGGGGCTTTGTTGAGCAGTCTGGCGACTTTCACACTCCTCTCAACCTGGCAGAGGCTCAGGTCACGATGGGCCCCAGATCAGTGTGACGAACCTGTAGACAGAGACTTCGCCCTCTGGAACCCATTCCTCTCACCCCTCTTATTTTACCACAGTTGTGGAAGCTGCTTGTTTGGATGCAAAACACACAGCCCTCCCCGTGTAGCTGTTAGTGATGTGAAGATGAGCCCAGAGAACATCCGTTCTCCTCAGAGCAGATAGAATACTGTGTCTCTGTTAACCCCACCATGGACTTAACCTGAGAACCCAAATACTACTACAATGACCAGGGAAACTGTCTTCCAGGGGGCTAAGTAATAAACATGACAATGCTGATAACAGTTGTCTGGTGTGCCGCCACTTTCCTATTGAGTTCTTTCCACAGACCTGTGAGAAAAACCAGCATGATCCTTGCTGTGCTGCCAAGGGACCAGAAGCAGGGACGGATTGATTTACCAATGGTCACCAGCCAGGAAGAGGTAGAGTGGGCGCTAAAGCCCGGCAGGGACACCAGAGTCTTCTGGGGGACCCTTGCTCCTTAGCTTTCCAGAGACTCTTACTAGTCAGCAGTGCCAAGCTGCAGCCTACCTAAGTCAGCTGCTGTGTAGATCTCTACTGGAAAGAGGGGCCTCACAAGCTTCAGGGGAAGAGGACAAAAGCCACAGGAGGCCAGCCCCTCTCTTCCCAAGACAGGAAAAACCATTTGTTAAGGGACTCCACACTGCAGGGGCTGGCTTTGTTGTGTGAGGTTGGTGGAGGCCCTTTTAGGGTGTCTAGCAAGACACTTTCCACACCAAGGCCTAACGAGGAAGGCCAGCAGGTGGCTGGGGCAGTGCTCTCCTGAGCAGCTGACATCCTACCCTGCTCAGTTTATCTTTGGAACTAAGCAGGTCTTAACTAGTCCTTGGGCCCCAAAATAAACAGCAGCTGTTGGCTCCACCAGTGCTACTGCCAATCTATCAACAGCCTTAGGCTCTTGCCTGGCCTCCTTAGGGTTCAGTAGCGTTGGGATTGGAACAGTTAGCCTTGCCTACAAAGCCTGCTTATCTGGTCCTCTCCAGGCCAGACCACCACTCACTGGCACCACTGCTTTCTGTCCTAGGATGAGGCCAGTGCCCATAGGGTCCAGAGTCCAATATCAGTTCAGCTCTTGTCTTTGCCACCTACTTACCTGGGGACCTTGAGCAGAGAGTGTAATTCTGAACCTCGGCTTCCTTTGTAAAACCAGCTAATGAAATCTGTCGCAGGATATTATGTCATAGTGCACGGTTTACACACACACACATACACACACCAGCTAATGAAATCTCTGTCGCAGTATATTATGTCATAGTGCATGGTTTACACACACACACACACACACACACACACACACACACACATACACACACCAGCTAAT
>PVIU01000707.1:0-136803 GCA_004026605.1 Ondatra zibethicus
CTAGATTCCCAAAAAGCTAATACATGCAGAAGAGATAGGTCCCAGTGCCATTATCATTGGCTTCTCAGTCAGCCCCCATTGACAGCCACATTCAGAGATTCCGGTTTGATCATATGCTCATTCAGTCCTGGTCCAGCTGGATTTGGTGAGCTCCCATTAGATCAGGCACACTGTCTCGGTTGGTGGACCAGCCTCTCCTAGCCCCGATTTCCTTGCTCATCTTCTCCCACCTTTTGCTCTTCGACTGGACCTTGGGAGCTCAGTCCATTGCTCTGATGTGAATGTGGGTCTCTGTCTCTATACTTTGGCATTTTAAAACTTGATAAATGTAAGCTGGGCATGGTGGCAGATGTATTTGATTCCAGCACTCAGGAGGCAGATCTTTGTGAGTTTGAGGTCAGCTTGGTCTAAAGAGTGAGTTCCAGGACAGCCAAAGATACACAGAGAAACCCTATCTCAAAAAACAAAACAAAAAAGTTAAATGCAAAACCTCATTGCACAATGTAGAGGAGAGATTCTTCTATCCTTACCTGGATACTCTGGTTGGATCTAGAAACCCAATTAATATATAGCCAATTAACATGAGAAAAATATTATAGTTTTATTAGTTTTATATAGACATGGGTGGAATGGGAAAAGTCCTCTCTAAATGTTGCTTTTATTGGTTAATGAATAAATCTGTTTCAGTCAGTGGCATAGCAGGGCAGAACAGAGCTAGGCAGAAAAACTAAACTGAATGCTGGGAGAAAGAAGGCAGAGTCAGAGAGACGCCATGGAGCCGCCAGGTAGGCACGAGCCTGATGGTAAAATATAAAATAATAGAAATGGGTTAATCAAAGATATAAGAGCTAGCTAGCAGCAATTTAAATAACACAGCTTCTGTGTGATTCTTTCGGGTCTGAGTTGCCAGGAATGAAAAAGTGACCTCCAACAACACATGGGGATATTTGCAGAAGAATAAAAACCAAAGAAATGGCCAAAGCACGGCAGTTTTAGATATTAATAACGTGGTGAAAGAATGCAAGGACGAACAGATCTTTGGGCCAGGGTAGTAAATTTGAGAGATATTATTAGCAGCTACAAAGTCAAAGGTGGGATTGCAGATGTAGATGCTGGAGGGAAATGAGGGCTACTTCAGAGTTTTATACAGGTTCCGTGCAGCCCCAGTGACCAGTCTTTGATATAAAGGTGATTCTCCAAGAGAATCCATATGGCCTGTTGTAGGTAAGACAGACCCAGTGGCCCCCTTGAAGTTAGGAAATTTTCAGCTGATTGTACCTTAAAGTAATCAACTCGCCAAATAAGCATATTCTGGAATGGCTTACTCTTCACTTTTTCCATCATTCCATGTAACTAAATTAATTTAGGATGTTTACAATGTATCTGAAAGCTCTTTTGCAGGAGATCAAAGTTCCCTTTCAGACAAACATTCTAAATGGTAGGTAGCACATGTACCTCTTGTCTAATTTGATCTCATACAATGCCTTGTATGGACTCTGCACTGTATGGGGCAATTTGTACTTGACCAACTAGTGTTTAATGATTGACTAAACAGAGTCCAAAACTTACTGAAGCGCAAAGCAAGAGAGAACAGTCCAATCATGGGCATGTGGAGACAAGTCTGAGTAACAATTAGCTTTTAGAAACTCATAGCAGGACCAGAGTGAGGACTCAGTGGTGAAGACCATTGGCTGACCGTGCAGAGGACCTGGGTTTGAATCCCAGCACCCACGTGACAGTTCATAGCTGTCTGTAACTTCATGGTCACCACATGTGGTGGACATACATACATGCTTGCAAAACACTCATACACATAAAATAATAAATGTTTTTTACTCATGGCACCATCAGTAATACAGTGTCACCCAGTCATGAAAAAGTAGCATTTCATGAGTCCTAGCCCCTTTTATCTCTTGGATTCTGGAGATGTCTTATTTTGAAGATTTCCAGATGGTTTCAGCTAAGCATCCATATATCAGGGTAGTGCCTAAGCACCAATGCATCAGGGTGGCACCTAAGCACCAATGCATCAGGGTGGCACCTAAGCACCAATGCATCAGGGTGGTTCCTCATATCATCCTGGGAGTTTCATTTGGACAAAAGCCTTTCCTGATCATTGCTACTGGGGATGTGAAGAACACAGAGAAACTGAGCACATAGATATGGGAAGAGAAGTCAGGTGGGGTGGAGGGAACAATCAGGGGAGGCTGGGTTTCAAAAGACACATCTTGCCTACTTTACAATGTGGAGCATGCCACAGGCAAAGTCCCCTTTATAGACTAGAAACAGCCTTATTTCTCAGGCAATGGCTTTGTTCACATATAGCACACAATTTGAAAAGACAAGGGGCAGGCAGACTCACTAATTCTAAAGCCCTGTGGTTTTAGTATAGCATAAAAGAACAGGACTTTGATAGTGATCAGAACTTCTGCTGTGTGGGCAAACACAAACCCCCAAATGCCCTGTTTGCATAGCAATGTACAGCTGTCCACAGTGCTCTCACTGAACCCCAAAACAAAACTGTGGTGTACGCAAATTCCTTCTTCCATAAACAAGTTAAGCTGGAGTCTATGAGTCCAGAGGTTGAATATAAGTTGTACAATGAGAGAAAAAGTTTGAAAATAAAAATCCAAATTTCTAACTTAAGTAGAGGACAGGAAAGAGAAAGGAGTGGGGGCTGGGCTAGCTTATTTGTCCTGGATTCTGGTGAGGCAGTGCTATGAGGAAAAGCTACAAAAGGTGCAAAAGCAACATTAGTTATGGTGACTTGCTTTGACCTCTGGAGGAGATGGTTTCTTTGCTCCCCTTTATGAGCTTGGTTGGCAGCTAGAACAAAGATGTTCTAGATAAACGATAGAGAATCTTCTCTTGGCAGAAAGTGAGTGCCTATCACAGAAAGCATGAAGAACACGATGCCCCTTTGAGAGACTTCCCATCTGAGCCAGCTCACTAACAACTCCTACCTTCCTGGCCTCTGCAAGCCTCCCTAGGCTGCTGGTGTACGAGATTAAAGAGTCGCCTTGACTGTTAGGAATTCACACCAGGCCTAACCTACTGTTCATATCCTGTCCCCTAAAGTACTCTCTCTAGCTCTGACTCCCTTCTTGAGGGACAGGAGGCTTTCCTTTGGGGTACTGCCACCTGAATTGTCTAAAACGGATGTCATTTCCTCTGACCCCTTGTGCATTCCTCCAAAGCATCTTCTCCAGATGCAATCTTTCTCCAGGAATCTCATGGATTCCTTACTGGCCATCTGGCCTCCCTCATCTTCCTCATATTCCCATCCCTCCTCCCCATCATAGCCAGCATGCTATGTCTACACACAAGCAGAATGGCATCCTCCATCCAACTCTCCATAGTCTCTCTTCTTCAGGATCCCCCACTCTGCCTGTTGTCCCCATGGGCTTGGTCCTCAGCACCGAACTCCCTACTGAGAACCATGAGGGGAGTTTACCTGTTTATAGACTAGTAAGTTAGCCTGCCTTGGCTCCCCAGGTCAAGGGAAAGGGCATTATTATAGCCCTGCAGGCAGAGTGAGTGTCACATTTGCAGTGCCCCTTGCTCCCCCAGGCTCACCACAGTCCAGGAGGGGAGAGGGTACTCCAGAGATGAGAAATGCTGCATTTAGGAATCCCCAGTCTTAAAGGGACAACTATCAAACCTGCCTTAATAGATGAATGAATTTGCCTGAAGAGATGGCTCAGAGGTTAAGAGTACTGGCAGCTCTTCCAGATGAGCTGGATTCTGGTAGGGGACAATTCTGTATTCTGTAAATTATGTTTTAAATAAACGCTGATTGGCCAGTAGCCAAGTAGGAAGTATAGGTGGGACAACCAGACAGGAAGTAGAGGCGGGGCAATGAGAATAGGAGAATTCTGGGAAGAAGGAAGCTCTCTCCAGAGTCCTGCCCAGACACTGAAGAAGCAGGATGTGACCTGCCCTGCTGAAAAAGGTACTGAGCCATGTGGCTAAGATATACTAGAATAATGGGCTAATATAAGTTATAAGAGCTAATACGAAACCTAAGCAAATGGGCCAATCAGTTTATATCTTATATAGACCTTCTGTGTGATTTTCTCTGGGACTAAATAGCTGGGGAACCGGGCAGACAGAAACCCCAACAAGCAGCCCATCATGTTACAGAATGGCACCAACGTGTGGACAACTGCATCCACATAAAGCCTGAGACAGATGGGGAAGTAACTCTAGAACAAAATAACAGCATTACGCATGGTTTCTTGGTAGCAGCAACTTCTCGGGTCTGCTCTGCTTGCTAGAGGCAAGCAAGTGCTCACATCTAAGCGAGGCTTCCTGCCTCAGCTTTAGCTGCAAAACCTTGCATCTCTTTTAAGAGGTCCTGCCAAGAAACACTTAAATAGTATTGATAAAAAGCTGACCACATGCTTTCCGGTTTACAGCTGTAACAGGAAAAAAGCTGCACCGTTTTAAAATGCTGGCTTTCTGGGCCATTCTGCCAGGGCAAACTCTGACTCTTTCAGGCAGGCGGTCCGACTATGGAGCATTTGAGTGTGGTTTGTGAGCACACTGCTGCAGCTTGCTTGCTGGCAGGGACCTTGAAATGCCATAGAGTTGTGGCAATGAACATGGCTTTGGTGGTACCTCTGCCATGAGCCTGGAATCTCATAAAGCTAAGGAATGGGCTGGATCCAGCCATCAAAGCCATAGCTTTAATCCTCTCTATATTGCTTAGCAAATTAAAGACTCATGTAGTCAGAAAAAGAGAGATATACAGTAAAAGAAAGATTCAAAGTCAAAGAAAACCTCTAAATGGTTTACAGTGTGTTAAAAATATATGCAGGCTAAAGGTTAAAGTCGTTAAAATAAAAAGAAAGAAAGAGAGTAGTTGGGTATGGTTTAATCCCAACACTTGGGAGGCAGAGGTAGGCGGACCTCTGTGAGTTCAGGGTGTGGTAGCATGCACCTTTAATCCCAGCATTGGGGAGGCAGAGACAGGCAGATCTCTGTGAGTTCAAGGACAGCCTGGTCTACAGAGTGAGTTCCAGGACAAAGATACACAGAAACTCTGTCTCAAAAAGCCAAAAATTGAAAATAAAAGAAATGGGGTTTAAAATAAAGCCACATAAAGATGGAAAACACACAGAGAATATAGATACTGTATGTTATTATGCTCTCTTTGAATTGTTTGAATGCTGAGGAAGGAGCAACAGCTGCTAAAAGATATTTGCTTATAAATGCTGCTGAATTAATACAAGATAGGTATTTTGAAAATACCTTGACTTCAAAAATGAAGTCAAAAGGTATGTTACTTTGGAGAAGAGATTTTGCTTTTGTTTCCACAGGAAATGAGAGGCTGTGGATTCATTCTGAGTTAAGAAAAATCAGGTTTGATCAAGGAAGATCACCTGAGAAATCTCAGGTAAGAACAGATGGCTCGGATATCTGAGTTCTACATCCAGAACAGGTTCAAGATTGCTGCCTGAGATGATCAAGACTTACAGGATACTCCAGTCAGGACTTGATCATAATTCAAAATTTTCTTTAGGTCCCCATAAGAGTATCAGCACCCCCAACCAGCAGGAAGTAGCCTGGAATACTACGCCCACATTCCCAAAAAATGGACTATGGATATTTTCCTTTGTTTAAAAAAAAAAAGAGGGGGAAATGGTGGGGGAACAATTCTGTATTTTGTCAATTATGTTTAAAATAAATGCTGATTGGCCAGTAGCCAGACAGGAAGTATAGGTGGGACAACCAGACAGGAAGTAGAGGCGGGGCAATGAGAATAGGAGAATTCTGGGAAGAAGGAAGCTCTCTCCAGAGTCCTGCTCAGACACTGAAGAAGCAGGATGTGACCTGCCCTGCTGAAAAACGTACTGAGCCATGTGGCTAAGATATACTAGAATAATGGGCTAATATAAGTTATAAGAGCTAATACGAAACCTAAGCAAATGGGCCAAACAGTTTATATCTTATGTAGACCTTCTGTGTGATTTTCTCTGGGACTAAACACCTGGGGAACAGGGCAGACAGAAACCCCAACAAGCAGACCCACATGTTACAGGATTCAATTCCCAGAACTCACATGGCAGCTCACAACCTTTCTGTAAAGACAGTTCCAGGGAGTCCAACACTCCCCTCTGGCCTCCATGGGCACTGCATGCATCTAATGTACATGTACACACAGGCCAAACACCCATACCCATAAAAAATTGGATGAAATGCTGCATGGAAGCTCACACTTTCTGGAATGAAGACCTTTGTGTTGACAGAGTGCTGTCACCCACCACCACACTCACTAGGCCTCCTCATCCAGGGAAAAGGTTAGCCCATGGATTGCAATCTCCATCACACCATATGCTCACCACCACTATATCCTACCATTATTCCAAGCAGCCTCTGTATTTTGATGGATCCTGGCCTCTCAGGCTATTGACTTGATCACTCTGGTGATCCCTATCTCCTTTGTTTTGACCTCTGCACAGAGCAATTGTTCTTTGCTGCAAAAAACATAGAAACCACCTCTAATAATTTTTTTGATCATCTAAGGTGTTTTTCTTTTATCTTTTATCTTCCTATGTTTTAAAAAAATTGTGGCAAGATACAAATAACACAAAGGTCATCATCTTAACCACTTTAAGGTCATAGTTCTGGGGAGATAGTCTTTCACAAAATTACAGACCAGCTATGACATGGCAGTTAGTTCTTCAGCTTGGCTTGCCAGTGCTCCTCATCTTCCCTCCCCTACTCCAGCCTCTTAGGTAACTCAAGCTCATTATGCTTGCTGAACTACACAGTTCTGTTCACATGGTTCTTTCTACCCCTTCTACTCACTACCCAACATCCACTCCTGCATTTACGTAGCTCCTACGCCATCCTCAAGGCTTGCCTTCAATTGCTGAGTGCCACCTCCTCCAGGAAGCTTTTTGATGGCCCTCTGGGTTTAAGGTGGTGCCACTCCTTGGCACTTTTATGAGACCCAGAGACATCATGCTCACAACTCCCCTTTTAGTGGCATGTGACCCACAACATTCCTCCCCACATGGTGCTCCTAGGATGGAGTAAATCAACTCTATAGATGTGTACATGTTTTATTTTTATGCATAAATGTATGTAAATGTACCACATGCCTGCAAAGCCCACAAATGCCAAGAGACAGTGATGGACCCCCTGGAATCTACCATGTGAGTGCTGAAAATGAACCCTGATCCTCTGAAAGAGCAGCCAGTACTTTTAACCTCTGGGCTCTGCCGTAAAATAATATTTTGAACTCAGGTATATTGTTGAACTTGTATCTACCCACAATGAATCACTCAGGTCCACTAGGAAAGAACATTAGAAAACACATGTTTTAAAGACCTCACATAATAGATACCTTTCTTCTTCCTGTAACTGACTTTTCTTAAGCAGTGTTTCCTTTTCAGGCAATTAAACTTAGACAGCTCTCTCAATGTGCGGTCATGACTGCTGGTCTATGAACCAAACCTGGGAATTTTGTCTCTCGATTTCTATTTTCTATGGGTAGATTTTTTTTGTCCCACCAATAAGCTCCCAAATAACCACATGGAGACTTCTTATTAATTATGAAAGCTCAGTTGATAGCTTTGGCTTGTTTCTAATTAGCTCTATAACTTCAATTAGCCCATTGCTATTCATTTACTCACTGCCACGTGGCTCATGGCTTGTTACCTCATGCTTCCTCCGCATCCAGCTGATGACTCTGCCCTTCTTCCCAGTGTCCTCTGTGCCTGGAAATCCTGCCGAGCTATTGGCCATTCAGCTTTTTATTAAACCAGTCAGAGTGACATATCTTTACACAGCGTAATCAAGTATCTTGCAACAATTCTCTTACAGTGCAAGTGTCCCATGCCTGGGTATGGTAGTTAGTCTTCCACCACTGGGACAAAATACCCAACAGAAACAACTTAAAAGGAAGAATGTTACATTTTGGCTCACAGCTAAGTCCATGGGTGGCTGGCTCTGTGGCCTTGGAAGTGGGAGCATGTGGCTAACAAGGCTGCTCACCTCATGGCAGCAAGGAGACAGAGAAAGATGGACAAGGGGAGGGAGGGGGAAGAAAAGAGGGAGAGGAGGGGGGAGGGACCTGGGGGACAGGAGAGGGATCCAAAAGATCTGGGAACAAGATGCATTCTTCAAGATCATACCTTAGTTTCCTATTTCCTCTGGGTAAGCCCTACCTCTCAACAGCTATAAATCTACTGATGAATTAATCTATTGATGAATTCATGATTCAGTCATCTCTCAACCATGCCAGCAGCTGGGAAGCAAGCCTTCACCGCCTCAGCCTTTGAGAGGGACTCTCACATTGAATAACACTATGTAAGACTCCAGATGCTCTTCGTGGGTAGTGATAGCACCCTGGCTTGGGCTAGGCTGTGTTGACTTTAGGTCCAGACTGGGCACAGACTCTGGGCTTATCCACATCAGTATTCTGAGCATTTGAGTAAATCATCTCAATTGTCCCATCAGTTATACTGAACTTTCAAGTTATTTTTTTTCTTAATTGCCCTTTAAGATTGCAAATAAGTCACGATGGACTAGCCCTTTGTTCGGTGTCAAACAGTATGAAATATGACATCACATTAGGCATTTCTCAGACAGTGTTTTGGTTTTCATCCACTTTTTCTTTAGTCAAGACAGAGCTGGAGAACTACCCAGCTGACATGAATTCATGGTAACCCATAATTCGGTGATTCAAACAAATGACCTTAATATCCAATGCAAGAACAAACAAGACAGTCCACTTAAAATTTTATCACTAGAAAATGTAAATTAATTGTTTAAGACGATTGGCCTGCAGGTGAGAGGATAGATTATACCTTAGCATGCCGCCGAATTTAGGGTGGAGCGCAGCACTCTACAGAACTGGCTCACCGGGAGCTCTTTCAAGGGTGTTTTCCATTACTGTAAAGGATTCCTGAGATAGGCAGCTTTTGGTGGAGGGGTTATTATGAGCTCATGGCTTGAGACAAATGGCTGGCCTGTAGTTTTGGGGTCTGTGGCAAGACACACCCAGGAGGGGTGTATATGTGGAACAAAGCTGCTTGCCTGATGGTAGCTGGAAGGAAAGAAGGAAGAGCGGTCCCAATATCCCTTCCATGGGCACATCTCTAATGACCTAAATTTCTACATCGAAGCCTCAACTCTTAAAATAGCCCTCTATCTTCCAATGACATCACAGGCTGGTGACCAGATCCTTAACATATGGGCTTTCTTTTGGGGGGGTACTTATCCAACCCACATCAACGATGAAGAGTGAAGACAGCCCCTCAAACAGTCTTCAAAAGGATTTACGGTCTGACTCACTTCCATCACAGGGATTTTTCATAACTAGTAAGTTTTTGTGGTCCCCAGTTCCAATCAGGTGCACATTTTTTTTTCCTTAAGTGTGACAGCCTTTCCTAGAGTTTTCAGATACATGGTGTCACATAACACCCTCTTTGGAACCTGCTTGGCCATACAATTCAAAAGCATGACCCCTGTGTCAGGAGATGCTCACCAGGTAAAGGCATTTGCTGCCAAACGTGAGAAATTGAGTTCTAGTCCCAGGACTCCTGCCTCCACCTCAACCCCATCCCACCCTGTAAAAATTCAAGTTGTCAAGTTGTCTGACCTCCACTTGGGGGCCTTGGCAAGCACACTGATACACATAAGTAAAATGTTTAGACAGGAAAAAGAGGAGGCTCATCCTTGGAGTTGGGCAAACTAACAGCTCTGCCAACAAACCAAGGATTTCTCCGCATCCCCATGTTCTCCTGGTTGGAAATCAAGCGCATGCCACGCAATTCCTTACACGGGTTGGGGTTAAATAACCTATCTTTCTAGCACACCGGGTAGTATGAGCACCCAAAAACTACCTACCGTGGACGAATTTTACCCCACCTTACTTGGGGCCTACACAGTCACAACCTATTCCCTCTGGCCTCGGAAACCCTGTAAAACTCTCAGTCCTAAGGCCAATGACGTTAACTTGCATAAGGCTACAAAGCCAACGCTGCAAACTCCAAGTACTGACTCATTTACCCTTAGGCCACTTCCCACGTAATAAACCCTCCCTTCTGGTCTAAACTGGGCTTAGAACCACTACTTCCTAAGTAAAGTGAGCTGCGTGCTGAACATCAAGGGTGGGCCTTACAACCTCAGGGAAAGGGCTCAGCACCACAGCGATGCCCCACCTACTGTTTTGACTTTCAGGCAACTCCAACCAGCAGTCTCGCATCCGCTGGCCCCCGCCCTCCGAACGTCACGGCCACTAGGTACAGTGCCCCCTAGGGGCCTCTGTTCCTCCCACGAGGAAGAGCCTAGTCTTTCCTGCTGTTGGCCCGTTACTGTGTAGCTTGGCTCTCTGGCGCCAGCCTCGCCAACCCAGGGAGGAACTTGCTGCAGCATCTCGGCGCCACCGGAGAACCAGTCGCCCCGTGCTCCGCAGCAGCATGAGCGCCCTCCTGCCACTCCTGCTGCGCCAGCTCGGCCATCAGCAGCTGCCCCGGGGCCCGGCGTGTCGCCTCCGTGAGCTGCGTAGCTCCAGCAGCAGCAGCGGAGGTGGTGACCCCGAGGTGGTGGGCGGGCGGCGGCTGCAAGATGGCCAGGCCTTCAGCATCCCTGGAACCGGCAGTACGGAGGCCTCTGGGACGACCTCCGTCGTCAGGTGAGTGTCTGGCTTGCCTGCGCGCAGGTCCCCAACTACGGACCCAAGGATGGGACAGCAAAACTCTCGGTAGCCGGGAGACTCGAGGGACCGTTTCCGTAGGGCGGGAGGAAGAGAATGCTTGGTGCCAACTTGCTAGGGCTCCTGGCTATTGGCAGTGAGGACGTGGGGGGGGAGGGACGCTCGGGGTATGGGACCCTGTGGGAGAGGGCATCCCCAGCCGCAGCGCGCCTCACGGACCGCACGCCCCGCTCCACGTGCGTCGCCCGCCTCCGGCTCTGATGCAACCACGCCGGGCGTGGCGCCGACCAAAAAGGGGCGGTGCGGCCCAGGGCGGGAGCTCTGCAAGGAGGATGGCCCTGCCATCCCGCCACTGCTGTCCCTGCCCCAGGAGGCTCCGGCAAAACCCGCTGTGGAAGCCCTGGAGGTCGTGGCGCAAAGTCCCGAACATCGCCGCTCAGAGAGCACGCAGGGTCCAGTGCGGTTGTGTCTGGAAAGTTCATTCCTTGTCCAGTGGCGATCTGTGCAGACCCGAGGCTGCGTCCTGTCCCCACATCCCGCCCCGGTTCCTCAGCCTTCTGCCCCCCTGTGGGAGAGACCGGGAAGCAGGCTCTAGCCAGAGAAGTGGGTTTGCTGGGCCACTGCAGTGCAGGGAGACACGCCCAGGACCTACCTGCAGGTGGCGGGAAAGAGCTTACGGATCTGGCTCCCAACTGGAACTGTGGAAACAGTTAAATGAGCAAAAATATATGACCCGGGGACTGTCGCACATAGCCCGCAACAAATAAACTAAGACCTGCAAACTTTGTGTAATGGGCATGATAGTAAATACTTAAGGTTTAGTGACTAAGAAGCAAAACTTAAAATATTAAATAGGTACCTTTGTGTCAAGGAAAAACAAATTCTCAGTTTTTTTAAATAAAAATTTAACATTTTATGAACTCTGAAGTTTGAATTTTCCTGTATTTTTCTATGCTATGAAATATCCTTAGTTTTATGTTTCTATGTTGTTTAAAAATGTGAGTTCAAGGGCTGGAGAGGTGGCTCAGAGGTTAAGAGCACTGACTGCTCTTCCAGAGGTCCTGAGTTCAATTCCCAGCAACCACATGGTGGCTCACAGCCATCTGTAATGAGATCTGGTGCCCTCTTCTGGCATGCAAGCATACATGGAAGAAATGTTGTATACATAATAAATAAATAAATCTTTAAAAAAAAAAATGTGAGTTCAAGCTAGGGAAATCACTCATTAGCAAAGCACTGGCTGGGACATGCATGAGGACCTAGGTTCCATAACCGCTGCACCCGTTTGGGTGTGGTAGCATACTCTTGCGTGTACCACACACCCCCCCCCCCGGCCAGCTCCCCCACCCCAGCAGAGTCCAATAGCTCCAGACCAATGACAGGTCCTGTTTCCAAAACCTAAGTGAGCAAATGTTGAGAGGCAATACCCGAAGTTGATGTGTCGTGTGTACACACGCCAACACATGTGCACCTGAACATACATCACCACGTTAAATAAAAATGTATGTGCACATGCATGCATTCTTAGCTAGTGGGTGGGCGTTTCCTGGTTCTGCTGCAGAACCAGAAGTCAGTGCTGAGGAATCAGATGTCTTTTTTTTTTCTTTTTTGCAAAAGTCTGTACTATTGCGTGTAAGAGCTTGGAGAAGCTATTGGTCTCAGTATCTTCACCTGCAAATGGAAATCACAATACTACCTACTTCAAGGAAGCAATCATAAGCCTTATACTATCCTTGCAATCCTAGAATGGGTATCCTGAATAGCTCTGAACCTAGTATCTGTCTTTCTGTTGATTGTATCTTGTAGTTGCTGTGGGCCAGGAGGCCATTGCAGCAAATGTATCACTGCCTGCCTGCACCTGTGGGATTTGGGAAGTGGAGAAGTGATCAGATTAGATGTCACCTGGAGGAAGTAGCTGTGCAAGAGCCATCATCCGTGTGCATCAGAAATGATGTGGCATCAAGTCCACAGGAAGCACCGTGACCTTTATATAATGGAGTGGCTCAATGCCTGTGATCTGAAAGGTCATTTGGGGAAATATTGTGATTCCTGGTTATCTGTCATCTGATAGAATCAAGAAAGTATCAGCCCCCAACACTTGCAGAGCGGGCGACTGCAGAGAAAACTACAGGGTTGCACCTTGGCTGTTCGTTGTTCCCCGTAGGTCCGTATACTGAAGGCTTGGTCATGGAGTGGTGCTCCTGAGGCTACTAGGGGGTGGAACTTTTGAGAAGTGCCACCTTGTAGAAGGTGATTAGGTCCTCATAGACCCCCCCCTTGAAGGAAATGGTGGGGACTTGACTCAGCATCCTCTCACCTGTCCTTTTTGGCTCCTGATGGGAGGAGTTTTGCTCTGAGACATATATATGCCTGTGTTGATGGGCTGCCCTTGCTGGAGGCTACCAGATCTCAGGCAGCAGCATCTCCAAGACCATGAGCCCAAACATACCTTTGCCCTTTATAAGTTAATTACTTCAGATATCTTCTTAGAGTAATGAGGCAGTGATTTGTTGTTGGGTTTTGTTTTTGTTTTTTTACTCTTTGGAGGGTCCACTACCCAGCTCCCAAATAAATACACAGACACTTATTCTTTCTTATGAATGTCTGGCCTTAACTTGGCTTATTTCTAGCCAGCTTTTCTTAAATTATCCCATCAATCTTTTGCTTCTGGGCTTTTCTCTTTCTCTATTTTATGTACTTCTTACTCTATGGCTTGCTGTGCAGCTGAGTGGCTGGCCCCTGATGTCCTCCTCTCCTCCTTTTCTCCCTCCTCCGTCCTCTTTTTCTTCTACTTATTCTCTCTGTCCGGCAGTCCCACCTATTCTGTCTCCTGCCTAGCTATTGGCCATTCAGCTCTTTATTAGACCAATCAGGTGCTTTAGGCAGGCAGAGTAACAGAGCTTCACAGAGTTAAACAAATACAACATAAAAGAATGCAACCCATCTTTGCATCATTAAGCAAATGTTCCACAGCATAAAAGAATGTAACACATCTTCAACTAATATTCCATAATAGTGACTAGTATACCTAGGGACAACAATAATATCTTTTAAGGATTGCTGCCTCGCCAATATTCTTATGACACAGGATGATCATATGAAAAACAAACAAAAACTGACAAACAATAAAAATAATTTTTTTTCTTTTTTTAGATAAGAATACATTCAGAAGTGTCAGATCCTTAATTTGAAGTTTGAGACTTCTTCGATTTATTGTTTTACTTTTGATACATATGTATGAGTAAACAGTTCTGTGCCTAGGTCATTTAAAAAAAAGCCTTTCATGGGGCTAGAGAGATTGTCCATTGCTTAAGAGCACATTCTGCTGCTATCGCAGAGGCTCTGAGTTAGGTTCCCAGATCTCATCACATTAGCTGGGAGGCTCATAGCCACACATAACTCCAGCTCAGGGAACGCGCGTTCCTCTTTGGGCCTCCATACTTTAACACTTAATAAAAGTAAAATCTTTTTTAAAAAATTTCATCAATACCGTAAATCCATTTTTGGAAAGAAAAGAGGATGCTGTCATTTAGCCAACAGCAATTTTTTTTCTGTTTTCACATAAATTGGCAATGTGTCTTTCCTTGTCTATCTTAGATTTGATGAAATAATGTATATAAGATAGTCTTATTAATCTCAAATTCAGCTCATGCAGAAAACAGAAAAAAAGAACCAGGATACCTATCTTTTTTTTTTCTGTTTTGTTTTGCTGCTTTAATAATAAAATACCACAGACTGAGTAATTATAGAAATTTGTCTCCACTGTTTTGGAGTCTGGGAAGTCCACTGTCAAGGAGCTGGCATTTGTCAAGGGCCTTGATATGTCATAGCACAGCTGAAGGCAGAAGGACAAGTGAGTTGGAGGTGTAAACTCATCCCTTCCGTTATCCCATGACAACCCAATGAGTCTGTTCCACCTCCTCAAGGTCCCACCCCAGCGCTTTTGCACCTGGATTAAGCCTCCAGCACATGAGCTTTGGGGGACCCATTCAAACCATAGCCATGGCCAAAGAAAACATCCAGAGCAAAGGCTCCAGGGTGGCCTCCAGGATGGCTCTCCATTGCTCCTGATTTCTAGTCTTGTCACCTCCCAGCCAGGTTGTGTGTGGTCCTCTCACTACACAGTCCTCGCCTCCTACTTTTGGCCAGAAACTAGTCACACAATCCCAGCCAGCTGCAGGAAAGAGACTAGGAGATCCAGGTGGTCATGAATCCTCTTTATTTCTGAAAAGAGGAGTGGAGAAGCTCTGTCTGTAGGAAGTAGCTGGGGTCAGAGAGAGACTGGGGGACCCAGGTGGTCATGTGCCTTTGAAACTCAGAGTCCTGTTTCTGAAAAAGAGGAGCGGAGAAGCACTGTGTGTAGGAAGTAGCTGGAGGAAGTAGCTGGGGTCAGAGAGAGACTGGGGGACCCAGGTGGTCATGTGCCTTTGAAACTCAGAGTCCTGTTTCTGAAAAAGAGGAGCGGAGAAGCACTGTGTGTAGGAAGTAGCTGGAGTCAGCTTTAT
The DNA here is from genome assembly GCA_004026605.1 of Ondatra zibethicus. Classification (NCBI taxonomy): domain Eukaryota; kingdom Metazoa; phylum Chordata; class Mammalia; order Rodentia; family Cricetidae; genus Ondatra; species Ondatra zibethicus. The sequence continues at coordinate 15,175 of PVIU01000707.1, forward strand.
CATTGAAGCTGTTATGGTCATAGCAAAGAGTTCTAAAATGGCTCTCCTTGGCTTTTACCCTGGACAGTTTCTCTAAACAGTAGTGGCAGTCTTTGAAGGAGACCAGCTCCACATTCCTAGAAAGGATGCTTCTTTTTCCTTTGGAAGAGTTGAAAAATTAAAATGCGGACTTCTGTTAGCGAATAGTCTCAGCATGCAGGGGTAGCATACTGTGGTAGTTCTCAGTAGCATGGCCAGCTGCTGCCTCCCACACTCAGGCGTGGCGGCTAGCCCCAGGGAGAATGAGGAATGCCGTTAGGACAAGGCAGCTTTGTGCTCAGCTCACAGGCTTTATGCAGTTAGCAGGCGTCGGATGACTGAGCTGGGGCAGAAATAGTAACAGCAGCATAATAGGGGTAGTATTAGAACGCCCCTAGCTTAAACCTTTGCCCACCTATCTTTAGTAATAGGATGTTTCAAGTTTCAATTACGCTGTTCCCAGTCAGAACTGAGGTTTCTCTCTCCCAGCCGCATAGACACATCATTGGAAACATTTATGCTACTTTTTAGATGTATTGGGCCTGGGGATGCTCTTGCATTGTTCCACACTGCAGGAATCCTTGAAAGAAATGGAAATGTGATACATAAGGCCAGTTGTGTGTAGGTGGGTACCCCAGCCATTTGTTTGTTTCGTTTTGTTTTTCAAGACAGGACTTGTCTGTGTAGTTCTGGCTGCCCTGGAAGTCACTCTGTAGACCAGCCTCAAACTCACAGAGTTCCACCTGCTTCTGTCTCCCTGAGTGCTGGGATTAAAGGTGTGCACCACCATGGCCTGGCTTTTTTGGGGGGGGTGGGGGGTGGTATTATTTCATTGTGGACTCCTCTGTGTAGCTGTATCTTCCACTTGCCTGCACCTCAACTATTTTGTCTGACAACTGACATTTTAAAAATTTATTTTATTGCATTTATTGTTTATATTGTTTATTTATTATATTTATTATTATGGGTATTTTACCTGCCTGTATGTTGGTGCACCGTTTATATGCCTGGTGCCCTTGGCGGCCCAAAGAAGGCATCCAAGCTCTTGGAACTGGAATTACAGGTGATAGCCCCCAGGGGAGTGCTGGAAATTGAATGGCAATCCTCGAAGAGCAACTAGTGCTCCTAACTGCGGAGCCATTTCTCCAAGCCCGGGACAGTTGACTAAACCTAGTGATGGCTTGCCCACTGAAATGCTCCTTTTATTCTAGTGAGGGAGGGCAAGACTGGAGGAGGGTCTCTGTTGTGAATTCTTATGTTTAAAAGTTTGTTGCCATGACCAATGCCTGACAAAAGTGTCAATACCAAAACCTGAGGGAGGGAGGTTGAGTATGATTGAGCTTGTAGTTCAAATGGCTACTGTCTGAGGCAAAAACCTGGTGCTAGGCATGGAAGGCTCTTGTTTACATTGTATCCCAAGTTAGGCCTGCAAGAGTAAGCTGGAAGTAGGGTGGAGCTATAAAACCTCCAGGCCCTGCCCCCACTTCTTCCGGCACGACTCCACCCCCTTAAAGGTCCACAACCTTCACTGACCAAGCTGAAGGCCAAGTGTTCAGACTCATGATTGGGTGGGGGACATTTCCCCTTTAAACAGGTAGCCTTAGTAGCAGGAAAAAAAATGTGTCCAACAATAAGAAAAAGATAAAGAACCCTTGAAATCTACCTGTTTCACAGGTGAGGAAGCCACATTTATAGAAGGCTTCTCTAGTGTACGGGAGGCCTGAGTGGCAGGCCTGGCTGTTATCCATAGGCCATGTTCCAGAACCCCCTGGCACTTACTTAAAATGACACACTCCTGGGCCTCAGTCCAGCGTATTGAACAAGACTTTCTGAGGTGGAACCTTGATTTTTATCATGTTCCCCAGAGGATCCTTAGGCCCAGAAGTGCTTGACGCTCACACTGCAGTGCCTCCCCAGACCAAGCAAAAATATGGACTATATTGGTCTATAATAGCTTAGCCACTCTGCCAGGCTGGGCGTCAATGCAGAATAGAAACATTGCCACCCAATGCAGGAGTAGTGAACTTTTCTGAGTGGTTTTGTGCATTAACAGAATAATGAAGTTACAACCCTGGGGATTGAACTGCACTGCTTCATCCCAAGTGTTTATTTGCCAAACAAATAATTGTCAGCAGTACACACTTGCCTGGCTCTGTTAGCCTCTGTGACAGTAGGAAGGGTACCTCCCGAGCAAGTTTTGAACTCACTGTGGTCTTCTAAGCACCCTGCTCCCTGTGTCCACCAGAGCTCAGCACCTTCCCCATAACATCCCTCGGCCACTGCTCTGAAAAGCGGGAGTTGTTTATTTTTGGTGACTTACTACTGACGGCACCTGACTGAGACTAAGTCATTTTTGTGAAAGTTGTTAGGTGTGTGTAATAAATACTGAGAACAGTATTTAAAGGTAGCCTGCAGCCGACGGTGCCTCCCAGTTCTTGTGAGGCCCCAGCTTCACCCAGCCATCCCTGGAGGCAACTAAATCTTTTAACACTGAAACTGGGTGCTGCTTTGAGTAGCCCTTCGGTCTGTTCTGAGAGAGAAAACCAGAGCAGATGGCTGGAGATGTGCCAGTGAAGACATGGCAGAGGAGTGATGATGGCTTCCAAAATGACGTATATAGAAAGTTCTAGAAAGGAAGCCTGGCTCTGCTATATTTATATAGGTCTGCACATCTGAGAGGCACCTCCCTTCTCCTAGACTGTGAAGAAGACCATGGTTCACTGGGCTAGGAGCAAGACGACTTGCAGAAGACCAGCCTGCCCCAGCCATGTCACACCACCGCAGGCTGTGCCATCCTAGGCCGCCCACACCTGTTACAGTTCTTTTCCTCTTCTTCTGTCTCTGAATCCTTTCTTTAAACCCTGAGACCTGGACTTTAGCTGGAGACACTGTTTCTTGTCCTGTCCTGCCAGTCCGTTCAGCCATCACGATTTCCGCAGGCCTCCCCTCCCCCAATTTGTTTCCTTTTCCCGTGGCACCCCAAACTAATTTCTCCTGGGGGAAGGAGTAAGGGAATGTGGTAAAACAATGGGGCTGTGTAGAATAGAAACCCAGACTTTACATCTTTTTATTACATTTCTTTATTTGCATATGTGTGTGTGGTTAAGAGGAAAACTTGGAGGAGTCAAGCCAGTTCCTCCTTTACATATAAGTCCAGGGGCGGACTCTGGTTGGCAGGCTTGGCAGCAAGCACTTTTACCCACTGAGTCCCCTTACTGGCTCCAAACTTTTTATTGAATTAAACTCGGAAAATACAAGAGAAAAAAAAATCAGCCTCTTGGAAATGAATGTTCACATTTAGCTGGTTTCCCTCTACATATTTTAGAAATCCAATTGTCGCATTTCATCCAGAATTTGCTTTAACATTTCTTTTTTTAACATTTTTGGTTTTCTGAGACAGGGTTTCACCATGCAGTCTAGGCTGGCCTTGAGTTCACAATTCTCACACCTGCACCTCCCTAGAGCCAGGGCTGCAGGTTTGTGCCCGTACATAATGCCTGCATCAGCTGTCCTTGATGCCTCTGTGCCCTGCCTTCTCTCATGCTCTGCCCAGTCTCCCTCTGTTGTCCGATTCACTTAGAGTAACAAGCTTTGGCAGGATATCCATGGTGCTTGTCCTTTCTAACCATGAACAAAGAAATGACTCTGTTGTTTTTCTTTCTCAATATAGAGAAGTCATTCACAATTCCAAAGAAGTGCTGAGTCTGTTGCAAGAAAAAAGCCCTGCCTTTAAGCCAGTTCTTGCTGTTATTCAGGTAAGCGCTGGCCATGGTGCCCTCCTACTGCTTTGCCATGTAATTTAGCAAATCCTTATAAGCAGAGACCAGACACATGTCCTATCAATCAGTGCAGTGGGCTCAGTGGCAAAAGCTGTTACGTGTACAGGATAGACATGGTCCTGTTGGGGTCACTCATCCTGCTGAGACATAGGTGGTCACAGAGGCCAGAAGGGAGGCACCCACATAAATCACAGGACATAGTAGATACTAACCCACGTGTACTTAGGAGTGCTTATCAAATGTGGCTTGCAAGTCAGTTCTCTCTTGTTCCTAGGGAAGACAAATGGGCAATGCCAGGTATGCATTAATGTTTTACAGCCCAAGTGCCAAAAGTCATGCATGTGTCAGAGGACTTTGTATTTCATGTTTATTCCTTGGTGCGGCCCCTTAGTCCTGAGCCGCAGTGGACATGGTGTCATTGGCATCCCTGTGTGATGGCAGGTACAAGGACATAACAGGATGGGCCAGGCCTGGAAGCAGTTCAGCCCAGTAGTTGGCCTGTTCTGGTGATGATGTTCAGGCAGGCTGTTTTGGTGTCACAATAGCAGCCTGTGTGGCCAATAGGGCCTTGGTTTGTGAGACTACAGAACTGTGTTCCTGTGAGCTACCCCCTCATGTGAGCTGCCATATCCCCTCATAGCGGGGGAATTGGTTTAGAAACTTGGACTCCCAGGGAATCTGGTTATGTGTTGCCATTCAACCTAAGTCTTTGGTGTGTCACAGAAAGTGATGCTGGCCATGATGTGGTTATTCTTATATGCCCCATGTCTTAGTGACGTTTTTATTGCTATGACCAAACTCCATGACCACAGCAGCTTATAAAAGAAAGCATCAGGTTGGAGTCATGGTTTCAGAGGGTTAGTGTTTATGACAGAGCAAAGGCATGGGTGGGGGGTAAGGCCAGCTGGGAGAGGACATCTTGATCCTCCACAGGAGTCAGAGAGACACACTGGAAATGATGCAAGCTCACTGCCAGTGCACACCTCCTCCAGTAGGCCACACCTCCTAATCCTTCCTAAACAATTCCACCAACTGGGGACCAAGTATTAAACATATATGCCTTTGGAATGTCATTCTCATTCAAACCACTATATTCTATAACATGCAGTCTATCATTTTTTAAATGGTATGCACATAAATCCCAGCTGTTAGCCTGATTTCCATAGGAAATAAGAGTCTTTTCTGTATTTTTCTTATCGTCTTTGTATTCCAGTCACTTATGTTCATTGTATTCACAGATGTAACTGTGTCGTGTTTGGTATACATTGTCAAGGACTTTTCACACTGATAGTCTCCCTTTGTTCCTTTGCCCTTAGGCAGGCGGTGATAACTTGATGCAGGAAATAAACCAGAATTTGGCCAAGGAGGTAAGAACTAGTGATTTTAGCAATTCATTAGAATTCCTGATGGTATAGCCTCATGTGATAACAGAGAATCTTGTGTTCCTTTTCAGGCCGGTCTGGACATCACTCACATCTGCCTGCCTCCAGACAGTGGAGAAGATGAGGTAATGTCATCCTAGCTCATTTCCATTTCTCATTAGGCCTATGAGCATCTTCCAGGGCAGTGGGCACAGGCTCAGCCTACGTTTGGGACCGAGTTTCCAGAGGGAAGAGATCTGCTCATCTCTCTCCCTTCCAGTTGCTTTCTACTGAAGACAAGCTAGACATTATGATGATCGTAGCTGTTTATTCGCTGAAGAAGAAGCAGCATCTCATGAAAAATTGTTGTGCTGGGAGTGTCTGGAGACTTGGCTCTGGTTTCATTCTGTCCCAACAGCATCTTTGACCTTGGAGCTTTTCTTTGGCATCTTGGGGTCACCATAGCCTTTTTGATACAATGTAAGAATAGGACAGGGGGATTTTCAAGGGCCTCTCTCGGCTTAACATTCTGAGACTCCTTCATTGGCATTTTGGGGGCAGCTGATAGACCCTCCATCCTGGGCCACATGTTTTAGCTGTAGCTGTCAGCAACCACTCCCAAGAGTCATCTCGAGTGTGGGAGAAGCAGCCGTCATAAACATATGACGGACTGTGTACCATGCTCCTGGTCTGGGCCATGAGCCCTTGTGTTTAACTTAGCTCTGGCTGCCTGTGCCAGGGAGGAGTAGGTTGGGGTTCCTGGGGTAGAGAACCTCAAATCACAGAATCCGCAATAACAAAGTTTTGGGGGTTTGTTTGCTTTGTTTTGTTTTGGGGGGAGGTGTGCAGGGAAGACATGAATGATGTTTAGAAATCAACAGTCACTGGCTAGGAGAAGCATCTCAAAGTCACGAGAAGCACAGCTCTCCCTTCCCACTGCTCTAGTGTCTCTGTAGTGTACTGTCAAGTAAAGATGGTGGAGTCAACTCTCCCTGTCATAGCCGTGTTCTCACTAAGGTCAAACACAACTCTGCCCAATAAGGGGAGTTGTTCAAAATGATTATTGCTAGATACAGAGATGATTAGAGTGGGGAACGACACCCAACAGATACCTAAAACTGCAAGTGGTATAGATCCATAGCATCCTGTGGCTTCGCTCAGGCTCATCCCAAACACTAGCATTGATTGTCTCATGCTTTGGCACGGTTATTCAGTAAAAGAAAAGTTATATAACACCAGCACTGTGAAACTGCCACAGCTGATCTGGGAACCCCGGTGGCTCCTGAGTGACTAAGGAGCGGGTCCTGTTCACAGGTGTAGATGTGCCAGACAAAGAACTGGCTCATGTCCGCTTGGTTCTAGATCTCACCGTGCTACTCAGTGAGGTGTACAATTTCAAACTAATGAATTGTTTATTTCTGGAACTTTCCCTTGAGTGTTTTTTGTGTCACCATTGAAGAAGAGTAACTGAAGCCTTCAAGTAACCTGCAGTTCCCTTCAGGGCTGGGCAGATGGGTTTTCTTTCATAGGGAGGAATAATCCTATAAGTGAGGGGTGGGATGAAGGAGTGGCTTGGTAGTAATAGATCAGAGAATGTTGCTTCCCACTGCCAGCCTATGAAGATGGATGCTATAAAGAAATCCCACAGTATTCAGTATAATGAAGGGTTATTTATTTAGGGGTAGACTCACAGATAGATCACAGTCCTCTGCACGAATGGAGAACAGGGACCAAATCCAGCAGCTGGGAGAGAGAGTATGCATGCTTTACAGCTACATTTATAGTAAAAGAGACCACAGCCAAGTAGGCTGGTATCTTAAAGGCTACTGACTGAATGAGTTCCCACAGCCAGCCCGGTAGCAGGGGTCACGGTCTGGCTGTTTAGCCTGAGGGTGCCCCCAAGTTCAGGCATCTGGAAGGAGAAAGCTTGATCATAGGTTGCTTTCCTACGCATTTTGTTTTACTTGGCCAGTGGGAACCAGCAGTTGGCCGAGTCACTGATGTAATAGGAGTGTGCTTCTGTCATCTGTCCTTCTGTGTCTTTAGTAACTGAGTCTTATCCAGACCCTATGGGGAAAGGCAATTCTTTGCTGTACACAGAGGTTGAGGGTATGTCTTTGCTGTCCCCTTTCCCAGCACCTGAGGTAAAGCTCACTGTCCTGACCATGGAAAAGGATGAAGGCAGGCTCCAGTCTGTGCCCTTCCCTCCCTCTAAGGATGTTTTCTGCAAACCACAATTTTGCTCCCCCTCCATCTGCTACAATCACATTGTCTGGCCAGATAGCAAGGAGGTGGGGAAATGTGGTCTTAATGCCAGGAGGCCTTTAGATCATTTCTAAGGAAGAAGGAAAGCTAGTATTGAACAAGCAGTTAATACTGTTAATACTGCTAGTTACAGTAAGTACGAAATAGGAAGGCACCAGCAGTAACAGGCCATCTGTTTCCAGGACACTCACTGTGTAGATCTAGTCACATTTTCATTTCTTTAGACAACTTCAACTGTATAGCCCAGGCTAGCCAGGAAAACACTATGAATCCCAATCCGGCCTCTAACGCATAATCCACCTGCCCCAGCCTCCCAAATACCAAGGTTATAGATGTCTGCCCAGCACACTTGGCTTGACAGTTTTTTGGTAAGGATTCATTTACCCCCACTTGTTTTTGTTTTGTTTTGTTTCGTTTTGCTTTTTCTGAAATTTTTGATAAGTAAGTATGGCATTATATTGAGTGTTGTAATTTATTAAGCTTTTTCTTTTTCCAGTTTTGTTATGTTTTCATTGGTTCTAAAGCTAATACTTTATTTTATGCTGAGCTCTGCTTAGGTGCAGCCTCTGGCCACCCTTATTCTGTGACTCTTCACCCTGTTTGTCCCACTTTGTCTTTCTTTATGTCGTTGACCATTTTCAGCACTTATTATTGTTGTCAGGTTGAGACTTGCTGCCCTATTAGCATATCAGGTTTGCCAGGGCAGTTTTGCTGACAGCTAGCTGTTAGGTCCCTTTCTTAGAACATGTACAAAGTAGATGCTTGGAACATGTTTGTTTGTTTGTTTGTTTTAAGTGATGGCTAGTATGTACACATGAGTGTTATACCCAAGAAGTTAAGAGATACTGGATTCCCTGGAGCTTGAGCTATAGGTGCTTGTGGGCCACCTAACATAGGTACTTAGAACAGAAGTCGGGTCCTATAGAAGAGCAGCAAGTGGTCTTGGCTGCTGAGCCATTTTTCCACTTCCCAGGTTCACAAAATTTATTTTGTTTTGTGTTTTTGTTTTGTTTTGTTTTAGGAGCAGAACAAAAAAGTCATCAATCAAGGCACTTTAAAAATTTATTCCCTATCTCAAAAAGCCAAGAAAGGAAGGAAGGAAGGAGGGAGGGAGGAAAGAGGAAGGAAGGAAGGAGGGAGGAAGGAAGGAAGGGAGGAAGGAAAAATATCATACCAGGCAGTGGTGGGGCACGCCTTTAATCCCAGCACTCAGGAGTCAGAGGCAGGCAGATCTCTGTGTGTTCGAGGCCAGCCTGATCTACAGAGCTAGTTCCAGGACAGGCTCCAGAGTTACACAGAGAAACCCTTTCTCGAGAAATTAAAAAAAAAAAAAAATTCAACCTATGGGTTGTAGCCAGGAATGCAAGTCTCTGCTATAAGCCTCAGGTGCAACCAGTGTTGAGGCCTCTATGTTGGTCTGATGTAAGCCTCTGAAGGCCTCTGGGCTTGGTGGAAGCTGCTGGTGTGTGACTAAGTTCCAAATGAGTTTCACTTGGTAGTCATAAGAATGTTAGATTAATACATAGGTGAGCAGCAGCCAGTGGTTAGAAAAGGGACTAAAGGTAGCCCAAGATAATTTATCCCTTGATCTCCAAGGCTCCACAGTCATAAGTTCTAACCAGCCTTGCAGAATCTTTAACATTGTTACTTTTTAGGTTTTTTTTTCCTGGAAACTTCAGTTCCCAGCTTAATGAATGAAACTACTTTTCTTTCTGTACTCAATAGCATTTCCCTTCCCTGCCAGATGGTAGTAATAACACAGATATTTTTGCCAAGTAATAGAATAAAATTGGTAAGGTAACACTTCCTTTGAGAGACACCCACACACAAGGGGAGGAATCTTTCTACTTCTGAGTCAGTGGTTTTGTTACATGCCATGAGTCAGTCTCAGCACTTAGCTTCTGTCCCAAGCCTTAGCAAAGGCTTCTGGCATGCCACTTGGATCCAGTGAACCAGAGGGTCTGGCAGACTGATTGGACTCATTGCTGGGAAGCCTCTTCTGCACATGTGAGGTCTAAGACCCATAGGCACCATTGGGCAGGGTGGGAGGCTGGGATGCATGCTTCCTGATCTTCCCCAAAACTGCTATGTGTTTGACTTAAAAACGGTTGTTGGCAGGGAATTGTCTTTTGTCTGTCTAAATAACAGTGAAACTAGGTGTTGTTGTTATTGTTTTTTTTGTTGTTTTCTTGCACATGGCAGGACCACAGGAACTATGAAGCTATTAAAAACTTTTTTCATCCCGGTTTCTGGGGGCTTCTTTAAGCTGTAAAGAGGAAATGGAGTCTACACTGTGTTTCATACCAGAGTCTTCAATAAGCACTAAAAAGAAACAGATGCATTTAGTTTCTGTGCATGTGTGGTTGCAGGAGCTTGTGCATACCGCAGCCAGAGGACAACCTCGGCAGCCACCCACCTCTTTTCATTTTTGAGGCAGGGTCTCTCATTGGCATGGAGCTCACCTACTAGGCTAGGCTTGCTGGTCACGAAGTCAGAGATTTGCATGTCTTTGCTTCCCCAGTACCGGGATTGCAGGTCTATGCTACCAAGGCTAACACTTTTTTTAATGTAAGTTCTAGAGATCCAACCGACGTCATCAGTAGGCACACATGCTACCAACTATGTCATCTCCCGAGCCTATGTGGAAATCCTTTTTCTACCCCATCTACCCCCCCCCTTTTTCTTTCTGGCTCTTACTTTCACAAGACCAATGCCAATGTTTTTCTGTTTAGATCATAGATGAAATCTTGAAGATTAATGAAGACCCCAGAGTGCATGGCCTTGCCCTTCAGATCTCTGAGGATTCATTTAGCAACAAAGTTCTCGATGCTTTGAAGCCAGAAAAAGATGTGGATGGGTAAGAAAATAGAAAAGAAAATAATCAATCTTATTGATAAGTAACTGTGGGGATTTCTTTTCTAAATTTCTAATAAAACCATCAGTAATTAGTTTTAAATAGCGGAGAAGGTTGAGAAGTTTTAAAATTCTGTGAGTCAAAGTCATGCATCGTGGAAAATACACATTTGTCTGGAGGTAATCCTTCTCTATCATATCCACTCCACAAGCTCCTGTCTTTCTGATGGAGTCTCTGGTCAGCAATAATCTTCCCTGGGTAATTCTATCAACAGTAAAAGACACCTTGACACCTGATTCTGCAGAAGCCCCGAAATCGTCCTTACTCCTAGACTAGTTGAAAAAAAATTCTTTTATTAATGATACAAGTTCCTTCTTGGTTTTTCGAGACAAGGTTCCTCTGTGTAGCCCTAGCTGTCCTGGATTTCTCTCTCTCTCTGTAGACCAGGCTGGCATCAAACTCAGAGATCCACCTGCCTCTGCCTCCCAAGTGCTGGGATTAAAGGCATGGACCACCATCGCACAATCATCACACACAGTATAATACCAGTTTTTAGTTAAATTTTGAGATGGGGAAGGAATCGTGACGGTTGAATTTTTTTTGTGGGATGCCATGGTATGATGTAAGTATCATAGGCTAGTGAACTCCAACAGCCTGCAATAGAGGCTACAGTGTGTTTGCTAGAAAGTAAAAGCTCTATTTTCTTATATGGAAGTCTGGGAAATACTTTGGCCTGTAGGTGAAACAGCGGGGTGCATTTAAGACTGCAGGTTCTAAACAGATTTATAAAGTTAGACTCCTGTCTAGTGTATCCTTCAGCAGCTGGATTAAGAACCTGGTACCTCACTGAACTACACTGGTTTCTTCTACCCCATCCTTTCTCTATGACTAGGGTAGACCCAAACAAGGGTTAGAACATTGTTTTGTAAGGGCTAGGGTGTATGGCCGTGGGAGAGTGTGTGCATAGGTAGCACTTGGTTCTCCAGGAGAAAAATATGGATGGATGGATGGATGGATGGATGGATGGATGGATGGATGGATGGATTGAATGGTTGCATGGCTGATAAAAACCTCCAATTCTATAGCAATCATGAAGGGAGACGATGCTGGAGTGGACCAGGAAGCCCCCAGGGAAGAAGATATAGTTTCAGACCTTCCGTACAAGGGGAGAATCAAAGAAACCTTCTGAAAGGCTTTCTTTCTGTTACCAATCTGGGTAGAGAACATTGTCTTGGCAAACAGTTTAAATTCTTTGTTCTAGATTTGAGTAGAAAAAGGTACACAGAAGCCACTGATAACACGTTTGTGGTTTCTTGTTTTCCCTTAATTTCCCATGGAGATAAATACCGAAGCCAAGTAGAAGTCAACCTGCCCACCTCTAGAGTGATAGACTCAATCCTGAGTTCTCCAAGTGGACAGCTGGCTGCAGCGTGTCAGAGTGCTGCAGCCACTGAACGTGTCTCTGGAGGTGTGACTTTGTGCTGGGCCTACTGAGCTTTCTGCACTGTTTGAGCAGCTGACATCCTGGCTGCTCATCTGTCATCGGCTGTTATCTGGGATCAGTGCTGTATGTCACCACCAGGTGGCTTGTGACTCACTTGTCCTTTTTCTTTCCCATCCAGGGTGACTGATGTCAATCTGGGGAAGCTGGCACGAGGCAACGCCCCTGAGTGTTTTGTTTCTCCTCTGGCCAGAGCTGCAGTAGAACTTGTTGAGAAATCAGGTCTGGTGGCCCCTCCTTCTGGAATGGTCTATTCTGTGTATTGGGGTTTTTGTTGGTTTGTTTGTTTGTTTTTCAATGAGGATTTGTTATTGGCAGATTTGAAATGAAGCGAGAAGAGAAATGCTCTTTTCTACTTACTGCTCATTAGATAACTTTTGAAAATAATGATTTGTTGAAGTCTCAAAGCACTATTTAATGGTGACTTCATTTCTCTTGGTTCTTATTTGGGGATGTAAATAGACTAATTGAAAGCATTTTCTAATAAGTACAAATGAACATTAACATTTTAGACATCAGTTTCTCTCAAGAAACAATCACAATAACCACAGCAAAAATGATCCCTAAGTCAGCAAATTTGTCATTCCATAGGCATCGGTAAATCTCACCTCTCATTCCTCTCCAGCTCCTCTCAGACCCCCTCCATCTCAATGCCCCTTGCAATTTCCTGTTCTTTAAGAAAAGAATCTACTGAGTGCAGTTACTGTTGCCTAAATGTATATGGGATGTTGACTGTTTGCAGCTTCTCAACCAGAAGAGGGGCCTTGGGAGGCTCCATCCACGCTGGAATATTGACTAGATTCGTCTTGCACAGGCAACCACAGCTCTCGAGAGCTCAGGAGCAAAGCTGTCTGCCACAGCTAGAAGATGCTGTTTTGCGGCACTCCTCCCTCACCTCTGTTTCTTACCGTCTTTCCACTCCCTCTTCTGAGGTGTTCCCCAAGAAAAGATGTGTTTTCAAAGGTGTTTAACTTTCAGTTAAAGCTATCTGGGAGGAAGTTTCTGAGGTGTGATTTTAATATTGAGTTCTCATTGGTTGGCAGGAGTCACCTTGGATGGAAAGAAGGTCTTGGTGATAGGGGCTCGTGGGCCCTTGGAAGCGGCCCTGCAATACCTTTTCCAGAGAAAGGGGTCCATGACAATGAGTTCCCCATGGGCAGCACCTCAGCTCCAAGGCAAGGTAGGTTTCACCTGTGACTCTACAGCCTTGAATATCTGTATTAGAAAAGAAGAAAGGCTGGCAGTGTGTGAAGTGACACTGAGAAAGACCTATTGCCGGGTGGTGGTGGCGCACACCTTTAATCCCAGCACTCGGGAAGCAGAGGCCAGCCTGGTCTACAAGAGCTAGTTCCAGGACAGCCAGAGCTACACAGAGAAACCCAGTCTCGAAAAGAAAAAAAAAAAGGTTATGAAAAGCAAATCCTGGCATGGTGGCTCATTCCGACAGTCACATCATTTAGAAACCTAAGGAGTTCAGGGAAAAATGAATTCAAACAAAGAGCAATTACTAATGTGCAAAGAAATGTTTATGAGAGATCGTTATAGAGCCCAAAGTTGGTTCTTGAGAAAGATTAGAAAACGGGTACACAATTAGTCAATGTAAGAGAAAAGAGCCCCAGCCATAATAAGAAAGAACAAGACCCAACTATTGTCCTGGTTTCATTTCCGTTGCTGTAACAGATACCCTGACAGAGCAACTTAGGAAAGAGGGGTTTGTTCAGCGTTCAGTTCAGATTGCAGTCCATCACTGTGGGGAAGTCAAGGCAGGAACGAACAGCATCAAATGCGTGGTTAAGAGCAGAGACAATAAGTGCTTGGATCCTTGCTTGCTTGCCTTCTGCTGGCTTTCTTTTCTTAGAATGTTCTGGACTTACCTCTTCCCTTCTGCCTAGGGAATGGTGCTGCCTACAGTGGGCAGAGTCTTCCTACATCAGGACTACATTTAAAGAAGTGAAACTATGGTCACAGATTGGGGGTGTTTACAGTTAACATTTAGCTGGTGGTTGCTGTCTTGTGAAAGATTTAGAAATCAATAAGACAAAAATAATCGATAGAAAAATGGCAGGTGGCCATTCATGGGCTTGGGGTAATTCAGTGATGTGCAGAAAGCCACCCAGCTCCTTAGGATTTGTGCTCACGAGCCCTGTCAGCAATAATTAAATAATGACAGATATAGATACTGAAAAAATTGTAGGAGAAGAGGAGCTGACATGTTGCTGTAAGGACTTCAAAGTGAAATAGGCCCTTTGCAGATAGAGTTTAAGGTGCTTTTTGACCCTGACATTTTCCTGTCTGAATATATCACAGACAAATTCCTAGACATACAAACAAGAAGACATGGTCAGGGGTCTGGGGAGATGGCTCAATAATAAAGTAGTTGCCTAGTATGCACACAACCCTATAATCCCAGCACAAAACAAAACAAAAGGGAAACACAGAGAGAGAGAGAGAGAGAGAGAGAGAGAGAGAGAGAGAGAGAGAGAGCGTAGCATGTGTATAACACAAAACAGGAGCTCTGAAGAGGTGTACTTGGACAAGATGGGGAAGGAGGAAGTTCAGGGGGACTTCTTTTACTTTTTTAAAAATATTTATTTATTTATTTATTTATTATGTATACAATATTCTGTCTGTGTGTATGCCTGCAGGCCAGAAGAGGGCACCAGACCTCATTACAGATGGTTGTGAGCCACCATGTGGTTGCTGTTCTTAACCGCTGAACCATCTCTCCTTTTACTTTTAATAGTAAAATTATTCTTTCATTTTTCTTCATCAAAAGCTCAGATTTGGGGTCGGAGAGATGGCTTAGTGGCTAGGACCACTTGCTGAGTGCGCCTGAGGACCTGAGTTTGGAACCTTGGCCCCCCTTAAAAAGCTGGACATGTTCCCCACTGCTAGGGCGACAGAAACAGGAGGATCTTGTCAGCTGCCAGCTTCATAGTGACTCTGTGTGGAGGGAATAAAAACGGCAGAGAGTGATGGAGCAGGACAGATGCTCAGTGGCCCCTCTGGCTGGATATGTGTGGACATACATGCATTCACGCATGCACATGCATACACACACACACACACAGACACATACACACACACCCCACATACACAAAATGCTCACCTTGGAATACCAGAGAAAGGAATTGGGTAATGGCTAGCATGGGTACTACTATGACTACCTACCTAGTCATAGATAATACTATGATGACTATTTTTTTTAATTAGTTTTTTTTTCAGATTTAATTTATTTATTATGTATATGGTGTTCTGCCTGCATGTATCCCTGCAGGCCAGAAGAGGGCACCAGATCTCATTACAGAAGGTTGTGAGCCACCATGTGGTTACTGGGAATTGAACTCAGGACCTCTGGAAGAGCAGTCAGTGCTCTTAACCTCTGAGCCATCTCTCCAGCCCCATGATAACTATTTAGTAGTACTAAATGACTACTAAATTCTGTAGTCTTTGACATGACTTTGAGAATGAAGGAAGGGAATGAAAAGCCTTCACCCTTCACTTTGGGAGGGAGAAGTGAATAAGGTGCTTTCCACCCCCTGCTGAGCCTGTCCTGCTCTCTTCAGCTTTCTCTCAGAGTTGGATTTGAGTATTCGCCCCAGTGGGATCATTTCTAAGGGTGTGCGGCCAAGGCCATCAGGTCACATCCTTCCTGGGTGCTGTGGTGGCCAAAGCAGACAGTTGGTCACTGGAAAGCAATTAGCAGGCTACCTGGCTTGTAATTAGGGCTCAGTGGGTTGGAACAACCAATCTTCTCATTCTCTCTCTTCTTCCCCTCTCCTCCCTTGACTTACTGAGTTTCATGTGTTCCACCTTTAATACGTTATGTTTTTTACTTATATGTACTGAAGAAAATTGCTAAGCATTTTTGGTTGAGTTCATCTATGTCCGGGCTGGGGGACTATAAATGAAATAATATCTATTATAAAGGAGGAGAAGGTAGATATGTGCTCAGCTGGTAGACTGCCTGCCTCAGCATGCGTAAAGCCTGGTTCAGTCCCTAGCACAGCATGCCCGGTGGTGCCTATGTGCAACCCTAGTGCTCTGTAGGTGGCTGCCAGAAGATTAGAAGTTCAAGGTCAGCCTGGGCTAGAGACTCTGTCTCAGATTAAAGAAACAAAGCACTGTCATTCATACTACTCATGAGCAGCCATTCTAGAGTCTATGACTGGAGTATAAAACTGGAAAACAATAACCAACCATCAGCACTTAAATTAACGGCGATTGTCAGCCATGCTCAGCACAGGGCAAAGTCCTATATCTAAACAGTTTGGGATGAAGAAGGGACTTGGTCAGGCATGGTGACATGCTTGCAATCCCAGCACTTAGGAGGCTGAGTCAGGAAGACTGCTTCAAGCCCAACCTTTGTTTTGTTTTGTTTTTTTTCCTTCTTCCTCACTTTGTTATATAGTATAAAATTTGAGTTTAGGGAAACTGTTCATAAATTTTAATTTGAGACTTTAAAAGTCATTTATAATTTTAACTTGTTTTCTAACATTAGAGTCTTTCTTTTAAGAGAGGAAGTGTGTGCTTCTTTTTACTTTTTTTGAGTGTTTTGCCTGCATGTGTGTTGTGTACTATATGCACGTGGTATCTGCAGAGGCCAGAAGAGGGCACTGGATTCTCTAAGACTGGAGTTACAGATAGTTGTGAACCTCCATGTGGGTGCTGGGAATGAAACCTAGGTCCTTTGGGAGAGCAAAAGCAGCCAGCACTCCTAACTGCTGAGCTACCCTTCCACTTCCAAACATTTGTTTTTCTTGAGAAATGGATTCAAACTCAGGAGTCCCGCCATTGGTCTGTTTTCTCAGCCTGGACAATGAGTGTCTATTATTATTATTATTATTATTATTATTATTATTATTATTATTATTATTATTATTACATCTTTCCATGTCTGAGCTACTTTGTAAAGCTTCTCATTTTTGAAAACAGCAATGAACAAACACATCAACTGTGACAGGTATAGCAGAATCTTGATTGGCAGTTTGAGTTCACATTGTCTGAGGGATCAGCGGGGCCTGGCAGTGTTCAGTAGAAAAATCTCATGCCAAGCCACTCTTGAGACTGTGCCGTCCCGAGTAGAGCAATGACCTTCTTCACCCTGCCCGATGTGAACATCTCTGTCTGGCATAGCTTTGCCCTGTGAGCTCCCTACCTGTTAGTCACCCAGTAGCCCGTTTGGGGCATCGGATCTAGTGTGGCATCCCTTGTATACAGCTGACCTTTGCTTTATTTAATAACAACCCCATGGCACAATAGCTGTGAAGCTGCTAATTTGGATATGGTAGAGAAGCCAAAATAGAAACTCTGAATAGTTTTCTTGGGGTGAAAACCTGAAGGTTGTGAGGGTGTGTACAGGCTTATGAAGGGTGTGTGTGGACTTACATAAGCTCTGGCTTCTGGGACCCACCAGGGGCCTTGGAATACACTCCCGCCCAGGATATGCTGAATGACATCTGAAAATACAAATCACTCGTGCTAAAAGATGGGGAATGATGGGCAGGTTAGAGAGTCTTGCATGGAAGGCAGGGGTTTCCACCCACAGCTGGAAAGCACCTGATGCCCATGCTTGCTGATTTTCAGACAGTTCAGGAATGTGGTCTTGGAAGAGCATGAAACCCGTGTGTGTTTTTAGTAGTTACCACATGGGGGCAGCCTACTCAAGAAAATTCAAGAACAATTATTTTGCCCGACCCCACCCACCCCTTCCCTCTTCCTCTCTCCCTCTCCCAGAGCCAAACCTTGTGCTTGCTTTGCTTGGCAGCCACTAAGTCACAGCCCCTATTTTGCACTTGAAAACCTAGAATTTTTGGTTTGGAAGCATTGGTGGAAGAGGAAAATAAACCTTGCCCCGCGCTGAACAGCTGTGGTGGGAAGCGAGAATGCCTTCACCGCGGTTGAATGTTTTCACAGCTGTCCGGAGACTTTGGCTGGTTGTATCTGTATTTTTGAAAAACAAAGACTTTTTTTTTTCAAAAAGCACTCTTTCTTATGAAAATAAATCACCTGAACTCTTCTGTGGGATGAAGCTCATCCCGTCTCCGAGAGAAGTCCATAGCCGTGGTTTTTCTAGAGAATCTGGAGATGGTGAACATCCCTGTTTTCGCATATCTAAGAAGCTTCTGTTAATAATTAATATGCATTTTCCTCATAATTCCTTCATGTTCCAGTGGCATCGTCGTGAATCTGAGACGCTTGATCTTAGCTAAAAGACTGGGAAGCGACACCATCATGGTTTTGCCGCTTTCACTCTTTTGCGTGTGTGTTGATGTGTGTGTGTGTGTGTGTGTGTGTGTGTGTGTGTGTGTGTAGGTAGACCAGAGCACAGCCTCAGATGTCATCCTCAGGAGCTGTCTGCCATATGAGATGGGTCTGTCTGTCACTGTCCTGGAGTTCACTAACTAATCTGAGCGGGCAGACCAGCAAGCCCCAGGAATCTGCTCATCTCAGCCTCCTCGGTGGGAGATTCCAAGCCCATACCACCTTCCTAGATTCAAGTACTCAAACATATGAGCCTATGGGAAACATTCTAATTCAGACCACCGCAGAGGCCTTCTACAGGGCTAAGCAGAAGCCAGCACTAAGCCCTTGAACCTGAAAAAAATTAGAAACCAACTCAACCTGTCTCCAATCTCAGGCATTTGTTATAGTAACTGCAAAGGAACTGATACGGAGAGTGATGATACCTAGAATCTCCAGGGAGTGTGAGCATGACGAATTGAGGTTTGAGTTCATGGAGCCTTAGAGAGACCAGAATGGACCTCTGTTCAGTAGCTTTATTTCTTACACCCATCAGAGTATGTCACTGCAAGTTATGGAATTTGCTGACTCTTGCCATGTCTGTTTCAGGTGCAGTTTGCATTTCCATAGATATCCTGCAGTGGAGGGGAGGTTGAATGTTGTTCATATCTAATGAGTGCAGTCCCAGGTCTTGGCCGTATACATCTACATAGAGCTGAGAACCCCTCTACCCCCACCCCACCTTTTCTCACTTTCCTCCACACAGATTTATCCTCCCAGGCCCCTTGGCAGCAGTGATGGAGCAGACAGATAACCCATATCCCATGGTTGGGAATTTGCTGTGGCTGAGTGGCCCCTCTTTCTCACCGAGGATTTTACCTTGGTATCCAACCTATCTGAGTGAGACGATGCTTTGTGTTTAGTGCTTGTGAGTCAAGTGGTACCCTGTCCTTGGGAGAAAAAAAAACGCAATTGTTGGGCATCAGAGAGCTCTGCCCCCTTGAGAGTCCCATTGAGGTCATGGTTAAAGCGCAGCTGGGAGATACTACTGGAATAGCCTCCAGCTGGGACAAGGCTGGTGGATCCCAGCTGCACAGCGAAGACATGCTCTAGATATCCGAGATGTGTTTGAATTTAATTTACTCCGAGACTCTCATTTCTCTTCATTTCACAGAGATGCTTAGGAAACCAGTACTTACGGAAAAGAAAGAAAAACACAGGTCTTTCGTATTTGAAGGCTCAAAAGTGTCTGGGATTTTGGAGCAGAACTCCATTATCACAAAGTTTACACTTAGCGCGCAGTGTGCCTAATAGAAGGGCTTGAAAGTGAACTGGAAATTTCTAAATGTATTGTGTCATGTGCATGAAAGGCTGGGGTAGCTAGAGCTCCCGGTCTTCCTAGTGGGCTGGGTCGTCAAGTTATATGAGTGCTGATCTTTCCACACTTTAGGACAACAGTATAGACTGACAAAAGCAGCTCGTGAGTCGCCTTAGCTGAGTGGCAGGTCACAGTGAGTTTTGCACTATCCTTTGTTGTCCCAGTGATGTCAAGGCTAGTGTCCTCGTGCCCACGGTGAGGAAACAGGCTCAGAAGCTTTCTGGAGGCTATAACTTAAGAACAGATACTTGGGGCTGGAAGTGTTAATGGCCCAGCAGTTAAGGGTGTGTACTGCTCTTGCAGAGGACTCAGGTTCATTTCCCTACACCCAGCATTCTCTTCTAGCCTCCCCAGATCTGTGTGCACATGTGATGTGCACAAACTGATGCATGTACACGTACATGCTCATCAATAAGCAAATACATCTTTTTGGGAAGTACAAACAGAGGTTTCTCTGTCCCGCCCTGTCCCGCAGCTGCTTCTAAATAATCCCTCAGAGGCTTAACACTAATTATAAACTGTTTGGCCTATAGCTCAGACTTAGCTAACTAACTCTTGCATTTAAATTAATCCTTTTCTATTAATCTTTGTATTGCCGTGTGGTTGTGGCATTATTGGTCCGCTGGCATCTTGCTTCTTTCTTGGGCAGCTGGCTGGAGTCTCCACCAGACTCCGTCCTTCTCTCTGTATTTTCAGTTTGGCTTTCTCACCTGGCCTTATTCTGCCTGTCTACAGGCCAAAGCAGCTTCTTTATTAACCAATGAGAGGAAGACATATTCACAGTGTACAGAAGGCTTATCCCAC
Organism: Ondatra zibethicus; assembly: GCA_004026605.1. Taxonomy (NCBI): domain Eukaryota; kingdom Metazoa; phylum Chordata; class Mammalia; order Rodentia; family Cricetidae; genus Ondatra; species Ondatra zibethicus. The sequence continues at coordinate 35,378 of PVIU01000707.1, forward strand.
AACAGGGAAGAAAGAAGCTACCACGTTTTCCTCCTCTGTGCTTGCAACACTTCTTCCAGATTCTCTTGTGAGTCTGATCTCTGAATCCAAAGCACTGGCCATCTCAGCTGAGGCTCATCACAGTGAGCAGGGACTCTTGTATCAATTCAACTCTTTATGATTCCTGAGACAACCTTGTAAGATAGGCAAACTGATATAGACTGAATGCAACTCCTTCCCCTAGACCTTGGACTTGACTGGCCTTCTAGGCTCCCTTCTAGGAAACAGTGGTGTGCATCTTATGGTGGCGTGATTCCTGTCCTGTGTGGAACGGGCACTGTATAGATGCAGAGCCAACATCTCGCTTCTCCAGCGTGTGTATTCGTGGACCCCTGGGTGCTGGCTGCTCAGCTTTCTTTGACAAAGTGCATTCAGATGTTGACTTCTAATCTTTTTGCTCTTTCTCCTGCCTGGTCACATGACTTGTCAACACCAAAGACGGAGCTGATTGGAGCTTTTTAAAAAAGCCAAAATATCAGACTGTGTTAAGAAAGGGATTCATGAGAGCACATTGAAACGAATAAGCATGAGGTCAAGTGGAACCGTGTAAATTAGCAGATTGATTAGCCTCAGATGGTTCAGGATGTAAGCTGAGACACTGAAATGGGGGAGAAATGGCAGACTGATCCGATCGGTTTGTGGGGCAAATGTAATGAAAGCAGTGTCTGTCTCCACCTTCCTCTTTACAGCTGCCCTCGTTTTAAATGCCCTCCCTATGTCCTGCAGGCAAATTGCTCTGATTTCCGTCTTCATGGGTTATGCTGCAAATGTTTGAACTCAGAATGCATTCTCGCAGACAGTCTTAGAAATGGTGGTGTAACGATGCATGGGCTCTGAAGGGCAGTTTAATGGACCAGAAGTGGAATCGTTCTTTTGTGGAATTGACCAGGGTGCCTCGTTCTCTATGGGAAACCTGGCTGAGGACTGAGATGTTCCTCCAGACTGGGGTTTTGGTTCTGCTCTCAGGCAACCTATGTCACTTTGCAGTCACCTGTGGTCAACTGCACCTGTACCCTGAGTCATCAGAGTCCAGGTGTGGAAGTGGGGCACAGACTGCATAACCGAGTGACCTCTTCAGTCCTGCTGGATTCTGGGGCTGTGTCCTGAAGAAAACAGGCTGAGGATGTCACCTTCAGCCCACTTATACATGATTTGTGTTTTCCTTCTCCGATGTGGTTTCTGAGATGTTTAATGGTAGGTGCACTCTTGTACATGATCTATGATGCAGGTATCGCCCGTTTGTGTAGAGAGCTATTTCCTCATCTCTTGAATTTGCCTGTCAGTCACTAGAAACCAGGTATTAGGCTCACCACAGGCCTGGATCCTGACCATCGCTGGTAAGCAGAGCCAAGGCCCAAATCCAGGTGATGTGACTCCACCTGCCATGTGTCTGGATTCCTCAACTCTCAGGGGAACAGCTGAGGCCCAGGGAGTTCCTCCAAGAGAGCAGATGCGGAAATCTGATCCGTAGATGTGCGATGGGAGGTTGGAAACTGGAAAGCGTAGATGCCGGGAGATGCACAGCCTTACTCCCCATCGCACCATCCATGTCCCTGAACTTGAGCCTGCTGTGTGTCTGTGACATGTGGTCAGTGTGAAGGTGTATCCTGAAGCCCATCCTCTCCTCCTCCAGAACCTTCACCACAGCACACACACTCTCCCTCTCCCTCCCCTCCTCTCTTCCACTTTCACCCCTCTTCCTAGTCTCCTTCCCCCTCCCTGTCCTACCTTTTTCCTCAAGAGTTTGAAGAAAATAATTATTTTTATAATCTTTCAAAGCATATATATTACTAAATTTAAGGCTGTGTTTTCTTCTTTTTAAAAAAATTCATCTCCCCTGACTTTTAGGGTATTGGTGGTGGTGGTGGTAGTGGTAGCTTCTGTGTGTGTGTGTGTGTGTGTGTGTGTGTGTGTGTGTGTGTGTGTGTGTGTTTAAGAGGGTCTCATTTTGCCCAGGCTGACCCTAAACTTGCTCTACAGTAGTGGCTCTCAACATGTGGGTCATGACCCCTTTGTGGGGGCTCAAACATTCCTTTCACAAGGGTTGACTAAGATGATCTGCATACCAGATATTTATATTATGATTCCTATCAGTAGCAAAATCACAGTTAGGAAGTAGCAATGATAATATGGTTGGGGTCACCACCACGTGAGGAACTGTATTCAGGGGTCACAGCATTAGGAAGGTTGAGGACCACTGCTCTGTGGCCAAGGATGACTTTGAGCTTCTGATCTTCTTCCCTGTACCTCCCAAGTGCAGGGACTATAAGATGTGTGCTCCCCACAGCTGATGTTAAGGAATCCTGGCTTCCTGCATGACAAATAAGCACAATAGCAACCACACTTCATTCCCAGCCCCATCTAACTTGGATATATGAAATTCACTTCAAAGGAGATTAACTGGCTTTTCTAGCATTCTTGGACACAACTGAATAGCCTAGATAGGCACTAGAACGATGAAGTAAGAGCTGAACTCGGGCAAGCTGAGGAAGAGGAAGGCCGTTTACTATCCTTCAGGGGATGTTGGTAGATATGTAAGTTTAATTCTCTGTTGCCCGTTTGGCTTGCAGTCATTCTGATTTATGAAATAAGCCTGAAGGTTTTAAAAGCCAATAATCTGTTTTACTGATCACAAGAGAGGATAGACAACAGAAATACACACGAGTCCGGCAAGGAAAAACATTCCCCCAGAGTGAGGTCACTGGGTGGGCACAGAACGGGGGAAATACCTTTGTTACGACTCTCATCCTCTTATCTTGCCAAAGCCTGACGCCATCTGAATGAAACCATCTGAGCGGCCTGACATTTTAGAGCCGTTACAGCTCTTTCCCTGTTCCTTGCTTTATTAGTGCAGGAAAATGTGGCTGTCGATTCGTTGATACACAGCCTAGCCGTATGGTGTTTGCTCAGCTAATTTCAGATGAGATCTGGCATGTTCCCGGTAGTATAGCCCTAGACTCGGCTACTTTCAAATCAAGTGTTAGGCATTGTAAGTTTTAAAATTTTATGAATAGACAGGGATTCTGCTAATGAAAAATTGCACCAGAACAGCTCTCCGGCCACAGTCTGCATGCACATGCTACTCCAGGAGTGGTTGCTATGGTAAAATTACCCATCAATTCCCAGTTGCCAGGAATGTAATTTTGGTTTCTAGTTCATGTAACCACCAGGAATGGTGTAAACCTCAACCCCGCCCTTTCCCTTATCCTGCAGGGCCATCCCCTTTCTTCCTAGCTCCTATGCCAGACCATATTTCCATCCTTAGCTCCCCTCTCCCTAATTAACACTAGTGCCTCCTAAAGTGACCTTGGGACTCTTCCTTTACTCTGTATGGGGGTGGGCCCCAGCTGGCTCCCTCATTCCCTGCTGCTGCCTGACCAGTCTCGGTTCCAGCCCCCACATCCAGTCCCCTTGGATGTCTCAGTATCCAATGTGCCTCCTCCCTCCTGCTGCCCATCCCAATCCCGAGACAAAGCTCATACAGCATAGATCAGTCTGACCACCACTGTGATTTTGTTACATTTTTAGAATTGTGATTATTCGGCAACAATGAAACATTTTAGAATTATACCTTAAGTGGGGGTGGGAGGGGCATGTTTGGGTATTTTCAAATTCCTGGCTTGTTACTCTTTGAGATTCAGGGACAACAAAAGTGTAGTCTAATGAATTTCAAAATTACTAACTGCAAGGATCCAAGTTGACAAGAAGGCTCTGGTGGCAGGTCTTAAAGCAGCAACGAGTTTCTCATGTTTCCTGCTGCTCCAATCACCAGAGCAAGGAAACAAAGCCAAAGGAGCTGTCCATCAACACAGGAATGGATAGGGAGTCTGCTACATACAAACTGACTCCATCTCTAGCACTAAAGAAAAACAAAGTCACAAAGTTTGCAGGAAAATGGATTGATTTAGAATGTAAACAATTAATAGATTTAGATTAATAGATTAATGTATACAATTAATAGAGGTTGCCCAGTCTCAGAAAACAAACAACAAACACACGCTCTCTCTGGTGCAAATTCCAGCTTATAAGGCACACATGTGTATGTGTAAACACATGTATGTACAACAGTTAGAAAGGAGAACAAGAAAGGGTAATCTTTAAAAATATAAAATGCATGCTGATAATTCACAAAGTATGTATAGTATACTTTGTAGGGTCCTGGGCATGCATTACCAAGACGTAACGCATTTTCACTGCAGAATACCACCTTAATTGTGCAGTACGCATGTGCGATGCCGTGGGGGCAGTTATAGTACCGCGAGACCCGGGTTTGCAGCTGCGTTTCTCATTGTGGCAATGCTCCTGCACTCTGTAGTTCTTTCCAAGTGCCACCAAGCCGAGCATATTTTATTCTTTAAACATGAAGTTTGCTTTTCCAAATCCCTGTTAAGAAAACATCAGCAATTTTGGAAATATTGACAGTTTCCTAAAATAAAAGTGACACTTTCTGAAAAAACAAATGGATGATGCTAAGAGCTAGTCCAGGAACCTCCGTGCTACACGGGATGTCTGTGAGCACTTCTTCTCTCCTTACCAAGCCATGTGGGGAATCAATAATGGAGGCTTATAGGCTCTGTAAAGCCACTGTGCCTGGTATACCCCCTTTTGCTAGAAGCTAAAGATCACACGGGGGGCCATATGAGTGTGGTGGGTCCTCCTCTCCGCTCGGTACCCGTCTGTTCGGTGTGTGTGAGATGGTTGCTGGATAACACCAGTTGAGTTGCTGATGTCCATCCAGACATTAAATACTAGGAGATCTTATATTCCGAGATGTAGAGGAAAACAAGTAGCTGTCGAATGCTGTTTTCTTCTTGTATCTCAGTGGTTTGCCTTGTGTCTCCCCATTCTGAAGACCCCGATTCTAACATCTGCACCCAGGAATGGGGTTTTTACCTTTACACTCCCTGCTACCTTTAAAAAAACATAAGGTGAGGTGAAAGAGGATTTTCATCTCGTCACTGTTCAAGGTGTATATTTGCTGGGGAAAGCAGTTACCTGTGGAGTCTTGGGTTTGTTTTTAAACAGATTTCTTTGTTTAGATTTGATATACTTTTTTTAAAGATTTATTTATTTCATGTACATTTGGGTTTTGCCTGCGTGTATGTCTTATGTCTGTATGAAGGTGGCAGATCCCCTGGAACTAGAGTTACAGACAGTTGTGAACTGTCATGTAAGTGCTGGGAAATGAACCTGGGCCCTTTGGAAGAGCAGCCAGTGCTCTTAACTGCTTGAGTCATCTCTCCAGCCCCTAAACTTCATATTCTTAACTGGGCTGATAATATTTCAAAAGATGGAGAAGTAAGTTTCATAACCCTTGAGTGCTAAAAAGCAAATTTCTTCAGATAAAGCTTTCAACTTAAAAAAAAATTACATTTCTATTGGTTGGGGGATAGGGGATGGCACACATGCCCCAGCATGCTTGTGGAACTTAACAGACAAGTGGTCAAAGTCATTTCGCACTGGGAATTGAACTCAGATCTTCGGGCTTGGTGTCAGGAGCCTTTACTCACTGAGTCATCTTATCAGCCCATCAACTAGGTTTTGTTTTATTTTTGTTTTTGTTTTGGGGGGAGGGTTGTTTAGTTTAGTTTTGTCTTGTTTTACTTATTGCAGCTTTAATTCTTCCATTATTTATACTCCTCCACAACACATTGCTGGAAAACTAACGTGTCACTTCCAGTCTCAATGATGGGACTGTTGTTGCTATAGTCTCCTGTCTTTATTTATTTATTTTGGTTTTTCGACACAGGTTTCTCTGTGGCTTTGGAGCCTGTCCTGAAACTAGCTCTTTGACCAGGCTGGTCTCGAACTCACAGAGATCCGCCTGCCTCTCCCTCCCGAGTGCTGGGATTAAAGGCGTGCGCCACCACTGCCCGGCTAGTCTCCTGTCTTTAAATGTGTTACATTTGCTAGATAGAAAAAGGCAGACACTGTAACCTTCTAGATCGCATCTGCCTGCTCCCTTCCCTCCATGTTTGATGTCCCCCTCCCCATAAGGATCATTGGAATGGTTTGCTGTACCCCACGTGCTCCACAGCGATGTCCATGTATCTGTGTCTTCCTATTGTTTTAACATTTGCTCCTCTGCCTGGGGAGTGGGTGGTTCCCCCTAAGCTATGCTACTCTCGTCTCCACAGAGAAAGCAATATTTTGTTATGAGGTAAAGTTTCAAGCCAGGCTTTAGCCAGGGCCTTTCCCATGTGGGGAGAGGGAAGCTGAAGCAGCCAGGGAGACAATAACTCTCCTTGAATTTGGAGCTCATTAAAATCTTGCCCCATCCTCAGTGGGTTTTTCATTGATCTAAGCATCTAGCACTTTTTCTTCCCAGAAAGAATTAGCATCTACGCTGTGATGGTGAAGGGAGGAGGGTTTTGCCCTTTGGTGGGGATTAACTGCCCCCTCATTGCTTATTATGCAGCGGCTTTAGTGATGTATGTAGGTACGTAGCTAAGGAACCGGAATAAAATTCTCAAGATTTCTAGGTAATGAAGAGAATGGATTGTAGCAAAGGCACCACGTGGAGGAGGCTGAGGGATCTTAGGGGCGGGCACAAAGCTATGGTCCCTGGCTTTTCCCAAAATGAACACATTTGTTCATTTTCTTCTAGACATCCTTTCACGAAGTGCTTTAACACATTCCGGTTTCCCTGTCCCCGTGCAGGAACATCTAGCAAAATGATGTTTCTTATCAGCTGCTCTGGAGCCAGCCATAAACATTTGCGTTCCCTTTGAGGACTGCTGTGGTTGAATTTATGAGAGTCATTTAAGTATGTAAATGAGAAATGGCTTTGTGAAACAGATGTTTACAATCGTCTTCCCACCAGAACACTTTTCCCCACACAAAACATCACCCACAAGTTCTAATTTCTTCTCAGATCTGTCCACAGAGGTCATGGACGGCTTGAACTGGCCGGACTGCCGGAGCTGTTGGCTCTGCACACGCGTCTCGGCGCTCTTTAACTGTGTCATGGCCGTGTAGCATACAGGAGGAGGAATGGTTACTCAGCCAGTTGTTTCAGAAGAGACATCTTCCTTCTTTTTCTTCTTAAGTCTCTTTCCCTCCCTCTGGTGTGTGTGTGTGTGTGTGTGTGTGTGTGTGTGCTTGTGTACATAAGTGTGTGTATGCTGGACTGGAGAGATGGCTCAGAAGTTAAGGGGACTGATTGCTCTTCCAGAGGTCTTGAGTTCAATTCCCAGAACCCACATGGTAGCTCACAGCCATCTATAATGAGATCTGGTGCTCTCCCCTGGCATGCAGGCAGGATACTGTACATATAATAAATAAATCTTTTTTTTTATAAAGAGTATATGGTCATGTGAGGGTGAGACCACAGAAAGTGTGTGGAGGAGGCCAGGGGCTCACTTTTCATCTCGTTTGAGACAGGATCTCTGTGATCTTTTGACAATGCATAGCCCAGTCTAGCTGGCTCAGCACTTTCTGGGGAATTCTCCTGTCTCCACCACCTAACTTGTCTATAGGCACACTTGGATTACAGCTATACTCCCAGGTCTGGTTAGATGTGAGTTTTGGGGAATTGGTCTTGGATTCTCATGCTTGCGCTGTAAGCTCTTTACGTACTGAGCTAACTCCCCAGTCTTCTGTTTCATTCCCGACATGAGTAAGGTATAGAGGGGTGGGACATAGAAATGATAATACTTGTGCAGAGTTTACACCGAGGCAGCAACCGTGAAGATGTTTTTATAGCCCCATTTTCTTTGTCAGATGTGTTAGTCTCGTGTTCTACTTGTACTGAGATGCTTATTGGTTCAGGGTCTTAGTCCAGGCCCACAGTTTGGTATGAAACTTGGGGTCTTTTATTAAAATTGTCTGTTACTTTGGAGTCATGTGACATCAGAAGTTGTCTAGATCTAATGTTCTAGATTAATGTGTGTGGTTTTCTCTCCTTTTCTCCATTTAGCTTCAAGAGGCAGATGTTGTGGTCTTAGGCTCGCCTAAGCCAGAGGAGATCCCTGCTGAGTGGATCCCGTCAGGAGCAACCGTTCTCAATTGCTTCCATGACACCTTGTCAGGTAAATCGCTTCACCTTGGTGGGGCAGGGATGATGATGTTGGGGGAATAGTCACCTCGCTTCTTCAGGAGAGAACGTGTGTCTTAGTTTAGGGTTTTATCGCTGTGAAGAGGCACCATGAGCATGGTCACTCTTAGGAAGAAACATTGAATTGATGGTGGCTCACTTATGGTTTCAGAGGCTCAGTCCGTTGTGATCATGAAAGGGAGCACAGCAGTTTGCAGGCAGACATGCTGCAGCCGAGAGCTTTCCATCTTGCAGACAACAGGAAGTCAACAGTCACACTGAGGGAAGCTTGAGCAAAAGAGACCTCAAATCCTGCCCCCACGGTGACACACTTCCTCCAACAAGGCCACACCTCCTAACAGTGACACTCCCTTTGGGGGTCATTTTCTTTCCAATCACCACAATGTGTTCCTGAGAAGCTGGCTGCTGTCAGTATGAGTGTACAGAACAGGCGACTGAACTCTCGATGTGCACACCTTTGGGCTTTTCTGATACCAGCTTCACGCTGTGAGCAGAGAGACCAAGATATCAGCGGAAGTACTTCCCTTTTCCCTTACCACCACCAGAACACCTCTGCTGGCCTCTGGTATCTGACAGATGTGACTGACACCTGTGACCTCAGGGGACAATCTGGGTATGTGTGAGGTAGACTAGAAATGGCGAGGTCTTTCCTTGCCAAAGATTCTTGGCAACCTCTCTGTGAAAAGCAGAGGGAAAGCGGAGCTACTAGGAGGGTCGGGATGGAGATCAGCCGTGTGTCTCCAGAGTCCCCCTCCCAGTGACTTCTGAAATATTCTGGCTATAAAAGCACACAGAGCAATGGAGCAAGTAGAGGTGCAGTCGTGCGTGTGAGCAGGAACTGCCCGGCTTTTTCTAAATACACACCTGTGGCCCGCAGGTGTGTTGAGTGGGTAAGGGTGCTTGCCACCAAGCCTGATGACCTGAATGCCATCCCCAGGCCCCACTTGTGGAGGGAAGAACCAACGCCATCAAGTTGACCTCTGACCTCTACACACACCAACCACAGCCATGATATGCACACACACACACACACACACACACACACACACACACATTCACACACATTTTTTTTTAATAAATAAAATCCATATCGTGTGGCGGCTGGGGAATGTAGCTCGGTGGTAAAGGGCTTGCCTGGCATGTGTGAAACTATGAATACCATCCCTTATGCTACAAAAACACATGAAATACACTCATTTCCTACGGACATGCATACAACTTTTATTTGTTACCTAAGAAAGCACTCTCTAACCCGTAAGTGATGGCTGTGGTAGACTGGGATCGGAATCCCTGTTCGGTGAGGAAGCTTAGTTATAATGTCCCTATTTCTGCTTTTTCATGGTTTTATATTCTTTGCAAGCATACTTACCTGCTGTTTTTTGTTAGCGTTTTTACTGAGAACAGTTTTGGCGCAATTCTAGCTGGAGACAGAATCTACTTCAGTATTCTTTAGACTGTCTTCATTCTTTGCTGTTATATAAAAATGGTATATTTTCGGGGCTAGAGAGATGGTTCAGTGGTTAAGAGCACTGGCTGCTCTTCCAGAGGTCCTGAGTTCGATTCCCAGCAACCACGTGGTGGCTCACAACCATGTGTAATGAGATCTGGTGCCCTTTTCTGGCGTGCAGGCATACATGGAGGCAGAATGTTGTATACATAATAAATAAATAAATCTTTTTTAAAAATGGTATATTTTCTGTAAGGAAAACTTTATTTTTAATGTTTCCTTTAGAGCTCTTGGTTTTGATAAGACTATTTTTAAAGATATTACACCTTTAATCCCAGCACTCAGGAGGCAGAGGCAGGAGGATCTCTGTGAATTCTAGGCAAACCTGGTCAGGCCACCCAAGAGCTACATAGTGAGACCCTGTCTCAAACCACACAACCAACTAATAATAACAATAATTAATAAAAAAATGGTTATGTCGAAGAATTGGTGTGGGATATGTACATATGTGAAATTCCAAAAGAATAAATAAAAGGAATTTACCTTTAAATAACTTTAAGTTTCAGTATTTTAATGCGTAGGAGATCATGAAAGACTAGAAGCCTTCTATATTGATTTAATTCTTCTATAAGTGGAATAATTGCAGCTAGTTTATTTTAAATCTTACTGGTCCCTTTATAATACTTTTCTTGTTGGTTTTGGAATTTCGCATTAACAAGATGGTGCCTGGCCCCATAGCAGAGGCTCAGTGTTGATGAGGAGCAGGTAGGCGCCGCCCGAGAGCTGTCCTATGGCTGCGGTAGAGATTTGTTTGTCCTGCTCACACTCGGGGCTGACGGGACAGTATGCTGATATGATGCAGGCCATTTCCAGGTTGTAGCACAATGTCAGTGGTCAAGAGTTCTCAACTGTAGTGGCTTGGATGACTATGGCTTAACCAATGAAGAGGTTGGTAAAAGGCCTCCTCCTCCTCTTTCATCATAATCTTGCCACTTGAAACAAATGAGTGGATAGTTTCGGGATCACTGTTAAAGAGAGGAGTACTTTTGTTTAAACTCAAGGCCAGATTTTCCTAGCACACTGTGCCTGGGTGAAGGTGAGGATCTTAAAGATATTCATTCTCATTGTGATCCTGCAGCGCCGCCCCTCTCCCCAGGTAGATGGGATCTGGGAGGTTATGGTGCGGGAACTCTGTAGAGGTGTATTATTGATACCTAATCCTAGGAGAGTTTCCCCCATGGCTGAAGTTGTGCTCAGAGAACAGTTAGACCTGGCTGTACGGGTCTCTCATTCCGCTGTCACATGAACTGAATATGTGGAATTTAGACATAGAAATTCTTTATCCTGTGTTCTGACTTTAAGGTCAACTGCTTTATTTGTTTATTACTTAAAACATATTTTTTAAAAGAAGGAATGCTGTGGTCTTGGAGCACCTTGATTGCTGAAGAACAGAATTTACCCTAGGTACAGCCATTTTGTATGCCATGTTGTAAGATATAGGGACATGTATACTGAATGGGACAGAGAAGCTGATCTTTAGTCTTGGGTCCACAAAACAGGACCAAACAGCAGCATCTTTGTATTTTACTCAAGTTTGCAGAGTTCTCTCATGCTGAAGAAGTGGTGTCTAGTGCAGAGTGAGAGAAAAGTCCGGAGCTGTCTCCCAGGACTCAGGGTGATAAACCAGGTGATCCAGAGGACCTGGGATTTTTCCTTTAGTGGGCCCTGCAGGGAGACAGTCTGTTGGAGTGGAAAGGGTGTGAATGGATCTGGGATTATGTCATTCAAAGACAAGATAGTTCAGTGGTGTGAGATTTTGTTGTTTTGTTTTGGAGACAGAGTCTCATTGTTTAGCTGAGGCTCACTTTGAACTCTCAATCCTCCTGCCTCTGCGTCTTGGGGCTGAGGTTACAAGGATGCACCACACCAGACTTAATCATTTGAATCCTTTTTTTTAGAATTATTTTTATTTATTTCTCTTTTGATTGTGTGTATGAGAGAGATTGCAGAGGCTCCCAGAAGTGTGAGAATGTAGCTGTCCCCTGGAGCTAGAGTTACAGGAGGTTGTGAACCATCCAGTGCAGGCACTGGGAGCCATCAACCTCCAGTCCTCCGCCAGAGCAGTACATGCTCTTAACCTCTGAGCCATCTCCTTAGCTCCACCTGCCCACTGCCCACCCCAAACACACACACTCTGATTTTTTTTAAGCTCTTACTTATACTGCCCTTTGGGCCATGTGGCTTCAGCTTCCCAGTCCTCAGTTTCCTTGGATAAAATAGGAATGGGAAACTTGGCTGGGAAGACTAAATGGCACGAATACTCGAGGGCCGTGTCTTTTTCAGACTAGGTACCGGTGAGTATTGGTTTACATTTTCCCTTCGCCATCCTTCCAGAGCACACAGGACTGACTTCACAGCAGCAGGTGTATGAGTTTTCTTGGAAGTTGTGCCCAGGGAGGCGATCCTGAAAGAGTATGACAGTGGCTTCAGAGACACTGGGCAGACCTTGATTCATCAACCTTCGTGTTTGCAATAAGATGAGATGTTTCCTTCTGACTTAAACTTTGCTTTATGTCTGTATTACCTGACTCCACCCCCACTCCAGCCCCACTACATCTATCCCTGAGATATATGCTTTATTCTGAGATGCATGTCTATATTACCCAGCTTCCTCCCACCCCCATTCCAGCAACACACACCTACCCCTGAGACATACCGCCAATTTTCTAGTTGAGGTTTTAATTCATTCTCACTACATTCAGTTAGTCACCTTTTAAAAGATTTAAGCCAGGGCTGGGGATGGAGTTCTTGCCTGGCACACACACAGGGCCCTGCATTCAATCCCTACCCTGGCATAAAATGTGATGTAATGACACATACCTGAAATCCCAGCACTGGGGAGCTGGAGGCAGAGGGTCAGAAGTTTGAGGTCAGTCTTCGATGCATGAGCGCCTTCTCAAAAGAAAAAAACATAAAGCCATTTAGCCTATGTGTGTAGTGTCTTAATTCCTCCTTAATTTGGTCTTAGAGGTTGCAAAGTTATATAAGGTAGTTCTAATGTTTACATTATTTTCATTTCTTTGTAATTCAAATCTTTTTTTTTAAAGGAACAGAAATTGTATACCGTAATTTGATAGTGGAATTCAGATGTCTGAAATGATGATGGCAGCTCTCTCCAAGGGCCCTGTTGTAAATCTTCCTAGAGGATTCCCTCTGGCTCTCGTCACTGTATCCCCATCTCACCTTAGAAGTTTAGTGCCTGGAACTAGAAAAAACAAAATGGGTATTTGTTTAAGTTTATCTGTATTAATTTCCGGTTTTTAGCTCTCCTGGCTTTGGAATAACTTGTCATCCTAGAAAGGAAAACCATGAAAGAGTTGTCTGTGGAATCGTAGGATTGTAATGGAAAGGTGGTCAACCAGCTGCCACTGCATCAAAGCCAGGTCCTGAGGGGGTGGAGCAGTGTGGGAGGAAGGCTGTCTTAGCGGTCTGTCCCTCCTCCAGGGTAGTCCAAGAAGGGACTCTTCTGACCTCCACAGGGAGCAGCGTAACAAAGAAGCCTTGACTTCTCTCTGCACAAATTTTGGTCGGCACTGTCTTAAAACATTGTAAATGGAATGCCATCTTTTAAAGTGACGTGCCCCTGAGGAGCCATGGTTAAATGTTGGTGGGAAGTGAGAAGTTCTTCTCATGCTTTAGGACAGGACCCAGGCTGTGGACACCCAGACAGGGGACAGCCTCCAGGTGGAGTCTTTCCGTCACTCCTCAGGTTTCCTTTCCCAAGTCTCACCAGTGTTAAAGTATACTGACAATGTATTCCTGCTGCCCTGAGTCCTCCCATCGTAATGGCTTCAAATTCTCTGCAATCAATTCTGTCTGGATATTTATCCCTACTCCAGAAAAAATAGAAAATTTATAAAAGCAGATCTGCCCAATAAGTATACAGAATCAAATAAAAGTATCTTCTGACCCCATCACGTTTTTCCAGTTAAAAGAATCATAGTTTTATTTGAATCTAATAAAAGGAAAAGCAAATGATACCCCAAGCATTGCTGAAATTTAGACACCCACTTCCAGAGAACTACTGTGTTCTGTAAGACCCTTGTAAAGTGTGTGTGTGTGTGTGTGTGTGTGTGTGTGTATGTATGTGTTAGCTTGTAAAGAACTTTATAAGGCTCTTGTAAAGTGTATGTGTGTGTGTGTGTTTGCTAGTGAAAAGCCTCTGTTATGACTCAGTAATAACTCACTTGTCTAGCATGCGTGGCTTAGATGGTAAAGCTTACTATATTCACTGAGCCTACAAGGCTAAAGTCAGCCCTGTGAGTGAACTTGCCCAGCATTCGTGGGCAGATCTGGTGCCCTGACACCTACAGCATTAGCTGCATCTTTTGGTATTTGTTGAATATAATTAATTGAGTGTAACTGAGTGTAAATTAGAGGTAGGACCAGTCCCTGCAGAAGGGAAGGTTTGACTGGTCACAGGCTTCTGTTAACATCGGGTTATCACTCCCTCCACCCAGGCTTCTCATTCGATTCGTTCTTGCTGCATTCTTCCAAAAACTCCTCAACGATTTCTGGTCCAGTCATGGAATTGTATTCCCCTCAAGGTTTATTTCCCTTCAGACAGGTGTCCTGAGAGCTGAGAGGAAGTAAGGTGTTCTGTTTTGCTTATACGTGCCCTTCACATTGTTCATCGCGCCTTCAAGCCATCAGTGAGCTCGTTTAGACCTAGCAGGCAGCCTTCATGCAGCATTTCAAAACTGCAGCCTAGTCTCTTCCTGAGCCCTGCATTGTGCAAACGCCTAAAGTGATAAGAATTCTTTACTGTGCGACTGTGTCCCTTATGTTCTGGGAACATGAATTTGCAAATTGATCCCAGCCCCTGGAATGTAGCTGTCTTCATTCTCCATTGCTTAAAGACAGGGGGATGAACAGTACGTTTTTCTTTTCCATGGTAGTTGGACAGGATCTTAAGAGCTGGTCTCTAGTGATTAAAACAAAGCAAAACAAATCTCTCCCATCTTTTGACTCTTGTCCTCTGCCTAGATGTGATTTATAGAGCCAAACCATTGCTAATCTTTAAACTATACATGGGGGATATAGTTTTTCCAACACCCTTAATGCATTTGACAATAAAACATCATGGAACACATACTCTTTAAGTGTTTTGTGCAATTTCTTGCAAAGGACTGTCAGCAGAGTGGATAATTTAAGAGTTGAGTGGTCCAGAAACAGAAGAAAATTGTTTAATTCAAAAGCATCGCTATTACAAGCATCTTTTTCCCCTCTAAGAGTGGGCACAGCCCAAAGCATTTTACATGTGTGCTTTCTTTTAATAAATTTTATAATTGCTAACTAAAAGAGGGGAAAGTGGAATTCTCATTAATGATCCCCAAATTTCAAAACCGGGGATGTCTGTCGAGCTTCTGCTACTGTGAAAAATTATTGAGAAAAAAAATCAACTGACAAGGAAGAAAGTCTGTTTTGTTTCATGGTTTCCAAGAGTTCATTCCATGATTCCCAAGCCCTGTTGCTCCAGGTCTGTGGCGGAAAGGTGCTTATGGCAGGAGTGGTGGCGAGGAAACAAACCGAAAGGGTCTGGAGTCCCAGGGGCCCGGCCCCAGTCACCCAGCTTCCTCCCTCCTTAAAATGCCAGCACCTCCAGTAGAGCCACAGGCCGATGAACCAGCCCTTTCCATGTGGGCGTTTGGGGACACCCCAGACCCAGAACAGCACTAGATAATCCCTGAAGTTAATATCCTAAAACACAATAGCTTTTGATGGAAGTTGGCTCGTATTTCTTTTTTCTTTTCCTTTTTTTTTTTCTTTTGTTGGGGGCTGTTGCGGAGTTTCAAGACAGGGTTTCTCTGTCTAACAGTCCTAGCTGTCCTGGAACTAGCGCTGTAGACCAAGCTGACTTTGAACTCGGGAGGCAGAGGCAGGTGGATCTCTGTGAGTTCAAAGTCAGACTGGTCTACAGAGTTTTAGGCATGTGTGTGTGTGTGTGTGTGTCTGTGTGCCACATGTATACAGGTATGTGTGTGCATGTGTATATCACATATATACAAGTGCTTCTTGGAAGCAAGAGGACGTGTCAGATCCCCTGAAGCAAATGCCTAATATGGATGCTGGTAATTGAACTCAGGTCCTCTGGAAAAACAGTAAGTGTTCTTAACCACTGCGCCATCTCTCTAGCCCTGGAAATTGGGTCATATTTCTATGACAGGAATTTTCTTTCAATAATTAAAAAAACAATCTTTGGGTCTGGGATGGTGACTCATTGGACGAAGCACTTGCGACAAAAGCATCAGGACCAGAGTTCAGCTCTCCATCACCTCCGGAAAGCCAGTAGGCACAGGAGCGCAGCTCTGGAGGCAGAGCCAGGGGACCCCTGTGGCAAGCTAGACCAGCAGAATCAGTGCGCTTCAGATTCAGCAGCACACCCTGTCTCCATAGTGATCAAGGAAGACACTTGACATCAACCCCTGGCATTTGGTTCATGTGTGCCTATGCATACACATAAACACGGTCACATGTGGGCACATATACAAACACACTGAAAGAAACGCCACAATTATGCTAGACATAGTGACACATGCCTTTAATCTCAGAACTTGGGAGATAAAGGCAGGCAGGTTTCTGTGAAATTGAAGCTAGCCTGATGTACCTAGTGAGTTCCAGGCCAGTCAGGGGTTCTGGTGAGACCTTGTCTCAAAACAAATTTAAAACCCACAGTTATTACTTTGAAAATATAAATATAATATGTAAGTTTTATGTATGTTTTCTGAGTTTGTCATATTATTTGATAAAGAATTCACTACATTTGATTTTATTGGATGGAATATTTTTTTACATAGATAAATTGACAGCAATTTTTATTGACCAAAGGAAGCTTGCTCTCTTCTCAGATCTAGAGTTTATCCTCTAGATGTCTTTTACTCCTATTTGTCCTTGTGTTCATGAGTAAACTCACTTCTATTTATTTCTCTAGTGTTATCTCATAAAGGTTACAGGTTCTTGTAAGAAGACAAAGCCCCACTGTGTCAGAAATCCAGACGTTATGTCTGATAATTAAAGTGAGCATCCTATAGAATACGTTCCTCATGGTCCATGCTACATTCATGCCACACAATTCTGAGAGGTTTATTTTACCCTTAGGAAGTTACAACCCAAAGCCAGGCTGGGTCAGAGATAGAGGTGTCAGTCTGATACAGGTCTGGGTGGGGCCTGCTGTGCAGGCTATGTTGCTGTGGGATAATGCTCTTGTACCCTATAAAGATTTGTCACTTGTATTGGTTTAATAAAACCCTGATTGGCCAGTCGTCAGGCAGGAAGTATATGCAGGGCAACCAGACTAGGAGGATTTCTGGGAAGAGAAAAGGCTCAGACTGCAGTTGCCACCCAGACGCAGATGGAAATGCTGCACTGAGAAAAGTACCAAGCCACGTGGCTAAACATAGATGAGAATTATGGGTTATATAGTTGTAAGAGCTAGTTAATAATAAGCCTGAGCTAATAGGTCAAACAGATAATAATTAATATAAGCCTCTGTGTGTTTCTTTGGGACTGAACAACTGTTGCACCAGGCAGTACAGAAGTTTCCATTTATACTATGCTGCCTCTACTATAAATAGTGTGAATTGTCCTTGGGTGGGGGAGAGGCAGATGCTGTGCATTGAACCCAGGGCCTCAAGCGCTCTACCACTGAGCTATCTCAGTGACATCCCTCTGATGTAAAATATAAAAGAGCCCCCACTGAGAGCCTTGAGGCTGTGCAACAGGTCACTTGCCTATCGACTCCTGACTTCCTTGGGCGATACCTGATGGACACCATGACTCAGTGTGCTGGGCTTTTATAGAGACCAGTTGTTTATAAATGGCAGTATGCTCTAAGCCTTTTCCTATTCAATGTTTCTCTACAGGGAAGCTGAGAGGTGGCTCACCTGAGGTACCCGGGAAAGGACTCATTACAGGAGAGAACGTGAGTCTCCTTGCTGCAGCTCTGCGGATACAGGTTTGTTTGACACGGCCGTTTGAGTTTGGGTGTCTTGTTAGTGGCTGCTAGTGTCTTCCTGTTAGTAGCTGCTAGTGTTTTCTGCCTATCGGGTACAGTTTCAAGCACTTCACACACCGGGGGTCAAGGCCACCTGATATAAGAAAATGGGGACTCATAGAAGCCTTCTGCTTGCCACCTTCATGTGATGTTTGCATGGCAGATGCCCAAGGTGTTGTCTGTATCATGCATCACCTCTCAAACGTAGCAGCCCCAAACTTGAAGCAGGTGGTGTCCCATAGTTTTCCTGCATCAGACACCTGGGAGCTGGCCAGCTGTGTGGTTCAAGCCTCTCAGATGATTGAAATCAAGATGTCATCCAGGGTTCTGTTGGGGGCTGAGAATTCACTTCCGAGATAACGCGGCCACACGTGGCTGTCACCATGTGACCCTGAGCTCCTCTTTAGCTGTTGAGTGGATGCTTTTATCCCTCGTGGGCCTCTCCATAGGGTTGCGTGCATTGCTGCAGCTAACTTCACCCACCGTGAGTGACCCACAAACTGAGCAAAGGATGTGTCTTGAGGTGTATTTTCTGAAAGAAATCACATGGTGCTACTTTTTGCTTTTGTTAGAAGCAAATCACCTAGCCTTCTTAGAGGGAAAGTGCATCTGGCTATTGAAAAGTTCGTTGGCATCTTTTTAAGCCACCATCATCCGTGTAGCCTAAACCCTGAAGTTCCCAGCTCTTAACTATGGCTACTGAGCATTCTGAGGGTGCCAGAGCCTGCAGGGCTACATCTGTTTATCTTAATTTCACATGCATATAGATGTACATGTATCACTGTTGAATAATTTGGTTTCCATGTACGTTTCAACTGACTGCAGGATTGCATTAGAAATGGCATTACATATTTTGGAATCTGGATGTCCAAGTTCATCTTTCATGTAGGCTTACATTGTCTTCAATTTTTCTTTTCTAATTGAGATGAAGAATCCATCGAAGGAGATGGCTCAGTCAATAAAGTGCTTGGTCCACAAACCAAGTGGCCTGAGTTTGAACCCCAGCACCCCCATAAAAAGCTGGGAACAGTGGTAATCCTAGCACTAGAGAGAGAGAGAGACACAAGGATATCTAGGACTTGCTGGGAAGACAGTATAGTTCTAGGTTCAGCAGAAGATCATGTTTCAAAACTAAGGTGGTTGGGCTGGAGAAGTGACTTGGTGTCTAAGAGCAGTGACTGCACTAGCAGAGATCCAATTTTGGTTCCCAGCATCCAGATGGCAGCTTACAACCATCTGTAGCTCCAGTTCCATAGGATCCAGGGCTCTCTTCTGGCCTCCACAGGCTTTCTGTACCCATGGTGCATAGATGGTGCGTGCAGGGAAAACACCCACACACATATAATAAAAATTAATTAATTAATTATAAAAACATGAGTTAGAGAGCAATAGAAGAAACTCTATCTGATGTTAACCTGTGACCACCATGTCTAAGCACACATACACACATAAGTAAAACCTTTTTTAAAAATCCATTCAGAATAATTTTATCTGTATTCTTGGTATCTTTTGTGAATAGTTAAGCTATTTTAGCAATGCACATATCTACAAGCCCATAAGCAAAGCCTGCATGGCTAATTGCATGTGAATCTCATTGTTGCTTATATTAGATGATAATTTTCTTGATTTGGGATTCCTTTGGCTTTGTAACCCCCTTGCAGTATTCCCGTAGTTTATGTGGGTGGCCGGTCTCCCTCACTTCCCTATGGTCTCCCCCCCCCCCCGTCTCTCCTGAAGAACATGGTCAGCAGTGGCAGGAGATGGCTCCGAGAGCAGCAGCACAGGAGGTGGCGACTCCACTGCTTGAAACTGCAGCCTCTCTCCCCCGTCCCCAGGTAGGTGACAGTGCTTGGCTTGTACCGATGGCGGCTCATTCGAGTGACACGGGTCTCTACTCGGTCAAAAATGGGAAGCGTAACTCAAGGCTTTTGAGTGTTCACTTATCATGGTCTCATGTAGTCCAAGCTGATCTTGTACTCACTTTGTAGCCAAGGATGACATGAGCATCCGATCACTTTGCCTCTGTTCCCCAAGGGCTGGGATTATACTCGTGGACCGCCTGGTTTTGTGTGGTGCTAGAGTGCTGGGGATGAAAACCAGGACCTCATGCATCCTAAGCAACATGAACTAACTGAGCTACATCACCAGCCCCCATATTTGGATTTTGGCATTAGATAATTTCCTCTACTCATCAAACTGAGACACCATTTCTCTATCACAAGTCCTCCCTGATTAAACCATGATGAATGTGCTTACTGTAGTCTATCAATATTAAGATTGCATATCATTTCATTTTGTCTTAGTGGTGTGTCCTATATTAAATGGACACGTATAAACTGTTTTTATTCATCTTGCAGAAAGCATTGTCTTTCTCTGACAGAATATGGGTCATGCAGCAGTTGGCAAGTGTTGAACGGGACTAGTAATGCCCAGGAGATGGATCAACTTAGTGCAACAGACAGATATTTTTCTAGTCTTAGGGGAAATGACCAAACAAGCCAAACACGCTCACATGGGAGCTATGTTCAGCTTTTTTCAGGATTGCCCTCTAAGACGTGGTGATTGGGATGGGTATTTTCTCCAGCATCTCAATGAATCTGAGTTACATAGTCTCGTTGTACAATTAGTAAACACTACAGGATATAATCTTAGTGAGAGATTTCGAATAATCCCTGTGATACAGTATTCGAACCAGGGTCACTGCTGACCGCCTTGTTCCAGTATCCAGGTTTGTGTGATACCTGAGCCCCAGAGCATCCCATCCAGCAATGCTGGGATACAGAGAGTATTGAACGGCTAAAACCTCTAGTAACTGACTGCGTTTTTCATTTGGTTATGAATTCTTTGTGGGAGGTAGCAAGGAGAAACACATCTTACTATCTAGGCCAGGCTAGTCTCAAACCCACAATAATGTTCCTGCCTCAGCCTCCCAAGTACTAGAATCACAGACATGTATGATTGTGCCCAACTACAGGTGGCTCTCAGAATTGACCTCTTTTCTCTTCTACAGTCAGCTGTCTACCAGTTAAGCATCCCCATGAAATTGTTTTCCCCTTCACAATAGATTATAATATGTCATAGGCATGCTTGCTTTGAGTCACTAACACAAATTCCAAGGAGGAATACTATTCTTTATAACTTCATCCCTATCATTGCATAATCAATTTTGAATCTTCCTTTTTGATTGGTTTTTACAAGCATGCCATTACAGTATAATTGCAGAAAGCTAAAAATAATAATTATTGTTATTATCTATATAATTTATTTATTATTAAGATAGATTCTCTTAAGCTATGTACCAAAATCTTCCAAAGTGGATTCTACTTAGGGAGGGGTGCTTTAGTTATTTAGCCAAATGTGATTTCTAGAGCCCCTGGGGAAAGGAAGGCAGACCGTATAGTTTATAAATCACTAAAAAAAATGGAAATGAGCCTGTAATTCCAGCATGAGACAATAAGGCAGGAGATTGGGAGTTTTAAGGCCAACCAGGTCGCCATCCAAACAAACAAAAATCAAAATTGCTGTCACTGTGGCTCTTAAGGTAATAAAGCAGCAAACATGGAAAATCTCCAAGATTTTGCGGCTCAGTTTCAGGGATGACAGAAGGAGAAACACTGTAGCTAGGAGGACAAGATATAAGACAAGATTCCAGAAGCTCAGGGTGGGCAAAAAGAGAAATAAAAAGATCTATGCCAGGGACCTGGGGAGGGCATCACCCAACAGGAAGCCGAGAGTTCAGCCTACATGGACCCTGAAGCGTCACTCTCTTCTCCAGCTTCCCGGCTACCCTCTGAAGCAGTGAGGATGGCATGTTTACTATTATCTCCTATCCCAAGGTCAGACTGCCCTGGTCCTCTTGCCTAAAGAGAACGATAGAGCCGTATGGAGGCTGAGCAGATTGTCAGCAACAGCAACACAAGACAGTTGCAGCTGAGGAATTGCCGTTAGCAGCGAGGGTGGTCTCCTGCTGCCCTCAAAGACCGCTGTGTCCTCGAGACTGTCAGGAAACCGTTGTCCTCTTCAGTGTGCCGTCAGTACTCCATCTTAGACAGATGTTCAGTGGGATAAATGGACAGGCTGGGCCCGAATAAGAGAGATGTCTGGGCATATCGGCCACAGCAGTGTTCTCCGTGGTCCACAGTACACACATTGGTGCTGAGAGCCCCTGTAATATCAACAACTGTTTGCTCGCCTCATAGTCAAGTCTGGTGCCTGGCCACCCTCCTCATGAAGGTCCTGACTCTCCTGTCTGAGATTGAGTGTCGGGTACTGCGTTCTTTCATGAGCTATTACATAATGGATAAAATATCTTTGAAATATTATTTTTGGACTGGAAATGGGAAAGAGAGAAAGTATGAAAGGAGATAAAAGAAAATAGCATTTCCATATTTCTGAATAGCCAAGCGACACGTTGACCAGCCACGTGGAACAGCCTCATGCACTGGTCTTTCCACCCTCCTGCTGACTCACAGAGCTTGGTGCTCTAGAATGGGTTTACCATAGCCATGGTGCAAAGAACACCATTGCCCTCTCCATGTGACACAGGGGGTATCTTTGTGCCTGACACTAGGATCTTGGTTAAGTGTTCTGTAATAATATCTCAAAAAAAAAAAGAGAGAAGAAAGGAAAAAGAAAAAGTAAAAAAGAAAGAGAGGGAAAGTCACTTTCTCACGCATCTTAATTGCTAGCAGTTGTGTTTAATTCTGCCTGGGAAAAGGGACCACAAAGCAATTGGGTTGATTTAAGGGTTGGCGGGGTGCACGGATGCTTTTCCCTCAAGCGCCGACCACCTAAGCTGAGGCGACTGCCTCCTTCACGCTTCCTTCTCTCCCTCCAGTGATATTGAGATTTCAAGAGGACAGACTCCAAAAGCTGTGGATGTGCTTGCCAAAGAGATAGGATTGTTTGCAGATGAAATTGAAGTCTATGGCAAGAGCAAAGCCAAAGTCCGGTTGTCCCTGCTGGAGAGGTTAAAGGATCAAAAAGATGGAAAATATGTCTTGGTTGCTGGGTAAGCCTCCACTACACGTTGACTTCATTCAGTTGAAGAGATGTATTTCTAGAACTGTCCTCCGTATTTATCTCTGTCCCCCTGCCCCTTAAGCGCATTGTGTTGTAAGTTTTGTCCTGGCTTCTTTTTGTTTCATTGACAGGCCTCCATCTGCCACAAGGTGAGACTCCCCATGCCTAGGCCTGAGCAAATTCATCTCTATTCTGCATATAGACTAACAAGCTGCTAATCTTACTGGTTTACTTTTCAATTTTTTTTTTAATTTTGATGCTAAGGCTCAAACCCAGAGTCTGTCCTGCTATAGGCAAGGGCTCTACCACTGAACTACACCACCAGCCAAAACAGAAGTGGCTTCTTTTGACGGCGGTGGAGAACAAACCTGGGACTTCATGCATGCTGAGCAAGGACTGTGTCACAGAGCTATACTCCCAGCCCCAGGGTTTTATTTTCCTTGCCCTATACTTGATACGGCTCCCCAGGCTTCTTCCCCCTCCCACCAAGTCATACATTATGTAGCCCAGAATGCCCTTGGACCTTTCAGCCTTCCGCCTCTATCTGCTACGTGCTGGGGCTGCAGGCATGCGTGACCATCCCCAGCTGTCCCAAACATTTCAATTCCATTTTTCATGATAAAAAAATCAGAATAACAATTGGAAGCATATTGTTTTGAACTGAGTAAGGGCTTGAGAAGTATGTTATTTGGTATTCTGTTTTCAAATAACATTTTAAGATACCTTGTGAACTGTATATGCTCTTGTTCATGTCTCAATAGTTCATTTTCATGTGGACCTTACAAAACCTTATCGCATTTCAAACTAAGGTTGGGCCATTTTCAGTTGTCTTGGTTATTACATGAAAAATTTGTTGGTCCTTTTTATGAAAGGGGGACAGTTGTTGTTGTTTTCTTTTTAAAAATATATTTGCTAGCTGAACTAGACAATCGGAGATTTGAACTATTAATTCATTGTGACATTAGAGAACATCAAGAGACATATAAATTCTTGTGTGGTCTTGTAATTTAGTGCAGTTGACTATTGCCTGTGAAAGGTAGGTGGGTAAGGAGGTGGGTGGGTGGGTGGGTGGGTGGATGATTGATGGATGGATGGATGGATGGATAGATAGATAGATAGATAGATAAATAGATAGATAGATATAGAGAAATGTGAGGCTTGAGGTACAAAATCCACTTATATCTCAGACAGAGACATTTCTTAGCTGTAGACTTGACTTGTAGTTAATTTAGGTTTAGTTAGTTATCCATGTGATTGCTTTCTGCTTTCTTTTTGTTGGTTGTTGTCCTGGTTGGTTTTGAGTTTTTTGTTTGCTTGCTTGCTTGTTTTACTTTTTGTCAGCCAACACAAGCTAGGGTTATCTAAGAAGAGGGATTCTCATTTGAGAAAATGCCCCACCATATTGGCCTGTAGGCAAATCTGTAAGCCATTTTTGTGTGTGTGGATGATTGATGTGGGAGGATGCTGAACAGGCGGGCTAAGCAAGCCATTAAGCAGCATTTCTCCATGGTCTTTGCTTTACTTCCTGCCTTTAAGTTCCTGCCTTGAGTTCCTGCCCTGGCTTTCTCAATGATGGAGTATGATCTGAGACTTATAAAATTAAGTAACCCTTTCCTCCCCAAATTGTTTTGATCTCATGATCTTTTACCATAGCAATAGGAAGCAAACTAAGACAGTTATAGAAAAATAACGTAGTCTTGCTATAAGAATTTTCTAAAAATACTGAAAATAAACAAGAGAATAAAATATCACAAAATCTACCACCCAGGTCAAGGTGGCCTCAGACCAATAGGTCCTTTCTTAGATGCGGTCACATTATATGTGCTCAGCGGCACACTTCTGCAGTGAGCTAGTGCACATTATGTTTTCATGGCCGTGTGACAAGTATTCTGTTGTTTATGTCTGAGTCTCTTTTCAGTGCCTCCAGCTCCTTGTTCTCATGGGGCATGGAAGGTAAGGTGCCCCACCATCACTAGCATAGAGAGTTTCTAGTTCTAGTGTATTGAGAAAGGAAAATGCTCGACAGTGGGACAGATATAGTCCAGAGTTGATTCCCCTAGCGATGAACATTTCCATTGTTTTCAAGTTTGGGATCATTGTAAACCATGCTAAAATGAATAGCCCTGAACATCCATATTTGTGCATTTGTCTCCCTAGGAAGTTTCTCTAGAAGGGAAATCACTTGCCATGAACTTTTAGTATCTGCAGATTGGTTCCAGGTTCTTGGGGACACCAAACTATGAAGTCCAAACCCCTCCTCTAAAATGTTGTAGAATTTGTATATAATTTACAATTATCATTTTATGAACATTAAGCCTATGTTTATTAGATTGCCTATGGTAGTTGATACAGCACAAGAGCTATGCAAATATATATTATCCTGTCTTGTTTATGGAATAATGACAAAGAAGTCTGTACTTGTTCAATACAGTTTTTCTTTTTTTCCCAACAATTCGGTGTAGCACCTCCATTGTCTGTGATTTAAATGTTGCCCCCTCAGGCTACCAGCATTTGTACTCCCTAAATTCCTTTCTAATCTGAGAACCCAACCCTTATATCCTTATTCCTGAGTTTAGAGACATTGGTCCTATCTGTGGGGATTCTACAGGCTTTACCACTGAAAGGAGAAGCAGGAGGGGCATCATCATTCCTCCACTCCTGCATCCGAGTGTGGAGCATCTTCTAGTCAAGGTTGCTCTTAGACAATATGCTTGATAGAAGGTTGCAATGAGCACGCACATTTTGGACGCAGAGATATTTACAAGCCCCTTAGAGCTGGGAAAGGAGATGCACACCTGTACTTGAAGTAGACAGCTCCCTAAAGAAACACACACACTTTTTGAGGTACACATCCGCACTTGAAGAAGATGGCTCATAGACGGGTTCCCTAAAGAAACATATACACATCTTTTTTTAAATGTATCTGATACACAACCCATGCTTCCCTTCTGCGGGCTTTGCATAGTCTTGGTGAGTTTTGCTGAATTTTCTCACTGTGGTCCAGTCCAGAAGATTTGGGACTGTCATTCAGTTGTAGTGCTCTTGCTTAGCATATGTTAGGCCTTGGGTTTAATCTCCAAACCCTTTAGGATGAGATCCAAGGATCTCAGGAGAAATGTGTTATCTGATAATAAAGGAAGATTCATGAAGCATTTTTTTTTCTCATGAAGTGGCTGTGATATACTCCATCTGGGGCTTGTCCATTTTAGAAATGATGCCGAGATTTAGACATGGCCCCGCCTTGAGCTAAGAGCAGAGTTGACATGTCTTAAACAATGATATTATTATCACGTTCCCCACGCGGGGGTTAAGCCATTAAGGCCTGGCCTCCGGCCACATACTAGATCCAACTTCTTAAGTCTGGAGTCATGTCATTAAATGTGGTGGTTACCAAACCAAGACAAAAAAAAGAGGACAGCAGTGAAGGGATTGTGAACGCACAGCCATCAGAAGTTAATTCAGAAAGCACATAATAGACCTGACGTGTCCTTGGCACTGCACAGCCTTGGTCCATCATGCTTCTTGAATGTACTACATGTCCACTTTGCCCTGGGCATGCCATCACATGACACATCACCAATTAAAGTTCCTGAGACACGTGAACTTAAAGTCACATTTCTAGCTGTACATATTTTCTGCTCTGATAGAAATACACTGGTTTAATTATGGAGAAGGAAGTCTTTTGATATTTAATATTTTCTTTCCATCATTTTTAGCTTCTAAGTATTGAGTTGGTGTATCTTTAGGTTGTATTGTGTTAGAGTGTTTGATTTTTAAAAGGTTATTTGAGTTTCATAAAAAAAAATTGGATGAATTTAGCTTGGAATTAGAACATAATTTCTATCAATTTCTACAGGATGTTCCTGTAGAATTTCTAAATATGTTCCATGCTATTTTTGTATGAGATATTTATGCAAAGCAGCATTCTCATCATTGATGATTATTAAGTCAAAATGTCTTTCAACTCTAAAAAATATTGAAGATGGCTTGTATCCTATAGTACTGAATATGCATCCAAGGTTTAATTCTTATATTAAAAACCATTGCACATCCATCTTAGTTCGCAAATTCACTTTCCTTTTTAATAAATGGTAAAATTATACCAACAAATTGAGTTTTTACATTTATAATTTATTATTAATTAATGTTTGATTTGCATACCTATTGTATACCTGAGATCACACAAAAATTTCTTGGTTGAAAAGATTCACAAGTGAAGTAGTATTAGGAAGCCCTGGGCAGCTTGGCTGATGGCTCACTCCCAGCAGTCCACACTCAGTGAAACATTCCTCCCCATTGGCCCATTGCTACATGGCTATGTGTGACCTATCCAGAGCTAGCATACCATGTAAATGAAAATGCAAATTGGACTAGAGTCCTCAAGGACAGATTTAACGACAGGTGAGCAATCATTCTTTCCCTGAGACTGTGCGTTAAACCCTCTCCGTTGGAAGGGGTCTAACTGTCTCATATATTCAAAACCATACAACAAAGCAAAAGATAACCTGTGAAGGTGATATTGTTGAGTCCTGAGCACATCCATGGCAGAAATCTATGGTTTCTAGAAAGCACATGCCTATAAGAATAAACGAATTCAGGAGTCAGGTATGGTGGCACATGCCTTGAACTCTAGCCCCTGGGAGACAGATATAGTTCGGTTATTACTTTAAGGCTAGTGTTCTCTACCTAGCGAGTTCCAGGCCAACCAGGGCTACATAGTGAGATCCTTGCTCAATTAAATTAACTTATTAATTCTCCTTCAAATACAATGCCTGATGTATTTATCAGTGTGTTAACTAGTTTTAGCAGCTGGGCGATTGACATCAGACACACAGTTATAATCTAAAAATGGAAACTAAAATTTGGCAGAAAAGTCACCTCCCTATTTTGTTTACTTTTAGATGAAAAGCTAGACGGAAATGATAATATTAACTATTACATGCACTGTTGCAGTTTTTAAGAATATAAATGGCCCCTCAAAGGAGAAATATTCTTCCCCATTTTTTTAAATGCTCTTTTTATTTGGAAAATAATATTGACTTCTTATGGAAAACGTAGCATAAAGAGAAGTCAGAAGAAGAAGAAACTAAACAATCTCACTACTCAGAAGTGTTCATTTTTTTTCCTATTTCCTCCCAGGATTTTGTCTTTGTTATGCCCATCCTGTTTACATTAAAGATCACATTAGAAATAACATTTGCATCCTCCTGTTTTCTCTGAATTCTATAGCATAACACTCTACCATATTTTGGAGAATTCAGATACCCAAGAAATTTTTTCAATAAACCTAGATCTCCAAAAATCCAATCTGGTAGATTTGAACCAAATGTAAAGGCAAGCTAACCTACCAGCAGTGGAATGAAAATGTGGAAGAGTGGCGGTCTCATTCTTTTTTAATTGTATTGTTGATAATTCAAATGGAGACCCAACTAAACCCCCACCCCCGCCGTTTTTAAAAGCCATTCTTCAAATCATAGGATTTCATCTTCAGTGGGAATGACCCACCCTCCCATCGGCTACACATCGCACGATGTTTACACCTACACACACGGCTGTATTTGCTTTGCCTGACAAAATGAAAAGTATTGGGAATTGCCCGGGGAAATATGCCAAAAGATTCTTGGAGACTCCGGAGTTTTACATATTTCCCAGTTACACTAGTGAAAAGGGATTTTTGTGAGAACTTGACACGGGGTGCAGCTGCAGGCCTTTTGAATATGTCTTGGGCCTCGATTGGTCCAGCACCAACTACCCTGCAGAAGATTCTAGAATGTCTGTGAATTCAATGGACAGAACGGTTTTTAAAAGTCCAAACTGCTCCATGAATATAGACTGAATTTCTCACTGGAGGAGAATGGAGATTCTCTGTGGCAGTTTTGTTTTGTTTTGCTTTTTCAGAATGCTAAATATCCGATTTAAAATTTCTTTCTTTGACTGTTTCAACCCTTTATTTTGGTGCAACTTAGAGACAACTGTCCTGACTTTGTAAGACTTTCCCTTTCTTAAGCCACCATTTGAGCATCTGTGAGGTTTTCTTTAAGTTGTACTGACGGCAGAAGAGGACGTGGATCACTAGAAGAAACAAGTGCCAACACGGCCTTTGAACTCTTCACCTCCGTAAGCTCTAGTGGGGAAAACACCCAGATGGACTGTCACATTTATTGTTAGATAGTAAAGGGCTTTTAAAACCTTTGCCATCATAAAGATGCCTGGGATGAGTGATGTATATTTATAGCTGTTTGTGCATGTAGCTTTGGAGGTCATGGTCAGGCCATGCATATAGCTGGTGCCCATGATACTGTTTGACAAAATTCAGTTTTAAATGTACTCCAAATCTTTACCTTTGTCTCTGCATAAGAAATCTCTCTGGATTTTGAATAAACTTTCCAGTTGACACAGGCTATCTTGATGAATCTCTACTGTCATTAACAGCAAACAGTACTTACCTAAGAAAAGGCTTCATAATATTGCCAGACATTTTTGTTGTTATTATTGTTGTGTGCCCTGGACAGGTGACACTAATGCAAGAAGTGAGGGCATTTTTTCTTCACCCTAGCATGTCAAAATTCTTATTATAATGTCATCTGAAAAGTCATAAAAATCAGGAAGGCAACTGGAGCTCAGAGATGGTGAGAAAAGGTCCCAGTCCCATTTCCATAACAAAGAGGCTTCCTAAAAAACAGAAAGGAAAACTTAGCTTGGAACTTTACTCTTTTTGAAACCAACCTGATGATTTCAGGTCTGAGCTAAGGATATGGGGGAACAGTTAAACCAAATTTTGATATCAAATGCAGAGATGGGGTGAAATAAAATTTTATTGCAGCTCTCCTTTATTGCTTCCAATAAATACTTCCTACTTTGTGACTTTTCCTGCATTGTGTTCGTTGGCAGCAAGCTCAACAGTCCTGTGTTTCCAATTAAGAATTGGATGGCTGGCTGAAGTTTGAGGTCATCACTGGGCGTGTCTTCCTCAGCTCTGCCAGCATATCCTTGGGAGAGAAAATGGGATCCTCCATGTGACATAAAACGCAGCTTTACAAACAGTGGGTGGCTTTTGCAAGCCAGTGATGTCTGTGGGCTTTGCCTTTCTTTCGTTTGTGTTGTATTTACTTCAGTGTGAAGTTAACTCAGCGCCTTGAGTAACAGTCTCCACATTGATTCTCCTCATGCTGTGCTATTTAGACAGTTGGAGCGGGGCCTGATAAGCCCTCTTCCTGTGACCTGGGCATTTCCGGTTTATTTCATCAATGTCTAAACTGGCTCATCAGAAATCCCTGCTGTATGGTGGTCAACAGCGACCTATTTGTCATGAAACTCCTCAGTTCTTCTTGGTCCTCACTCTGATTCAGTCCTTGGTGGCTCTTCATCTCTAGACGTGGTCTTTCTCAGCCTCCTTCCGAACTATGTCATGTCCTGCTTCCTTCTCCAGATTTCCTTCTTTGACTCTTTTTGGTCTTTTCTGACTCTTTTCTGACTGTTCCTTAAAGGAAAACATACCCCATGGCTCTATTCTCATCTTTTTTCTTACAGTGCGTACACTCCCTGGGTGATCTTACTCATTTGGTGCTTCGAAGTGTTGACTGTAGCCCCGCCTCCCATCTGTAGGAAGAACCAGCTGAAAGAATAGAGTGCAATGCCTTCATTTCATCTAGGCAATATTTATCTGATAGTCACGTCCCAGCTTAGCTGTGAGGTCTGCAGGAAGCTTCCCTTGGTGTTCTGAAGTGATGCTCTTAATACAGCGCTTGCCCTGTTTCCCCTTCTTGCTGTTTATCACAGTTGCTATATTCACTGAATTATCTGTATCTCCCATCAGTTAGATATCCTGGGAGGCAGACACGGGGTCTGACATGATCGTCTTTGTATTCCAGGATCTAGCCCAGTCCCTGACTCATGATAGTACTGAATAAATATTTATTGGATGAATGAGCAACGGATCATGTCACAGGGGTGTTCCGAGATAGCTGGGGACAAAGATGTATCTAAAGAGATGCCTTCCTCCTCGTGATAACGTCACTAGGTTTTGTAGGTTAGAAAAAAACTCTGTCCATAAGCTTTGCTGTAACTGAGTTTCCTAGACACCCTGGCTCACACCATTTAACTCATAAAAGATGAGGTTGTAAGCATTGAAGAGAAAATTTAAGGAATTTTAGTGATGGTTAAAGAATTCTGTAGGATGGTGCTATGGGACCTTGTTCAGGAATGCAACATCACAAAATGCAGGAATATTATGATCATGCAGAAATATGTCTTTGTGTGGTATCCTGGAAAGTCAGCTCCTCCATACAGGGGCTTCCTCCTGGGTGTGCAATGGGACTGTTGTCAACAGGCGGATCCAAACTTTTGACATGGAGACACAATGTTGGCCTCTACAAAATTTCTAATCACAAAGCACATAGTTTAGTTAAACAAGAAAAGGCTTGTTAAAAAGGAGGTTTATGGTTTTGTGTTGAGCCAAGTTCATGGCTAGTCTGAGGTGTATGTGGACCACAGGCCCCAGATTAGTGGGACCTCCTAAGATGTAGGCAACAACAGGGATTCGGATGTCTCCTTTGGAACAAGAGACTTACCAATAAAACCTGTACCTAGAAATGTCACCTAGTGGGCTCGCTTTGGCAACACATATACTAAAATTAGAACCATGCAAGGAAGATTAGCATGGTGCCTGTGCAAGGATGACATGCAAATTCATAAAGCATTCCATATTTTTAAGAAATTCAAACTCCAGTATCCATTAAAACATCTCATGGGAACACACACACACACACACAATGTCACCTGGCACTAATGAGCTCGTGTCTACCTGTTGGATATGGTGGAATCCAGACCTGGCCATGAGCATCTGGTACCTGGGCCAGTAGGGACTTTGGAATCCCTTCTAATCCTGAGACTCTGGCCCTTCCTCAGTCACTTACCAGCCTTTGGCAAAGTCCTTTCGCCCACCTTACCCCGAATAAATAGCTCTGGAAACCAAAAGACAGATAACCCAAAAAGCCACCACATCAAGTTGGTGGTTCCAACTATTTTAGCGACTAGCTTTGTGCTTCTCCCTAAAATGAACATTACCAACACTGTCACCCAGGAACTCTCCCTTTTGATCCTGTAGCCTTTCACTTTTGTGCCTCTAACTTTAGCTTAAACTTGGCCTGTGTTCTACGCCTGGGAACAATCCAAGAAACCATGGTATCTAGTATATGGGGCAAGCTTTCCTCGCTGCCTATGTCCTCGGATTTGGATTTGAAATCTCAGCTTGGTTTTTATAAGGGTTGCCTTGAAAATGCAATTAAATTCATTCGTCTCCCCCCAAACTAGGATCACACCCACCCCGCTTGGAGAAGGGAAGAGTACAGTCACCATCGGACTGGTACAGGCGCTGACCGCCCACCTGCACGTTAACTCCTTTGCCTGTCTGAGGCAGCCTTCTCAGGGACCCACTTTTGGAGTGAAAGGTACTTCGTTAGCAGCTAGACCGGTTTTCAGAGTAGAATTGGGGCCATAAAAGTTCCAACTGATCATGAGGCATGAAGATGGAATTAAATGTTTACAAAAGAGCTGGCTGATCATTCCTCTGTATCCCCTGAACACTCAGGTGTCACCCCAAGTTGAACCTCCTAGTGTGTAAAGGCATGCAGAGGTTGCTGCAGGACTGGGGCAGGGGAGGGTCATCTGTGGAGCCCCAGGAAGCTGGTCCCTTGGCGCTGTCGCTCAGGACTCCCGCCTCCAGCACCGTCTTCTGTATCATCCCCTCCTCCTTCGCCAAGCAATTTTGAAACTCTGCCCATCTCATTGGAGCCTTATCATCCCAGCCGCAGTGAGAGGTCTCTTCCCGTATACATAGGAGCTCTTTAGGTCAGGCCCCAAGTCGCAGCTTGTGGGAGTTGCTGTGTAGGGCCAAGGAGCTCTGGAAAGGAGACAACTGGCTGTATGCAGAGCTATGAGGAAATTCCTCTCTGGCCTAGCGGAGCTGATGTCTGGCACCTTCCCCTTCATTACTCCTGCTCTGTTGATTTATCATGAAGTCACTCCTCAGCCCTTACTGCCACAATTACTGCGTGTTCTTGTCAGCGTGCAGTTTTTAAACTGTATTTTATTTATATCACTGTTACAAATATTAATAATTCCTAACCCATTAAGTACTGATTCCTCCTGGAGGGCCATGCATTATGAAGCAGATTGGACATGAGACTTAGGGCAGAGGGACTAGGATATTGTTCATGGCTGGTGTCTCTCACCTCTATAAGGTCTATAGCCAGTCTTCACATTTCTGAGCCCCATCTATAAGTGCAGAAGGGCTTGTAGCACCAGACTCATCTGGCTATTGTGAGATTCAAATAACGTGGAAAGAGCAGGCTATGTTGTAAAATGGCATATGCATGTGAGAGACTAGCGTCTAGTATAATAACTAATATTGGGAGGGATAAGCAACTGTCAGATGAATTACCTGAAGTTTATCATTTTTATGTTTGAGGTATTCACGGTGAATATTTTTTGGTTTTGTTATTGTTTGGCTAACATGGTGCTGAAGATTGAACCTCGACAGCTTTACAGTTCAGGCATCCTCTCCTCTATTGCTTTTAGGATCTTAGCTGGGGTCATCCTTATGGATTCCTGGGAATTTCTCTAGTGCCAGGTTTCTTGCTAGCCCCATAATGGCTCCCTCAATCAAAATATCTCTTTCCTTGCTCTCATCTCTGTCCTTCCTCCATCTCTACTATCCTGTTCCCTCAAGTTCTCTGTCCCCTCCCCTTGTCTTCTCCTTCCTTCCTCCCTACTCCCCCCCCACACACACACACGTTCCGTTATTTCTGAGGGATGTTCTCGCTATGCAGACCAGGCTGACTTCGGGTTTGTAATAATCCTCTTGAGTCTGCCTCCTGAGTGCTCCACCAAGCCTGGCAGGTGGCGTTAGTTTTTATTTCATGTATGACTTAGATGAAACATAACCACGTAGACCCTAAAGTAAATTTAATAAAATAATCTCTTATCCTGAAATATGTGTTTTATAGTACTGATATTTGCTGTATAGTATTTACCTTTGGGGACATTTTTTGTTTCATTTCAGACATTTTGTTTATTTGCTAGGGACTGAACTCGAGGCCTCACTCAAGCTAGAACAATACTTGGGCACTACTTGCCCAGCCCTTTTTGCACATTTTTTTAAAAGTAGGACCTTGCTATGTTGCCCAGGCTAGCCTTGAGCTCACTCTGTTATCCGACAGGCCGTGAATCCATGATGCTCCTCTCGGTTTCTCTAGGAGCTGTGACTGTAGGTCTGTGCCAGCCTTCCTTCTTATCCTAAGAGACAAAAGGCCTAAAATGGCATTGCTGGATACAGTGCACTGTTTTTGTTTAATTTCTGTTTGTATGGATAGAATCTCTGGGCCTTTGCAGGCCTTTCCAATGGAGTAGCATCCTTGGGTCTATGTCTGTTCTGTAACTAAATCTGGGGACTCACCTCACTGTACTTGCTCTCTTGTCTAGGTGGAGCTGCAGGTGGAGGATATGCTCAGGTTATCCCCATGGAGGAGGTAAGGCTGCGAAATGCCCACCTGACCCTGGTGACTACGTACAGATATGTGTGTGCTTCTTGGTGTGAATATTTGCATTCCATTAACATATGTATATTTTTCTATAGCAAATGAATGATAATCTAGTCCCTGGTTGGAGTGCTTTATAAATATATTATAAGAATATAAAGGTATATGTGCATGTATATATGTATGTGTGTATGTATGTATCTGTATACATATGCACATGCATGCGTGCGCACACACACACACACACATCATACTGCCTTTCTAAATTCCAAAATGCTTCTGTATTCCCAAGCCTATGTGGACTTGAGCCCATTTTAGCCAAGACAATGTTGTCCTGAGGCCCATCACTCATCTCTTAGACTGCCAAACTCAGAAATGGATAGATGATTTGTTCTGCCAACTGAGGCCACAAATAAAAGCGTCTCAGAGAAAATGGGCAATAGAAGTTGATAGCGTTGATGCTTACTGTTCCAAGAACGCTTCCTTTGTCTTGCTTCCCCTTCCCTTTCCTCCTGTGTCTCACCAGGACGTGTTCGCTCCTACCCTGCTTTCTGCATCAACCCATGCGCTAGTCCTGAGGCCTCCCTAAGCTCTTGTCTGGGAAGGACACTGTCCTTCCTGTTTCCTGTCACTTCTGTGTGACCTGAGAGATCATAACAGCTCCTGCTTTGTAGCCTGTGTGTCCCCTCCTTGTCAAGTTCCTTGGAGGTGCCTGTCCTGTTTCTAAGTGGCTGCTGGGATGTAAGGTCTCATGAACGCTAAGCATGCATGTAACCACTGACACTGGTTCCCTGCTTTCTCTTGGTTCTAAGACTTTTCCCATGCATGGAATGTTCTACTGTTCCTCTGTCCTCACTACCCTGCCCAACTGAGGACCTCAAGACTCTGCTTCACTTCAATAGTCTCCCAATTCTTCTTCACAAGCTAGGAGAAGCCAAGACCTGAAGGCCAAATTAAGAT
The DNA here is from genome assembly GCA_004026605.1 of Ondatra zibethicus. Classification (NCBI taxonomy): domain Eukaryota; kingdom Metazoa; phylum Chordata; class Mammalia; order Rodentia; family Cricetidae; genus Ondatra; species Ondatra zibethicus. The sequence continues at coordinate 70,492 of PVIU01000707.1, forward strand.
GAAGAACCATGCCAGGGAAGCAGGTTGAGGTTTCGCTAGCGAATATGGACAAAGTGATAGCGCTCATCTGCATGGGTCTTGAGCTCCAGGGCTCAGTGTAGGACTCATGGATGGCTCTATATGTCTTATTACACACAGAGGCAGGCAGTTTGTCACTTGAAACTGTAGCAAACTGTGTGTCTGCTCCATCTGTATCCATGGCTCGTAGCTCAGTGCCTGCCATGTAGTGGCTATTGGTTGAGCAGATTCCATACGCAGGCATCAGAGACTCGTAAAAAGCTATGTGGAAAAATGTTAGAATGAGTTCTAGGCGACCAAGGAATTAAAGGTACTAGATTAAAGAGTGCCAGTTGGAGAAACTCTGTAAGGACAGTCCTGTGACAGAAAAGGACATAGTCTGTTGGGGGATCACACGATGTCACTGAACTTGACCAGAATGTAGGGTCAGGGTAGGCAGGCGAAGGCAGCGGAGTAGGCACGAGCCAGCCTATAGTTCATAGCCAATAGGTTAGTTAGGTTTGACTTGAAGCGTCATAGTCAGCCACTGGAGGATCTTGATAGGAGATTAGCAGGGTCACACTGGGTTCTGTGTGATAATACTAATAATTTCAGTCATGAACAAAATATAGGATGGGATTTTCCACTTGTGGCTTCATGTGGGTCTTTAAAATGTTACAGACTTTGAAGCTCTTTGAATTGCAGATTTGGAAGTTAGAGATATGAAAGCCATAGTAACTTTTCCGTGACGGTTTGCAAGGGCCAGGAAGATAGACGGCTCAGCTGTTAAAGGCACTGGCCAGTCAAGTCTAGAACCTGATTTCAAGCCCAGAACCCAAGTAAAGGAGAAAGGAAAGGGACCAATTCCAGGAAGTTGTCCTCTGACCTCCACACACATGCCATGACATGCCCACACCCCTCTCTCCACCATATACATACATGACAATAAGTAAAACTTGACTAAGTTAATTTTAAAAATTAAAGTTTCCAAAGTGTGAGTGGGTTGCTTCCATAACTAGTAAGCATGTGTTAACGCGAAACTAGCTGTCAGTAATGTTTTCTCTTAGTTCATTTTTGCTCCCAAAGTCTTGCTTCATTTCCAAGTGTATTTGACATAGTATAGTTTCCTAAATAATGAAAGGGTACAAATAAATAATTGGAAATGAAGACAGTGTGAAAAAGAAACTGGTGATTAAGCCCATGAGAATGTGTCACCTTTAGCCTGTGGATGGAGGAATCTGTGATAAGAGAGACAGACTCCTCAATGCTTCTTTGTCATCAAGTGGGGGGACCTTGACCTTGGTTTTCTGATGTAGACCATCTTGTCTCAGCTCCTGATACAGACAGATAATTAGCACACTGCTTTATTAATTCAGGCAGCCTTTGAAAACTGCGCCATCCATATGATACAAATAGATATGATATTTCCTTTCTAGTTCAACCTCCACCTGACGGGGGACATCCACGCCATCACCGCTGCTAATAACTTGCTGGCTGCAGCCATCGACACAAGAATTTTACATGAAAGTACCCAAACAGACAAGGTGAGGGGGCCCTTGTTAGCCATCTTGGCTTTTATCCCAGGCTTCCTGCCTCCTTGAGGACTTCAGGGAAGATGTTTATGGGCCATCTGTTCTGAAAGTCTATTCGGACTTTGGTGGGTTTTACTGATATCCTCACTTCCAGAGGAGGAGAGCTACACTTCAATCAGCTTCTCAAGTGGGTTGATGATCGCTGCAGAACAGCCAGGAGAATTGTGCTGTGCTAATTAGGTCAAAAATTATTCGAGATGAGTCTTTTAAGTTGTAAAGGTCTTTGGTACATTGTTCATTTTCACTAGGGTCACGGACACATTGGTCCATTCTCAAGAGGATTGGACTTTTGGGAGGGAGGAGTTGGTGCTTCCAGTAATGGGACTTGAACCCTGGGCTTTGTGCATGCCAGGCAAGAGCTGTACCGTTAAGTTTTAGCCATAGTCAGCCATTTGTAAGACTGAAATTACATGCAGCCATCACACAGGGTGAAAGAGCTCAGAGGCCCTTTCTGCCTTCATATGGGAGAAGTCCAAGAACCAACTCAGAACTGAAAGCAACTGAGTTCTAGGAGCTAATTCCTCACAGACAGATCATGGGCGGGAGAGGTGTTCCCTGACATGCTTTGGTATAAGGGTTGTACGTTTTCACTGACAAGCCCTAGTGAATCTTCCCACTGAATTCAGATATCTCTTTGGTAAGTGGTAAGAAGACAGACCAGGTAGACTTATGCAAACTCTTTGTAATGTGCCTCATTCCCACTTTGCTAAGCTTTATTAAAATGACAGAGTTCAAGTCGAGATTGTTTCTATCAGCCCTCAAGTGCCAATAGAGCCTGTTTGGTCATAACTGTAGTGAACTGTGTCCGTTTCCGGGTTCTCCAAGATCTTGCCTGAGCCTGAAGCTCTGGTGTGTGGTTCTGTTTCCTTAGGCGCTGTACAATCGGTTGGTTCCCTCAGTGAACGGAGTCAGAGAGTTTTCAGAAATCCAACTTTCTCGGCTGAAAGTAAGTTCCAGCTATTAATGGTTTTTAAGAAGAGAGCATTGAAGCTGGAGAGATTGCCCAGTGGTTAAGAGCGCTGGGTACTCTTCTGGAGGACCCGGGTTCGATTCCCAGCACCCACATGGCAGCTCACAGCTGTCCATAACTCCAGTTCCAGGGAATCCGGCATCCCCACAAAGACGTATATATAAGAAAAACACCAATGCACATAAATAAATAAACCTTTACAAAAAAGAGAGAGAACGTTCTAAAACCTTGACTTGATTTGGGTTCTCAGATACTTCTTTGGTTATTCCCAGCTCTCCTCATGCTTTAACACTTGAGTACAGTTCCTCATGTTGTGGTGCCCCTCCCAAGTATAAAAGTGTTTTCTTTGCTACTTAATAACTGTAATTTTGCTACTGTTATGAGTCATAATGTCAATATCTGATATGCAGGATATCTGAAGTGTTACTCCCCCAAAAGGGTCATGACCTATAGGTTGAGAAGCACTGCTCTAGAGAGTATTAATTCAGAATATCACACACAGCCAAGTCCATAGGCGAATTCCCACACCGAAGAGCTGGGGAAATGGTAACTCGCATTTTTTTCTTTTAAAGATCATGTACTTTAAGAAAAAATATTTTCATTTTGTCTTGCTTATTCTGTGTGTGTGTGTGTGTGTGTGTGTGTGTGTGTGTGTGGAAGGCAGAGGACTGCTTATGGAAGTTGTCTCTCTCCTTCCACGTGAGAGCTCCTTCAGGTATTGAACTTGAGTTGTTAGAGTTGCCATCTGGTACTTTGCCTGCTGAGCCATCTCCTCAGTACAAATAATCCACTTTTTTAGGGCCCTGTTTCCTCATGTGTGGTGGGGAGGACTGCTTGCTAACCTGTGAGCACCCTCATTAGCTCACACGTCAGGTTTTTAAGGAGCCTTCTCCTTCTGAAGAGAAATGATTTCCTATTTGTAGCCATTCGAAAGAATGGTAAGGTAGCTTTGGATATCCATCTCTCGGTTTTATTTATTTGTTTGTTTTGTTTTGTTTCTCAGGATAATAATTATTACCCTTTGTATATGAAAAAGCCATCTTAATTCTTGCCCATATGTTTTCTGGTGCTATTAACTGCTTCTGTCCTATTAACCATTTTTTTTAAGAAAAAATCCCACCTTTTGGATATAATTTATAACCATTAATTGGCATTAAATATATTTCTAGAGAAGTTTTTTTTTCCTTTTTAAGGATATTCTCTTTACAGAATTAAATCCATTAAAGCTTTGTGTTGTTTTGGTTTTATGTATTTATTTTTCGAGACAGGGTCCCATGTAGCTTAGCCTCAAACTCCTGATCCTCCTGTCCCTGCCTCCCAAGCACTGGGATTACATGAATACACCACCACAGCCAACTTAAAATTTTTAATTCATTTTTTCCAAGTGAAGTAGAACTTTATTCCTTTGAAACTTGGACGTGCACTTCCCTCGGTGTGTGCGTTTAAAAAGGCCAGTGAGGTAAAGCACCCATGATGACGGCAGGTTGTGCACCTTCTGAGCTCAGTATTCAGGACCACGGCAGTAGGTAGCGCCAGCCTTACAGGAGCTGCAAGCACATGCATTGGCAGTGTGCTGCTGACTGGACCCCATTTTCAGATCAGCGTTTTAGGGTATTCGTAGATCCCCATTATCTTCCACTTGAGGAAGACATACGCTACTATGGGTTCTTCACCTAACCCACAGCTCACTGGAAGTTTTGTATTTTGCGAGGACCTTACTAATTATGGAGATAGCGCATCACACAGGATGATTCTGTTTGAGTCTGGCTTCTTGTTCATTCTTTTTCTTATAATATAATTTCTCCTCAATTATCCTAGAAACTGGGGATAAATAAGACTGATCCAAGCACACTGACAGAGGAAGAAGTGAGGAAGTTTGCCCGCCTCAACATTGACCCCTCAACTATCACATGGCAGAGAGGTAGGTACTGGGGAAACCAGAGGACACTCGGGACCCGACTGGGAGGACATGTTTGAGCCCCATCTTTAAGTTCAATTCATAAATACTCAATCCAACATACAGCTGCTTGTTCTGGCCTTTATAATCTCATCTTCATTACTGTTCCTCCCCAACACCTCTCTCTCTGCTCAATCCCATTCACTCCGTCTCTTCCAGGTACCCAAGGAGGGGCTGTGGGTGGCGCTCAGTGGGAGAGTTCTCATCTAGCACGTGCAAAGCTAGACACCACAAAGTAACACAACCTTCTCTCAATGTCTTAGTTAGGGTTTCTAGTGCTGTGAAGAGACACCATGGCCATGGTAACTCTTATAAAAGAAAACATTTAACTGGGGTGGCTCTCTTACAGTTCAGAGGTTTAGTCCATTATTGTCAGGGTGGGTGCCATGACAGCCTACAAGCAGACATGGTGCTGGAGAAAGAGCTGGGAGTTCTACATCTGGATTGGCAGGCAGCAAGCAACTGTGTACCACACTGAACATAGCTCCAGGAAAGGAGACCTCAAAGCCCACAGTGACACACTTCCTCCAACAAGACCACACCTACTCCAACAAAGCCTCACTTCCCAATAGTGCCTCTCTCTGAGATTATAGGGACTAATTTACACCAACTGTGTAAGGAACACCTTTTCTTCTTGGATCTGCAATGTTTTGAAGGCAAGATCTCTTTTTGTCCTGGTGAGTTCTCTTCTCCCAAGCCTAGTTTGTTCCTCTACTTTTTAAGAAGGAAAAGTATTTTACATTATTCTTTGATATATTGAGGATCTCATTTGGGAGGGACAAGGCATAACAAAAGGAAAGAATTGAGTCTAAAGCCTACATTCTTCTCTTTCAATCTTTTGTTTTGCCTGTGTATATATGTATGTGCTGTGTATGTGCAGTGCTCATGACCACCAGAAAAGGAAGTCAGATCTGGAACTGGACTCACAGGTGGTTGAGCTGCCACATGGGTACTAAGAGCTGCACCTGGGTCCTCTGCAATAGCAATAAGTGCTCTCAACTGGGGCACGGGTGTGTGCAGATGTGGGTGTGAGCAAGCTTGCACACACGCATGGAGGCCACCAGTTGACATCGAGGATCTTTCTGAAGCTATAGTTAGACGGAATGGCCAGAAAGCTCCTCCCTTCTCTGCTTCCCTGGTACAGGGGCATTACTGCTTTGTATCGGAGTACTGGGGATCCAACTCAGGTTCTCATGTTACGTGGCACATTTTATCAGCTGAGCTGGATCCCCTGTCCCTTTTATGTTTGAGACAAGGTCTTGTGATGTAGCTCTGGCTAGTTTCAAACTTGCCCTGAGGGCCAGCCTGGCACTTGCCCTGATCTTAGAATGTTAGAAGGACACGTGTGTTTCCAGCCGTGTCCTACGTTTGTGTCACTCTGGCAACCGCACACTTCACAGATTGCCTCAGTGCCCCCTCCTTTTTCCCTGGTTCCCTCTCAGTGTCCCTGCTTCCTCTCCCTGGCTTTTCATCACGTCACTTCAGCGAAACAGTGGGCAAAGGACTGACCATGGAGTTCAGCCCGGAGAGTAGCCACCACCTTGCTTGGCTCTTTGGCCTGTGTTCCAGAGTCTTGAATACAGCATGGAGATGATGGTGTCTGTACTTCACAGGGATGTGGCAATCTCACCGGACAACCTTACAGGCCACAGAAATGGTGGATGACATGTGTCATTTCTCAGACCTGTCCCCTATTCTCCCACTTGTATCCTTCAGAATATGTTTAACCGATACCTGAATGATAAGTTACCTTTCGCACATTCTCCTGTTTGCATTTCCTTCCCCTAGTTCACTAGGTTCTCAATGCAGAGCCACCAGCCTGTTATTTCCGTAGTCAAAAGCCTTGCGGGCTCCTATCCTGGGCCGTCAGGTCGCCATCAGGCAGTTTGTCATTCAGGACTTCTCGCCACCAGGGGCCTGCTTCATGCTCTTTTCTTGGCCATGGCCATTCTTAGCCCATCTCTTTTCTAGTTCAGTCTTCCCGGCTTCAGCCAGCCTCCCACCCTTCCTGAGCTGTCTTCCGAATAGCCCATTCAGCCAAGCCAGTAAGAACTGAGTGTCTCTCAGCAGACCTTGCTGACACAAGACAAAGGAAGACCAGGCATGGCGTCTTCTCTCTGAACTCTACAACATTTGAGCTACGCAACTTTAGACAAACCACTTCCCCAGTTTCCTCGTCTATACTGAGTAGCTCTTATCCAGAACAGCCGAGACCAGCAGCCTTCCAGACTTCATCTCTGAAGTTTGGCGGTTTGGGCAGACGGCGCAATAATAATAAAGGTCATTTGTTATGTTTACATCTCCCGCTCATAGCCTAAAGGACATTTTAGAGTTTATTTTAAATCATTTTGTAAATGAAGCTGTTTTAGGCTGTGGGATTTTTCCACTACCAGCATTATATTAATACTCAAAAGGTTTGGACTTTGGATGTTGAACCTGTAGTAATATCAGCCTCCCCATGGGGAGGCTTCACTGAAATGTGAACACACATAAACTCAAAAGCACGTCCCCTGTGTCCCTTGGAGGGTAACAGCTGTGTTATGTTGTTTCTCTGCAGTCTTCGTCTCCTAAGATTGTTAAAATCTCCCTGAGCACTCTTGCACAGACCCATTTTTTATTTTAAAACAAATAATACTATTGTAAAGATTTCATCAAAATCTGTCAAAAAAAAGTCAGCAACATTTCACAATTTTAATAACTGCTAATCACAGTTTTTGGTATATCCGATTTTCCTATACAACTCTTTTACCATTTATTTATATGGATTTTATTTCCTACCCAATTCAGTTATAACCTAAGCATGTTCTACTTTGTTAGCTCTTTCTTGGGATGGCTTATTCATTTTTTTAATTATTATTTTTCATGGTGCTAGAGATATAACCCACACAGTCTTTGGCATGCAAAACATATGTGCCACCTCCAAGCTATATCTCCAGCACCTGGCATGGTCATTTAAATGACTCTAGAATAGTCCTCTGGGGATGAGCTATGACTTGTTCATGCCACAAGTCTAAATTCAACAATGTTTTAAGCCGCCAACATGAATATTTTCAGCATTTTACTGGGGCATTAGTTTTTCTAGAATTTTTTTCTACTAGAAACATCTATTATTAAAATGTCATTTGTTTACAAAATGTGTAGTCAACCTTTCAAAAACATCTCTGAGCTTGTGATACTTTTTAAATTGTTTTGGGAGACCTTTTAGTAAAAGAAGAGTTGGGCAATGGAGTGTTTTCAGTATATTTGCAACCATATGTGTTGTTCTGCTGGTAGAGAAACTCTCAGACCAACTGGCATCCCTGCACATCTGTACTCTGCCCTAGCCTCAGAAATCATGGCATATTACTTCTTTGATGGGGACCAGTATGCAATTGGATTCTCTGTGCGAAGACAGGAAGGATTGGAATGCTCTGTGGTTACCAATCAATTTTAGTGGAAGTGACAACTTCAAAAGTTATCCCAGAAAAATACAGACTTGCATTACTGTTCAGGGTACTAAAGGGAAGCAAATTTTATTGCTGAGGACAAGGCACCTGGGCCAGAAGAATTCAGGCTGACATCTGATGCGCAGTTTGGTCCTGACTAGCGAGTTGCTTGGAGCATGGAGACTCTTTGTTGATGAACTGAGTATATTTACGGGTAGAGTTTTCTGGCTTTGAGACCAAGTATAAGCCAGGTGATGGAGTAGAGCTTAAGATACTGGACTGTTCCAGAACCACATCACAGAGACAGGGAGGAAAACATATCTCCAGACATGTATTATCCCCCAAGGACCAGGAAACTAGGCTTTGTTACATTGGCTACCCCAAAGCCCCTGCCTCTTAGAGAACCCAACTCCCCAGAACCTTAGAGACTTGCACACTAGTCCATCTCCCCATCACCGGCCAAGGGCCCAGCAGCCCTATTCATTGTCAGACTCTAGATACCATGTCTCCGCTTCCCAACCCTAGCCCAATGGCATTATGGGAAAAGGATGCCATGTCTTCTATCGAAGCCAAACAATGGCTTGCCCTGGTATGGCACCAGTGCCTGTCCTCCAGCTCTTGGGCTGCTATTGGTTACTTGAAGGATCAGGAATGCTCCATGTGCTCCTCTGGACACTGCCAACACTACAGCGCTATAGAAACTACTTAGACCAAAGGAAAAAATAAGCCAGTCAACCCCAAACCCCACTGTCTTCCTTCCATGCATACACTCTAATGCTCTCTGTGCATCTTCTCTTAGGAAATGCCAGGAGTCACAGACTGGCACCTTGTGCACCTTCATGTCCCTGCCTAGCCAGCCCAGGATTGGGTACAGAAAAAGCCCTCAGAACCTGCTCCAGGAAGGAAGGCGTGAACATGTAGCAGATGTCCCCTTTAGCTCTATCATGTAGATGCCAGCTGTGTGTTCCTGTCACTTTCTTAGGGCTTTAGCCACATCTGTGTCTTGTGGGTTGGAATTGAATCACACGTCTTCTCTCGTGTGTCACTGGTACTGAGTTCACAGAGCTTTTTCCCTGGGTGTAAGTATCCTGGTAGGTCATAGTGCTCTACTGAGACATCATGGAAGGCACAGTGTCCTTGGAATGGTGATGCTTGTCTTCCCTTTGTCAATATAAAATTTGAATAGTCTGTTATTGACTTTAAATACATTTGCTGGGGAAGTGACCTTAGTCTGTAGCCAAGAGCATTTATATACTACACAGCAAAAAATAAATAAGTAAAAGGAGATGTTTTTGTTGCATGTGTGCCTAGGATCTTAACAGTAAAAGTGACACTGTGACTTCTGGTGACACTGTGGAGATGCAGCCCTTGAACCTTGCAGGTGCTCTGCTTCTGGCTTAAAAAATAAAAGTGGAATTTGTGTATATTTGTTTGTGAGTGTGTTTGAGTATGCGCTCATGTGTGTGTGTTTGTAAGAGAGAGAGAGAGAGAGAGAGCGCAGCAGCTGGGGTGGAGGCCTGAGAAGGATTTGTATGTCATTAGGGAGATGAACAGTCTCCATCCTACAGATGCTCCCAGTTCCCAAATACATCATCTCTGTTTTCATTGGTGGCATATTATACATTTTAGTAAGTTGGATCTCAGTTGTTGCCGTGAACAGCCCTGCTGTTTTAAATCACAAAGATGAGAAAAGTGTCTATTCTGCCTTTCTTGGCATTTTAAATTTATTTTCTATAAGCCAGATAGTTTTCACAGACTTTCTCAACCGGTGCAATTCACACAAGCAAGAGTTGTGTCTGATCTAATCATAGCCAGTCTCCTCCTGTGTGCCGTATTTTCTTTTCTTTTTATCGTGGTAAAATATGCATGGCCAATGCTTACCCTTTTAATCATCCCTGACTGTAAGCTGCTAGCACTGACTGCATCCACAGTGATTGCTCCATCACCCTCCCCTAGACCAGTGGTTCTCAACCTTCCCAATACTGCAACCCCTTAATACAGTTCCTCATGTTGTGGTGACCGCCAACCATAAAATTATTTTCATTGCTACTTCATAACTGTATTTTGCTACTGTTTGTTATGAATTATAATATATCTGTTATGCATATGTCTGATATGCTACTCCGAAAGGAGTCTCCTACCCACAGGTTGAGAACCACTACTCTAGACCCTGAATCAATAACATCCCTGCTGCTGCTGACCCCAGCAGCTCTGTTTTCTGTGTCTGGATTTGCCTACTTTAGAGCCCTCATGGAGGGAGAACCAAACAGCATTTGCTCTTCTCTGTCTGCACAGTATTTAGAACATTTGTGGGGCATATATCAGAATGCTCATTTTATGCTATACAATATTATATTGTCAGTCAGTTCATTTATCTCTTGGTGGAAACTTTGGTTGCTCCTGCTTTCTGGCCACTGTGCATGGAGCTGCTATGAACGTGAGCGCATACACGTCTGTTCAGGTCTCTGTATCTAGGTTTTTGGATAACATGTAGGAGTAGAATTACTGGGCCATTTGACTGTTACATGTATGAGAAACCAAACTGACTTCTCCTTATCACTTAGATGTCATTGGAAAATACACTTTCCAAACTACTGGTCCTTGCTGCCTAATCAAAAACACCCAGCCTGGTCTACCATCACCTGATACACTGTCAGTAAGACACTTCCCATGTCTTTCTCACTCATTTGATTCTTCAAATGAAGCCAGACCTTGACTCTTGTTTTCTGCTCCTTCCTCAGCATCTCTCAGCATGGCCAGTCCATATTTATTTATAGAATAACCTACCTGTTCTCTTTCAGTATTGGATACCAATGACCGATTTCTGAGAAAAATAACTATCGGGCAGGGAAGCACAGAGAAAGGATATTCCCGGCAGGTAGGTGGCGCCATCTTTCCGGAAGTGTCTCCCCTTCCTCGTCTTGATTTCCACTCTTTGCTTTTTGCTTCTGTTCCCCCAAAAGCAGTGTTGGTGGCTCTCCCACTGTCTCAGGTGGGTTTCCAGTTGCTCTACTGATCTAGTAGTTAAGAGTTTCAGGATTGCTTTGGAAATGAGAGCATTGGGAGGCAGGAAGTCTTCCGAGCGCTTTTGGCTATGTTTCTGGGGAGACTCATTTGGGAATAGTTCCATAATACAACAGCTATATAACAATGGAAAAGTAAAAGTCTCAGATACATCACTTGAGTTTCATAAACCAAAGGGCAAACACCTACTTATTATGTTTAATAGCATGGAGAATTTTTCAAAGGATAATAGCTTATTACTCAAAAGCAGACAATGGGGGGGGGAGAATTATGAGCTCTGCCTTCCATTTAATGGGTCTCTGATGTGGGATAGTAGCACTTAGGAAATATAAATTCATTCCATAATTTTTTAGCCAGGCACAACAGCCTTCTAATTTTTTTTAATAGTAAACTTTCTTTGAGAAGTTTTTTTTTAATGTATGAGCTTTACATTAAATTTTTATTAGTGGAAAAAGTTACTTTTATGATAATAGCCATTTCTCATACCAAATGGATTTGGGTAACTTTTGATAGACTTTGAATTAAAAAATAAAGTTGGGGAGATGGCTGGGTGAGTGAAACCCTTGCTGCATAAGCATGCAGACGGAAGTTCAGGTTCACCCTCATTCATGCCGGGTGGCTATGGTGACCTGTTGTCACCTAAGCACGTAGGGGACAGAGATGAGCCACTTGGAGCCTGCCTCACTGTATGAGATGGAATGTGAGCAAGGAAGACACACCTTGTTAATTCACACACATGTGCCCATGCATACCACAGACACCCACACACATTCATGGAAGGAAAGGGAAGGAAGGTAGGAGAGAGAAAAGGAAGGAAGGAAGGAAGGAAGGAAGGAAGGAAGGAAGGAAGGAAGGAAGGAAGGAAGGAAGGAAGGAAGAGAAGGAAAGAAAGAAAGAAAGAAAGAAAGAAAGAAAGAAAGAAAGAAAGAAAGAAAGAAAAGAGCGAACAAACTGGATGTGAGGTTGGATCAAGAAGCTTGGTGAAGACCATGTACCTCCCTTCTTGCCCCAAACTCTGGACTTTCACACACAGATTTCACATGATCAACATTATCTGTGCTAGAAAACCACAATCCTGCCTCAAAATTTTGCAGAAGGAATATAGTTAATGAAGAGGACAATCTAGAATATAGAGGAGGGACCTCTAAATCAGAGGTGCAAGGCATCCTAGCTCTTAGACCAGGAGAATTTAGCGACCCTTCAGGGTTAGTATTTGGGGATGATCCCTAGATGCTGGTGGATGGGGACTTAACTGTTGTCCTTACACACCTAGTCACAGCATATACACGTGCATCTGAGTGGGATTCTGAGTGAGGGACTGGGTCACTGCCTAACCCACAGGGAACTGTTCATGTTGCAGTCACAGGTTGGCACATGGTGCTTGCCTGGCAGGTGCCAGTGGAGTATTCATTTAGAGAAAACCAGCATGCTGGGACCCTTTTCTGAAGAGAACATAGACTTTCGGCATTGGTGTGTTAAGCACGTAAAGGGTAGCAATGGGCCAGGGAATGGCTTCATCGAGAAAGCCAACAGCAGCCTGCCCTCCCTCGGGATATTTTTATGGAGCTAGACATGTCTGATGTTGTATCCTCAGACAGATGGGAGAGGGCCTGAAGCCAGCAGTCACCTCAAGTGTAAAGAAATAGGCAGCATAAAAACTGACCAGGTCCTGGGAAGGGGAGCTCACATACCCAAGGAAACAAGCTAGGAGATCGATGGGCAGAGTCTGAGTGGTGTGTGAATTCTCAAAGGGGTGAAGAAGCTGCAGTACCCAGTGAGGGTTCACTGATGCGGCAAGAATTGGGATAAGATCTTAAAAGTAATACCGTGATGTAAAAAACAAAGGTGATGGAGTAAGTACAGTAGAAGGGGACTTCTAACGAAGGAACTATCTAGAAATGGTTCCCAGAATAAAACAATAAAAAACAGATCCAAGGATTTAAGAGACAGAAAGGGCATAACTGGAAGTCCTAAATGCCCTAGGTTTGATCCCCAAACACTCCCACCCTCAGTTAGAAAGATTCAATCAGGGCACAATGACGCATGACTACAGTGCCAGCATTCAGAAGGCTAAGACAGGAGGATTACAAGTTTGATGCCAGCCTTGACGACATACAGAGATCCTATCTCAAAAATGACCATGTGGACTGGGGACCTATGACCCCAGCATTGGGGAGGCAGGGACAGAATAGTCTCTGGGAGTTGTTGTACAGCCAGGGTAGAGTACTCACAAAGTAGAACAATTGAGGAAGACCCCGATGCTAACCTTTGACTTATACGCGCACACACATGCACACGCATACACATACATGAAGACAAAGGCAAAAGCTAGCCACATTGGTAGGAGTCTACAGAGCACTGCACCTTGGAACAAAGTGGGTAATCTATTCACAGAACTAACAGGATGAGAACTTCTCAGTCTGAGGACAACAGTATTTCCATTTTAAAAGACAAATACAGAGCAGAAAGGTCGGGGTGGGAGTGAAAAACAAAACAAAAGACTTCTCCCTAGAAACATTAGGCTGAGATTTCAGAGCAGGAAGGAATAAAGAAGAAATTCCTGTGTGCTGCCAAAGAGAAAGGGTCCTGATTACTCACTTGAGGAATCAAAATTCTCATCAACAACACCAAATGCCAGGTGGCCTTGGGGAAATTCACTCAGAGTTTTGAAGAAGAATGATGAGGGGAGCTTCACAGAGAGAGAAAAACAACAGAGCTAGCAGGAAACACACTAGAGTGAAGGAGATCTTGAGAAAATAGGAGACAGCCCTCCTGGAAGACGGCAGCCATTAGCAGAAGTCACTGTTGGGAGGAGCTGTTACTGACAACACAGAGAGACAATGAAGGAAGCAACAGGCCAGTTTTGATCTGCTTAAAAATCAAAATCATCTATCTAAAACAGTGACTCACACAGAAAATTTAAGACAAGTGGTCATGTGGGACACAATATGGATTACTGTATCTAACACTGGTGTCCTGTCTCCTCTCTCCTGCTGAATCCTACATCTGAATCCCTTCCTGTCGTTCTGATTTGCATGCTCTCCCGAAAGCACTGTTGCCTCCTGTACTCACCCTTGTACTCTGTGCTTAAAGCACACATCTGTCACAGTCAGTGGCTGGTGTCCGTAGGTATCTGTTCAACAAATTAATAGAACAAATAAATGACCGTAGTAAAGAGGGGAACAGGCGGGCCGCGTTCCTGGTGCCCGGCTCCCAGCCTCCCAGCACAGGGCCCCTTGTTCCGTCCTGCCCGGCTAGCTTAACTCCCGAAATAATTACACAGAAACTGTATCCATTGAAATACTGCCTGGCCCATTGTCTCCAGCCCCTTATTGGCTAACTCTCACATGTTATTTTAACCCATCTCCATTAATGTGTATCGCCACTTGACTGTGGCTTACCGGCATGAGTCTAACCAGCGTCTGTCTTGGGCAGGAGAAACATGGCATCTGCCACACTTCCATTCTTCCCAGCATTCCGTTCTGTCTACTCTGCCTACCTGACTTCTGCCCTATCAAAAGGCCAAGGCAGTTTTCTTTATTTAACCAATAAAAGCAACACAAATGCAGAAAGACCTCCTATACCAAATGACAGTTGACAGATACAAAGATCAAATGCCACTGTGAAATGGTATCTATGGCCTTATAGATGAAGACAGTAAGTGTAGCTCCATGTGGTGGTACGTGCCTATAATCCTAGTACTTAGGAGGCAGAAGCAGGAGGATCCCTGTAGCTTTGAGGACAGCCTAGTATATATAGTAGTAGTTCAAATTACTTGGCAGGTTGCTTATATTTTGTTTTTACATAATAAAGGGTTATATTAGAGGGTTGATTAGAGGTATATTAGAGGGTTGATTGCTTGGTTTAAATCTTAATACTCTAGATCATCAGCCTGCATTAATAAAGGTAAAACTGCATGTCACTGATTTAGTGGCTGTGTAAGCTCACAGAGATACATCAACCAGCTCACAAATTTCTGTTAAAGGACACGTGGGCTATTTATTATGGTTGACTCTCCTAAATAGGACATAGTAAGCATGTTTGTGCCTAGGCATGTACTTGTCTGATATTATGTTGGGGGTGGGTTTCCAGGGATACACTTGTAGAGTCAGTGTATCGTATAGTGCATAGATTTCTGCATTGCTTTCCAGGAAAGGTAAATCCACGCAATGACTTAGCAGCATTGTACACTGTCCTTTTGTTTAAATCTCTGGCAATCTGAGGAACATGGTACACTGTCCTTTTGTTTATATCTGTGGTAATCCATTTGTCCCTTTATGTGATTTTGGAGTGTTTTATTTGCTAAGCCATGTGAACGTTCCTTTCTGAAACACATTGGTTAGTAAAATAAGGGACAATAATCCTTAAATACCCTGAGTTATGTAAATGACCCTAAGATTGACTCAGTTTGCACTGATGTACATACATACATATACACATGCATACATACATGCATTCACATATGTTCTTGCTATTTAGTGAAGACTGATATGGAACTTATTAGGTAGCCCAGGGTGGCCCCAAAACCATGATCCTCCTGCCTCATCCTCCCAAATGATGGAATTAGAAGTCTCAACCATGATGCAGGCTTACAGTTTTAGAACTGAAACAATTGCAAGTGATGGGCTTGTATACACATGAAAAATTCTACAAGTTGCTTGGCTATATAGATCATATTGCAAAATCATTTCCAGGCTCATGTTATGCACAGAAAATAGTAACATTTTGGTCATTTTTGCACACACTTTTCATTCAAAGAAAAATCACATAAGTTTTAGAATGAGTTATATTGAGGATATAGTCATTGGATATGGCTGCCTTTAGCTTTCAGGCAGTATTTTTTCAGTAGATCAATGGCTAATACATTCTCAACCAGGAAGGAGCCAGCAAGCTCCTTCCTGCCTTCATTTCCTCATCTGTCAGTGATGAAAATGGGTAATAAAATATCTCATAAGGTGATCCCACCAGGGCAGAACCATATTCTCTCTCTCTCTCTCTCTCTCTCTCTCTCTCTCTCTCTCTCTCTCTGTGAGCTTGAACCTGTCTGACTCACACTCCCCATGGGATCCAGAGAATTAAGCTGGAGCTTAACGAAGTGGCTATGTGCAGAAATTTCCCCAGTGGCCGGAGTGTACGCAGGAGTGTACGCCCCTTTGTTCTGTTCCCACCTGACTCTACAACACGTTCTTGGAGCCAAGAGAGGGAAGGAGGAAGTCCTGGGAATTTTTTTGAGGAAAGTCAGTGCTCTCTGGCTGTCATTGCCTTAGGGTAGGATGGATGGAGCCACACTCTCAAGAACCAGACACAAATCATTCCTGGCCATTCTTAAGCTGCTGGGCGAAACTGTGCTAAGAGTAAACTCAACAAGAAGTGGGCCTTGTGCACAGGAAGCTGGCAGGATGCTCTTATTCCAGTGTTTCTTCCTCCCTGGACGCAAGGAGTTGTAATTAAGTATTAATGGGCCAGTGGCTCCGCCCAGCGTACTACCATCCTGGGTTTAATTCCCACCTCACCGAAAAGAAGAGAGAGGAGATCAGCAGGGTGGAGGGGATTATAATGTGACCTCCTTCCCAGACTGATTGCTATGAACAGAGGTAGCCAGTGGTTCACCAACTAGTTCATTCGGTATGCACTAAACACCTACTGGGCATCACAGGCCATTGTCCCTGCTGGGTATCCAGGAGTCTTCCTCTATGGTCCCTGCCTTTGTGGCCAGACATTTTAGTGATAAAGATGCTCAGGAGACAGATAACAATGCTGATACTTTGGAATGGGACAAACCCAAGGCTTCGTGCGTCCTAAGCAAGAACTCCACCATTGAGCTGCACCAGTGCTCTACATTAGTACTTAATGTTAATCTGAAGCAGGCTACAGTAGCAAACTGCATGGTACAATGAGCAGCGGGTTTCACAGGCCTCACCCAGTTGACTGCCATTCAGCAGAGCACAGTAGACAACGTGAACAACCTAGGGAGGCCATCTTTGATGGTACGAGCACAAGACCTTATGTGCTGTGCACTCTAGAAAAAAAGACAGTGTGAAGCTTTCCACAGGGGACAGCCCCCAGCTGTGACGCCTCACCTGATCACATCATCTGCTTTGCTCTCTCAGGCGCAGTTTGACATTGCAGTGGCCAGCGAGATCATGGCGGTGCTGGCCTTGACTGATAGCCTCGCCGACATGAAGGAGAGGCTAGGAAGGATGGTGGTGGCCAGTGACAAAGATGGGCAGCCTGTGACAGCTGAGGACTTGGTGAGTGTCGCTCAGAGGCCCTGGGGAGCTTGGGGTCCATTTGGAGAACAGCGATCTCTTTACACTGGTGCACAGTTGGGGTTCTGAAGAGTTCTGCATGCCCCGTTGTCTCCTGCGCAAACCTGCTTCTGACTGTCTTTCTTTGTGTTAATAACAGGCCTGTACCTGGCTGTGGCCAGAGCACATGAAATGTGTTCCATAAACATTTCACGATTCTTGTCTATCTTGAT
Source organism: Ondatra zibethicus (assembly GCA_004026605.1). Classification (NCBI taxonomy): domain Eukaryota; kingdom Metazoa; phylum Chordata; class Mammalia; order Rodentia; family Cricetidae; genus Ondatra; species Ondatra zibethicus. The sequence goes on from PVIU01000707.1 coordinate 87,938, forward strand.
CCGTATTTGCTTTGGCCAGGCTGGGCTGGTAGGGTTGGGCAGGCTGGGGTGAACAAGACATGGGCAGAGCCAACAATCCCAGGTGCCTGGTCAGCTTGGGGGATGCCCACCTAGAAGCAGAATCAGGGAAAGGGGGCAAATCAGCATGGCCCTAGGAGTTCTCTTGCTAATTTATGTGTCTTTTTCTCTCCTGTAGGGGGTGACAGGTGCTTTGACAGTTTTGATGAAAGATGCCATCAAACCAAATCTGATGCAGACTCTAGAAGTAAGTAGTCTCCTTTTATTTTGTATTGATTTTTTTTTCATGTGTGTACATGCATGTGTATGTCTGCATATTGAGCAGGGATGCCACATGCATATACATGCATGTGTGTGCAGGTCATAGGTCTTTCACTAGCCTAGAACTTGCCAAGAAGGCTAGAATGACTGTCTGGCCAGCCTAGGGATCTACCCAGCTCTGCCCTTTGGGCACTGGGATTATAAGTGTGCCACCGTTCCACCTTTTTTTTTTAATTGAGTTCTGGGGTCAAAACTCACATCCTTTATGGCAAGGACTTTACTGACTAAGGACCCAGCTTTGGTTTTCTTTTTATAATTGTTTATAATGTAGCATTTGCCTTCATTGGATTGACTGTAGACAATATGAATATATCCAGCAGTGTGAGCCTGGCAGAGTATCAGAATAACTTCTTGGTCTTCTGAGAAACATAAATCAAAAGTTAAAAGTGAATTTACTGATTCTTTGGTGTGACTTGTATCTTGGCTTTGGCTTAATTGACTAGACTAGGAACATAGAAAGTAAAGCCCTACCTAGTGTGCCTGTGGATGGTACTACCATTTTTACCCGACATTGTCTAATGTTAATTATAAATTGTCTGTTTTATAATTATAGATTGATTTTTTTTCTTCCCAAGTAAAATACAGTAAATAATAAGAAATGTTTTCGAAGAATATATGATCTCACTTTGGTGGTGACACTTTTATATAGTCTTGTACACAAACACGGAGATTTTTGTCTTGGCTTCTTTGATTCGAAGTGTTTTTATCAATATATTTCTATATGTATGTATGTATGTTTATCTCCATTACAATCTAGTTTCTACATTACTTGTCATATTCATTTGATTTAGCCATTGTCTATTCCTTCCTTAGATAACAGGTTTTAGGATTTGAACCCAAAGAGGTCTAAACAAAGAGAGGATGGTTTAGCAAACACAGATATTGGGCTACCTCTTACCTGCAGAGGTAGCTCAGCAGGTCTTTTGCTGCTCTTGCAGAAGAACTAGGTTTGATTCCCAGCACCATATACTAGCCCCAGTTCCAAGGGATACCATGTCCTCTGGCATGAGGCATGCATATGATACACATAAAATTAATATTTACAAAGAGAGAGAGAATAGGTGTGGGGGTGAGAGATGTTACTCTGGTCTTTTCACAGATAGCTGCCAGGGAGAAAAAATATTTCCACTATGGTCAGTGTCACTGGGTAGAGTTTAAAATCTGTATGTACTAAGCTGTCATGGGAAAGAGGGATGGAGGTGGCCAGAGGGTGCATACTCAGGAGAACAGAACAGAAAGACAAGGAGAATGTCCATAGCCATCCATGTATTCAGCTGATATAAAATTGAGTTTGAATGGATGCTTTGCCATTTGCGTTTGTGTCCTACGGTGAGTTATTTTATTCCCTCGGCCTCAGCTTCCAACTAGCCCAACAGGGTAATTGTGAAGAAGATCAGCCAATGTGCAAGGCCTTGGCTTACCACAGTAAGTTAACTCGTAAGTAGGTAGGTAGATATCACTTAGTCTCTAAGATGTCGGCCACACTGAAAGTCTAGTTTCATTTAATAGATGGCTGTTGTAACGAGGAGCGGTGCTATGTCCCACCACCCGGCTAGCTTAGCCCCCAAATAACCACACAGAAATTGTATTAATTGAATTACTGCCTGGACCATTATATCTAGCCTCTTCTTGGCCAACTCTCACATCTTGATCTACTCCATTTCTATTAATCTGTGTTTACCATGAGGTAGTGGCTTACCGGAAAAGATTCAGCATGTCTGACTCTGGCAACTCCATGGCGGCTCTCTCTGCCTGCCTTCTTTCTCCCAGCATTCAGTCCTCTTTTCCCTGCCTACCTAAGTTCTGCCTTATCAAAAGGCCAAGGCAGTCTCTTTATTCAACCAATGAAAGCAACACAAATACAGAAGGACCTCCTACACCAGATGGCTTTCTCCTAAGCAACGCTTAGTACATTCACATCGTTTCTAATTTTCATTTATAGTGTTAACTGTTTTAAAATTATTTGAACAGATAACTTATTTAAAAAACAAAGCACAGAATTTAGTTAAAATATTTGCATATATGAACTCTGTACCTTCTAGACGGTCATCTGGGAAGGGCCCCTGGAATCAATGACACTGAGGTTCTGTATCTATGAACAGCCTAAAGATCTAATTTGTGGGCAGTGTTATATTTTGGACACATCTATTGCTAGTGTCCTAGGAGGGCACTGGGTGATCCCCCTGCCTCACTACAGGTGGCTAAGATGCTAGCAGTTCTCAGTGGTGGCTGTCCTCAGAACACCTCAGGAGATACTGGGATATTGATCCATACCAGGTTCTACCATGGACTGAGAGGAGCAGGTGGCTGGGGGAGAGGTTAAGGCCTCATCTAGAGCCATACTGGAAATCAAAAGATTGCCATAGATGAGCCACACACAGAGTGATGAATTCGCCGCATGCTAGAGCACACAGTCCTGGTGCCATTGCGGCCACAGGCTACATGCTTTATTCTAAATTAAAGTTTAATAAAATTAAAAAGGCAGTCTTTCGGTTGCTTGGCCACCTTTCTACTATCACATTTATTTAGGTTTCTGAGAAAGGAGTGGTCGCTACATTTTAAGTACTTACAGCAGCACATGGCCAGAGGCTACAGTACTGAGCAGTACTGAATTATAATTCTCTGTTGATACTCTGGTAAGCCACCAAATTGTTTACCAGACTGAAGTAATAATAATTTGAAGTTAATAATTTGAAGTTAATAGTCTTAGCAAGTTTCTGGAAAGAACCATTATGGAGACTACTCATCAGGAGAAGCCAAGATAGCTCCTACTTTACATTCTGCGTATGAAGTAAAAATCAAGATACATATACCTCTAAATAGAAATTTTTTAGACAGTGTGTTTAGCTCAAAGTGCTACCATTGAATATGTGTCTTTGTTCCTGTGTTTGAGTATCTGATAACACCATTTTGATCATAAGTCCACTCAGACTCCAACTGGGAGTTTCACATCAGGACTGCAATCTTAATGAGGTTATTAATCTATTTTGTGGCCTTGGATTATATCCCTTGCTTCCCTGGGCCTTGGGTTTCTCGTGTCAGGAAGAGGTCGGCTCTTGCTCTCCCATTATTTGGTTCTGTGATTTCTAACTAAAACTTCTTTGCACAAGATTATAAAATGTGAGGTAAATGGCAAAATCATGAGTACCAGACTGGAGAGAAACTGACCAAATGGCTCACATTCTAGTTAGATGGGAAAAATGCATTGTCCAGACCTGTCAGCCATAGTTAATGGTTCCCAGAAACAAGAAGCGAGAGGTATGTGACAGGATGCACCAGGTGATCTAATATAACCTGTTCCATTACTGTAACATCTGCGCAAGATGAGCAACATACACAGAGGAAACGTTTCTCTAGGCTCACGGTCTTGGAGTTTTCAGGCTGTGTCTGGTTGCCCTGTTGGTTTTGGCGCTGCGTAAGACAGCACATCCTGCTGAGAGAATGGATCAGAACAAGCTGCTCCCCTCATAGCCAGCACGTGAAGACAGTAAGGGACCAGGGTTCAGTAGTCTTCCTCATGGAAAAAACCCTTCCCCTGTACCAAAATCCTCCCACTTGGCCCCATTTCTTAAGGGATTCACCACTTTCCCTTGGTGCCAAGATTTTACCAGAGGCCTGTGGAAGAGAGTCAGGATCCAAACTCCAGCCTAACATTCCATAATGCACACATATCAAACATCCTTTTGTTCTCCTAAGATATGGAAGGGCTGGGGAGATGGCTCAGTGAGTAAGAACACTTGCTCTGCAAGCACTGGGGCCTGCATTTGAATCCTAATTGCCCACATAAAAAGCTAATTGTGGGGGCTGAAGAGATGGCTCAGAAGTTAAGAGCATCGCCTGCTCTTCCAGAGGTCCTGAGTTAATTCCCAGCAACCACATGGTGGCTCCCGCCCATCTATAATGACAACTGTTGCCCTCTTCTGGCTTGTAGGCATACATGTGGACAGAACACTGTATACATAATAAATAAATCTTTAAAAAGAAAAGCTAAGTGTGATCACATACACCTGTAACCCCAGCTCCCATGTCGAGGTGGGAGGTGGAGAAGGGAGGATCCAGGACCAGCTATCCTGGCATGCGAGCCGTGACGAGCATAAAATGGAATGCCAGAATCAAAACATGAGGTCATCCTCTGACCTCCACATACATCTGTGTCCCGAGTGATGTACCTATACATGTGTGCGCGCACACGCACATGTGCACACACATACACATGAAATAAAGATATAATCACAAAGCAGTCTTGCTGCTCGATGAGACATAAAGCCTAGATAATAAGAAAAGCTCTGTGAAAGATGAAGATTCTTACTTTTTTAATAGATCTGCCTTAGATTAAGCAGCAACTTGGGGTGATAATTCCAGGAATCATGAAGCCTATGCCTGTTAGGCTGCACCATGTCCCCTGTGTCCCCTGGAGACCAGGGCCTGATGCCTCTCTGACAGATGGCAGCAATGAGGGCTGCGGTCTGTTGAGGCGGGGAGCCAGCTGCCATCCAGGGATGGAGCCGGTGACTTTGTCCTCATTGTACTTCTCCAGGGTAGCAGCATGCCCCAGGCGGCAGGATCCTGTTCTTCACTCTCCTGAGGACTTGGGAAAGAAAGCTAAAGAGCAAATTCAGATCATGGCTTTCAGAAACTGTTTTATTCTCAGACCATTGGTTTTTTTTTTTTTTCTTCCACTGTCTTCCTGCTTTTGTTCAGCTCAATAACCCATTGTAGTTCATGGGAATGTTCATGCTTCCGAGCCGCCCCACCCCCACCCCACATCACTCCCTGCTTTCCGCTGTGTCAGCAAAGGGGCAGCCTATATTTTCACAGGTGGAGCCAGGCCTTCATCTGAGCAGACCCCCAATAACCTGGCAGGGCTATGGATAAAGCCTGTGTGTTTTAGTGAGAAAATGGTTTTCAGATAGAACCAAAGCCTGTTGTCATCAATAAAGGAAAATAAAAAAGACTACAAAAATGATTATATTGACAAGGTTAATTTAAAGATGTTGAAAGCCTAAAATTTTTCATTAGTCCCTGTCAACTTCACACAAGCTAGTTATTTTGGAAGAGGGAACCACACCCCCACCAGATTGGCCTGTGGGCCAACCAATGGTTGATGTGGGAGGGTCTAGCTCACTGTGGGCAGTACCATCCCTGAGCTGGTGATCTTGGGCTATTAAGAATGAAGACTGAGAAAACCATGCGGAGCAAGCCAGGAGACTGCAGTCCTCTTGGCCTCGGCATCAGTTTCTGCCTCCAGGTTCCTGCCTTGAATTCTTGCCCTGACTTCCCTCAGTGACAGAGTGTGACATGACAGTTATCTGCTGAAACAAACCCTTTCCTCTCCAGCTTGCTTTTGGTCATAGTGTTTTATCACAGTAATAAAAACCCTACCTAGGACAGTAACTAGTAAGAACTGCTCATAAACTAAGTATAGTATACGTGGATTAAAATGTCATAAAGAAACCCATTGTTTTGTATGCTTTCTAAAAAATATTTTAATAGTAAATTAGAGTTGGGTATGGTGGTGCTTGATTTCGATCCCAGTATTTAATAAATAACAATAGAAGGGTCAGGAGTTCAAAGTCATCCCTGACTATATAGCAAGTTGGGCCACCCTGGGCTACATAACACCCTGTTTGAACAACCACAGCAAGTCATTTTCATCATTGGTACATTTCACCCATGGTGATTTTTTTTTTCTTTTTCTTTGCTTTTGTTATCTTAATGATTGCCAGATTTCTAACATGGAAAATAGCTGGGCTATTTTTAAAAGATTTAAGCAGGATTTTTAAAAACTGAAAAACCAACTTTTGTATGAGAACGATAGTTCAGTCTTGTCCTTCATGTAACTGGCCTGTCCTGGTTCCCATAATTCATTAATTGTAATTTTTTTATATTCAGTTCTCTGTTTGAGACAAAAGTCTTATGTAATCTATACTGACCTTGAATTCCGAATCCTTGCCCCTGCTTTAACTTCCCAGAGGCTGGGATTGCAGATATGTGCTGCCTTGCCTGGCTTTGGTTTCTCTCTTTCTTTCCCTCTTCCTCCTTCTTTCCCTCCTCCTCCCCCCTCCTCTCACTTAGTCCCTCTCTCCCTCCCTCCCTTTCTGCCTCCCTCCCCATCTGCTCTCCTCACTATGTAGCCCTGACTAGCCTGGCACTGGCTGTATAGACAGACTGCCCTTGTCTACACAGAAATCTGCCTTCCTCTGCCTCACGAATGCTGGTAGATTTTTCCTGAGTTGACGAATTGTTATTTACAGGGAAAAAATATTAAAAATATTGCTTAGACTATAGCGGTTTGTTTAAATTATTTTTTAAAATATAATATGGAGAATAAGAAATAAGTTTGTCTTTCATGAGTTTGTCTCTCGCTCAGCCTTAACCATAGTCTGATTCTGTCCAAGGAGACCTGAGACACACTTGGTGTCTGAGTCAATCAGGATATCTTTGGTTTTAGTTTTATTTTAAAGGGATTTGGTTTTTGTTTGCCTTTTATTTGTATGTATGTACGTATGTATGTACATATGAATATATGTATTCATGTTTGCATAGTGTGTTTGAAGGCCTCAGGAGACTCTGGGTATCTTCCTCTCTCCACTGGGTATCTTCTCTCTCCAGTTTGACTTTTCAGGCAGTTTTTCCTCACTGAACCCACAGTTTGTCAACTGGGTAGACCAACTGGCCCACAACCTCCCTGGATCTACCTGTCTTAGCCTTCCCCCACTTTTCTCTCTTCTTGTGTGCTGACGTTACAGGCCGGTGTCACCACGCCCAGCTTTTCCGTGGCTTCTGAGGACATGAGCTCGGGTCCTCATGGTCTCATGGCATGCATTTTACTGACTGAGCTGTGTCCCCAGGCCTGCTTGTGTTTATTTTTACGTTGAGCTGTAGCCCAGATTGGTTTCTAACCCCTCCTGTAGCTAGACATGACCTTGACCTACCGATCCTTGTGTCTCTACCCCAAGTGTTGAATTACTCCACTCTACCTGGCTCACAGAACTTTCAGATCTCTTGGGAGCTATTGTGGCTTTGAGTATGCAATGTAGACTTAGAATGTGTGAGTTAACTTTAACATGGATCGCTCTGTGGCACCTTGAGTCCCCAAGTTAAGCTTGGTTTCCATTCTTCTGTTTCCTTTAAGGTCCTAATTTATTCTTGTTCTTCTGTAGGGGACACCCGTGTTTGTGCACGCTGGCCCCTTTGCTAACATCGCTCATGGCAACTCGTCAGTGTTAGCTGATAAAATTGCACTGAAACTGGTCGGGGAAGAAGGCTTTGTAGGTAAGTAGTTTTGCTTAATGTTTAGTGATTGTAGACTCCTGATGGAATTGAAAAGATAATGGCTGGGATAGAGTATCAATATGAAATCTCATCTTTTATACCTCTCTTTGTAGAGGGTCTCAGTACTGGAGCGCTATAGTTCTATCCCAGTACCATTTATATTGGTGAACCCTTGATTCTGTGGTCAAGCACATATGTTCTTCAGAGCTCTCGTACCTGTCAACTGAATGACCTTGGACGTATTTTTAAGTACCTTTGAACCTCATCTATAAAGTGGTACTAGTAAAATTATTTTAATTAGTCATCCAATGGCTATATATTCATATTCAGAACCTACCACATTCAAAGCTCAGAACTGGGGATCCCGTGGTTAGCAGATCCGATGGAGCGACAGGCCTTGTGGAATGTACTGTCAGCGATGGACACACAGGAGACCGTGGTCACTGTCTGAGCTGTTAGCGCTCATCATAGTACTAGTAAAATCAGTGTTTGTTTCTTCCTGGAATCCTGGCTTGGTTTTGTAACCTGATAGAAGGAGGTTCCCAACCAATAGGCTCAAAGTTCATGTGTTGGATTCGTCTTTTCTGCTGTCAGGAGAGGGCACCTGCCATAGAGTTTTCACCATGGTTCCTAGTCATGGTCTTAGGCCAGAAGGATAAAGTTATGAAGAAGCTGAAAACAAAAGCTAGGATTCCTGGAAGCGTACTGGGAGGGTTTTATTATCAGATTTTGCCCTGTCAGCAGGCAGTTCCTATGATCCTGTAACTGTCCATAATCAAGTATAACAGTTGCTTACTTCTCACTTGGCCATCAGCCTTGTGTCAAGCTCAAAACTTGAGGTCTTTTAGTAGAAAAAAATTCCGCTAGGCAGAAGAACCTAGATCTGCGCTTTCAGGCTGTGACTTCTCAGGGTTCTTTCAGCGTTATTGAGACTGATTTAAGGATCCCCTTGTAGACAGAGTCCGGATCAAATGAGGATTTATGTAATTCCATCCTTCAAAGATCTGTGTAATGCGGCAATCATGTACTTTGCTGCTTAGGCACCAAGTCCGCAGCAAGAGTGACTAGGCACGCTAAGTGGATTTGCTCGGTTGAGCATACATAGCAATAGAGCTAATGGCTGAGGAGAGCAGATACTGAGTAGATGGGCACTTAAGTGAAGAGGTTCTTTTTTTTTTTTTAATTTTTCCATTCGTGAAGAGGTTCTAATGCATCGACTGTGGATAAAAGGGCTTCTGGCGTAAAGCACTCTGGTGTGTGCTGACAGAGCTCTCTGATTTATCAAGCAGGTATTTACAGAATATGCATCATCATGACAAAATATCTTTAAAGATACATGTTGATGGTGTCTGCAAAGCACGCTAGCACTCCTGTGGCCTGGACAAGGCATTAGACCCTGGCTTGGTGGCGTTCTCATTGGGAAAATGAGAAGGTGGATCAGATGAAGAGTGGGATATGGAAGGTGGTGCTGATGCAGGGTCAGACGTTGTGGGATGGGGGCCTCCTTCTGGTAGTAGGAAACAAGAACTTCCCTAGGGCCCAGTGTTCTCTTTGGTAACAGCAGAACCTCTTTGCTATTATATTCAATAATATCCAAGGAAAAATTGATTTATAAACCATGGGCAATTACACAAATGTCAACCATGCTTCTAATTACTCCTCTGGTCCTGTTGTGGTCTGAGGGGAGAGCTCCATGGTAATCTTGCCCGATGGGAGAGTCAGGATACTCTTCAAGGCATGTTAACCTGCTGTGCCTCAAATGCCTTGTGTGTAAAGTAAGGCCGTTTAAAAGTAAATATTATAAGTGTGTGTGTGTGTGTGTGTGTGTGTGTGTGTGTGTGTGTGTATAATGGATTGGGGTAGCCATGGCACACATATGGAGGTCAAAGGATAAATCTGTGGGATCAGTTCTCCCTTTCCACTTTAACATGGGCTCTAGGGTTTCAAACTCAGGTCACCAGGCCGGCTCAGCAAGCACCTCTAGCCACTCAGCCATCTCACCAGCCAAAGTAGGATTTATAAGAGAGCTTTCTTCACAGATTTAAAAAGAGGGTGTGGCCACTGTGCCTGTCAGGTTCTGGCCTGACACCTGCCAACCCTTACCCAGTCCTCATTGTGACTCTTCCCCCATTATTGATTCGTGACTAGGAAAGGTTAAGGCCCTTCTGAGTAAGAATTGGGTTTACTTTGGAGTGATAATGATTTTTTAAGCTTTTATACGATATGCATCACTTAGAGTCTGCCATCTTTGCTGTGCGGCAGGAGAGTATCAGTTACTACACAGCCAGTCTTGAGAACATCTTCATTTGGAAGTCACCAACCCTTCTTTGCCTGGACTCTAGGCACTTGCCATTGAGTCTCAGCAGAGAGTGGGGTGCACTCAGGGGGGTGGGGACTTTGTTGATTGACATCTCTTGGATAGAATCTTCCCTGTTTATGGTCTCTTAATATCACATTCAGTTCTGCCCCAACATCCTGGCAAGGAATCCTTTTGCCTACCCAGAATAATTATCCTAAGATAATGGAATCAACAGTCCATTTAGTCTCCCAAAAGCCTGGTGTTTATTTAATTAGCTGCATGAATTTGTCAGATGAGAGCAAAGTGCTTCAATGAGAATTTTAGAGAAAGTTCTGTGGTGACTGTAATGGTCCCTTCTTGTGAGCCAGTGGTTCCTGTGGGAGTCCACTCAACCTCCAGGCATGCTGAAACACAGACCTCTCTTTGACATCAAACCCAAGTCAAGGGTTATTTTTACAGAAAAACAAAGAAAGAAAAGGAGAAGTATCACTGACTTCCTATTTTTAAATTATTATTATCTCATTTAAATTATTTATAAGTATCTCAAAACTGTTTTCAAGCCTTAGCTTTTGTGGACCTGGAATGGTACATGTTCATAGCTGAAGGTCCTTATATCCGATGGATGCAGCCACAGGAATCCATGGGTAGAATTTGTAGGTACTGCCCCCTCCCATGTTTACATACTGATAGAATGGGCCAGATGTGAAACCTTGTACCTTAGTATCTTGGAAGACTAAGGCAGAGGGACTGGGAGTTTGAGGTCAACCCACACTTGTCTCAATAACTCCAGAATGTCCCACCTAAATCAATGAATAAATCAATATAATTATGATATGATGCCATAATGAATTTTAACATTTAGCAAATAATCTTGTAGGGTGGAATACATTGAAACAAGCTATTTCTATTGCAAGTTTGACATGCTAAGTTTCCTTTAATTTGCAGTAAGTTGTCATTTCTCATAAATGGTACTTATACTTATCAAGCCAGTGTGTCTTAATATACACAGCAGTACATCGTGTTTGTATTGCCCCAACTCTTCTATATTAGCCCATTTTCTATTTCTATAATGCAGTACCACCGATTTATATTTTAAAGAAAAGAACTCCGTTTTGACTTTTGTTCTTAGCCTGGGTTGTTGGCCTGAGTCTTCTGATGATCTTCTTATTGGCAGAGTTGTGAGGCAACAAAAGGCATCACATAGCAAGAGACCGTGTGTGTGTGTGTGTGTGTGTGTGTGTGTGTGTGTGTGTGTGTGTGTGTGTGTGTGCGTGTATGTGTGTGTGTGTATGCATGGGTGTGGTGCATGTGGGTGTGTGTATGAGTATGGAGTGTGGTATGTGAGTGTGGATACATGTGTACATGCATGAGTGTGGTGTGTATTTCTCCTATCTTTTTTTTAAATTGGTTTTGTTTCTTTTGTGTTTTGACTGTTGTTTTAGAGGAGCTAATTTTTGTACATATGCATGAAGATGCCTTAGGAGTTCAGAAGAGAACATCAGATCCCCTGAGTAACGGGTGGCTGTCACCACACATGTTGGTGCTGCGAGCCAAACTAAGGCTCTCTATAAGAAGAGCATCACCGAGCCTCTCTCCATCCCAGGGAAGCTGCTTTTGAAACAGGGTCTCACTTGGTAGTTTTATTTGGCCTGCTCACTGTGTGAACTAAGACGGCAGAGATTCTTTTACCTCTGCTTCCTAAATTCTGGAATTAGAATCCTGTCAGTTCTGAACACCAGAGCTTGGTTCAGGCGCCACCCTCTCATGCCTCATAGAGTTTATTTATTCCAATGGAAATGGGGGAGGGACCATACTCCAACACAGCACTCTCGTGCCTTGAAATGTCTTTCTCAATACATTGCAGAGTAAAGGGGACCTTGGGACCACTGACTTTAGTCATCTTGCTTTCCTTCATCCCCATCCTTTAGGACAGTTGTAAATGTTCCCTCTTGAGTTTCAGAGGACTCCAGCGAATAGCTCCACCCAGCTACTGACTTATTCACGCCATCTGTTTTTATGGCAATGAACTGTTAAATACTCCATCATTTAGGTAGAAGAAAGCCAGACCAAACTAAACATTCCTATAATTTCATCCACCCTTAAAAAAAAAAATCTGAGTTGAAGTGTCCAGCTTCTGAGCTCAGAGCCTCCTGGAGCTCACCCTGCTCTTGGCCAGGGTTTCACTCTGGTATGAAGTTCATTTTTGTGTCTTGAGTAATCCTATACATAATCACACGGGGCTGAGAACTGGCTTGTTAGCATTATGACTGGAGGGGCATGCGAACCTGCAGCTGCTGAGTCTGGAGAGTGGACCTTAGGTATTGTACTCAGACAAGCTTCATTGCAGAGATGTTGGTTCAGGGCGTCTGATTCCAGGAACTCAGTGCCGACTCCACTCGCCAGCCTTGCAGTGCTGGCCTCTCGCTACCACACTTACGTTACTACAAACGAGACCTCTCTTTGGTTTGGTTTTGGGTTTGGTTTTTAGCAGCCAATCTTCAGTTCTTAAAAAAATAATAATAATAAAATTGAGGGAAGCTCAGTGATAGAGTGCTTTCCTAGCATGACCAAGGCCCTGGGTTCAATCCCCAGCACAGATAACTGTTAGAGGTAGGCGGCAGAGACAGCTCAGTGGTTAGGAGCACTGGTTGCTCGGCCTGGATTCAGATCCCAGCACCCACAAGGCAGCTCACAAAAATGCCTGTAACTCAGGTTCCAAAGGATCTGATGACCTCTTCTGGCCTCAGTGGGCCCTAGGTAAGCATGTGGTACACAAACATATGTCAGGCACAACACTCATACATGTAAAAATTGAAAATCAGTAAATAAGATTGGAATGTTCTGGTGATATACTCCTTGGGAAAGTATACAGGTTAAGTTAACTAATCGCCTTATTCCCAGCTCTCGACTTCACCAAGTCTTGATGTGCTCTTCCTGCGTGCTTTAGATTTGGGTGTTAGTATGTCATAAGACAGGTACCTGGGGATTCCATGGCAGAGGCTAGCATGTCCGGGACCTTGGATTCAGTTCCCAGCATGGCGAAAGAAGGCAGAGACTTGACGTAGTTGAAATCTCTGTGACTTGGCTGCTGCGACCTGACTAGTTGACTGCCTGGTTCTTCCTCACAGCAATGCCGGGTGGCAGAGCTGGTAATGGGCCCTCGTGGATGAAAGCCTTGGGTTTGAAGTTAGCTCGAGATCAAGGGGCCAGGCCTGGTTGCTCTGCCTTTACCGCTTCTGTCTTAGATATGCCTTGAACTTGTCTTCTGCGTGTGTCCGCTTGGCCCTCCACTGTGCTCCAGGAAGTCTCACACATGCGGAGCAGATGGTGACATCATGCCCATCAACTCCTAGAACCATTACTCAAAAGTGACATCTTTTCTCTAAAAATTATCCCCTCACGAACATCACAGCAATATGAAACGTGACACCATCCTTTGTTCCCTCTTTTCTGCTGCTCTAGAGCAGCGGTTTTCAACCTGTGGGCTAACCTCTCTCTCCAGAAATATTTACATTATGATTTGTAACAGTAGCAAAGTTACAGTTATGAAGTTGCAATGGAAATAATTTTATGGTTGGTGGTCACCATAACATAAGGGTCGCAGTTTCAGGAAGATTGAGAACCATTCCTCTAGAGGGAAGCACTCTCCAGGTGGGAAGAGGTATCATTTCCGGGTATACATTTATACTTTTATCACAAAAGATCTGCAATTAACTTTCTCAAACCTACTCTGTTTACAACATTAGGTTACAGTAATTTCGTTAACAGTACCCTAGACCTAAAGAAATGTCAGACACCTCCATTTATGATGTAATTAAGGGTCAAACAATGTAATGGGTATTTGTAACCTAATAGTTTACTGGCTGTGTGTAAGAATCAATTGAAAATAATACTGTATCGTCCTTAAGTGACTCCCATACCTCATTAACAAGACACGTGTTGGGTACCACCCAACTCTACAAACCGTGGACCAGATGTGCAGAGCCTCTCAGCTTCAACGTGGTTCTTTGTTCCTACGGCAGTCGTTCTGACTTAGCTTCACAAAGTACAGGATGTTATTTAATAGACACATCTCTTGAAACAGTGACCTGCTTCACAGTAGTAGGGCTTGTCCTGCCTAACAAATAATGCCTTTCTGTCCTCAAAACTGTGAACTGTCCCAGACTGGAGAAATGGTTCAGTGGTTAAGAACACTTGTTTCTCATACAGTGGACCTGGGTTCACTTCCCAGCACCTACCTAGCAACTCACGACTGTCTGTAGCTCGGTTCTAGGGTATCCAATGTCCTCTTCTTGCTTCTGAGGGTACCAGGCTTGCATGTGATGCACAGATACATACATGCAAACAAAACACCCATACATATAAAATTAAATAATAAAAATAGTTGGGTTTTGTTTTTTAATGTGAAGTGTCTCATGACATCCCAGGATGAACCTTGGGCAAGCTAGTGAGACCCTGTGTCAGAGAAGAGAGAGAAAATATCTCAATGTTCTCCTATGGTTTTTCTTGTTGTAATTTTGTCTATTTATGCATGAGGGTGGCAGAAATGATGCTTATAAGTCACACGGGCAGTTTCTGCCATGGGTAAAGCTTTGCTGAGAGCAACATGAGTTTACTTTCCATCCGGAAAGCCTCCTGGTGCCAGGCCCTGGCCCGGCACTTTGCGGCTAAAGACTCACTCGCTTGTTCTAAGAGTCTCTGAAGGAGTCGCAGCACTGGGCACATCTTCCAGCTGAGAAGATCGAGCATCAGAATGAAGGGGTTTGTTCCATGGTGACAAGCTTGGGCTGGAAGAACAGCGATTCCAACTCAATCCTTGGCCCCGATCTAAACTCTTGCTTCTGCTAGTTACTGCCTGTGAATGTCTACTTTGGGTCCACACTGCCATCACCATCACCTAGCCTTGTGTTTGCACACAACAGGACTAAAGTTTCTTGAATGAAAACCTAGCTATACCAAAACACATCAGTTATAACAAAGACTTCTCCAGTGGCAGGCATGTCTGGATTGCTGTTAGGGTTTTCTTTAACAGTGGCCATAAACATATTTACCACGTGACTTATTGAAGTAACAAATAGATAAAAGTAATTTAAATGAAGCCTGTTACGGTGGCACGTGACTATAAGTCCCAGCTACTCAAAAGGCCAGGGTGGAAGGATTGCTTGAGACTAAGAGTTCAAGGACCAGCCTGGGAAGTAGAGTGAGATTCCCAAAAGCTCCATCTCAAAAACAGGGGTGGTGGAGGCAGGGACTGGAGATGTAACTCAGTTGATACAGTGTTTATTTAACATTGCCTAACTCCACCCATGGGTGGAACCCAACAACCTTGTTGGACCTGCACATAGTGGCACATGCCTGTGATCTCGGGGCTCAGGAAGTGGAGGGAGGCAGGAGGACCAGAAGTCCAGCATCACCCTCAGCTACATAGTGATCCTAGGAAGGCCTGATCTACTTAAGACCCTGTCTCAAAAAAAGTAGTTGGGGGCTGGAGAGGTTGCTCAGTGGTTAGAGCACTTGTCGCTCTTCAGGGGACCGAAGTTGGGTTCCCAGCACCTGTGTCAGACAGCTCAAAACTAACTCCAGCTCCACGAGATCCAACACCCTCTTCTGGCCTCTCCAGCAGGCACAAGCGCACACATGGTCCACCTTCATAGACAGATAACACATAGAGAATATATAAAAACGATATAAATATTTTTTAGAGGCATTTTAAAAAGTAAAATGTTTTAAAAGCCATTGTGAGCATTAGGAATGCTCAACCTGACCTTGACCTTTTCTTTATGCCCTGCATGATGCAAATGTGTCTAAAAATGAGCTCTGTGGCTCATTCCTGTTTATGATTTATGTATATTCCAAACAGCATGCTTGGCATATCGTTCTGCTTATCATCGTAAAATGTGGAGTTCAAATAAGACCCTTGTCAAAACATCGTGATGCAGAGAGATTAGTGCTGTGAGGGTTGACATAAAATGACTTTAAAAAGTGGTCCTGAGGTTAAGCTGGAGTTTTGTAACTCATGATTACATGGGCCTTCTAAGGGATTTTCTCTAACATCCATTGCACAATCGGTTTTCAGATTACGTTATATGACTGCTATCCTAACCCATCTGGACCAAGAACATCTAGCCTCAGGGTGCTGGACAGGAGCCAAATTGCCTTTTATAGTTCCAAATATTGCAATTATGTGAGGTTATTTTTTTACATTTTTTAGCAGTATTTGGTGTAATTACAATATGGTACTGTTCCTCTACAAGGCACATAGTGAATTTTGAATGAGGAATGCTGGAAAACTGGCAATTCCTAAAGGAGTATAATTTAGTATGTCTTGTCAGCGACCTCTTTGCATCTTTGGGGAAGGACGTTCTGGAGAGGAAACAGATTGCTCGTTGCTTTCTAGAAGCTGCAGGCCTCCAACCACCTGTAACTATAAATAATTCTCATCATTTCACTATTAATGTTTTGGTAAAAAAGTCTGTCACTGTGAAATCTGCATAAGGGCACAGGGTCCTGTGGGCTGCCTCTCTAACTCACAACAAAGCAGAGTTTAAAAAGCTAGAGACAAAAGAGGTGTCTGGATGAAATGATAAAGACATAACAATAGAGGAATTCAAACAAAATTAAAAGTAAGAAACAAGTGAACAGCATTGCAGTAAATCGCATCCATCTTGGGCACACCTAGTCAACCTGACCAGGATGTCTATAACCACTGCTATTACTATCTTACCCTGGAGACCTACTGGGGAAAGAGAGAACACTGTAAAAAGCATAGATAATTTTTCTCTTATTTATATATGTTCATGCAGAGATAGAATCCAAGACACCAACTTAAATTTATCATAAGTAATAAAAGTTTTAGTTTGCCCAGTTGGCTGCAGTATAAATATGTAAAAGTCAATAGTCTTCCTTTATGTCAAGGATAAACATATTATAATGTGGAAAATGATCCTATTTATTCATACCCTGCTCCATGCTATAAAATAGGAATACATTTAGCAAGACATAAACGTGGAGAAAGAAAAATACAGCCATGTATGAAACTGAAAGTTATTGATACCTTGAGTAACGAGTGATTCCCGTGTTCTCTTTGTCAGCTAATACCTATGGCTGTTTCATGTTGCACTGACTTTGTTCCAAAAGCGATGAGGAATGTGCTGTGAGCCTTTTAGAATGTGCTTCTTTCTAACTTCTTCAAGGGATGCTTTCTTTTAATGTTTTTATCAAATGATTTCAGGAGCTCTTGGAGCTCTTCGCTTGCATTTTTAAAAATTTTATCTTTATCTGTATGTATGTGTGCATGCATGTTTATCTGGGAACTGGACCCAGTCCTCTGCAGGAGAGCAAGTGTTCCTAATGACCAATCTATCTCTCCAGCCCCCATTTTTTATTTTTCTAACTTTATTTTGACACAGGACTCCATGTAGCCCATGCTGGCTTCCAACTCAGTATATAACTGAAGCTGGCCCAGAGTTGCCGTCTCTCCTGCCTTCCTCTCTGAGTGTTAATTACATGCATGTGTCACCACGTCTGGCTCCATTTGTCTAGCTTCTGAGAGAATTGGTTTTATATGAGGAAGAGAGAAAGAGAATGCAGACCACCTCTCCCGCCTTCTTTGGAATGTTCTCAGCCTGGTTCAGGAGAAGTTGGTTTGGCATGAGTAAAATCTACAGCACTGGTTCTCAACCTTCCTAACGCTGCAACCTTTTTACATAGTTCCTCATGTTGTAGTGACCCCAACTATAATATTATTTTCATTGCTACTTCAGAACTGTAATCTTGCTCCTGTTGTGAATTGTAATGTAAATACTTCATATGCAGGATATCTGATATTCCACCCCAATGGGGTCTCGACCCCCAGGTTGAGAACCCATGGGCCCTATAACTGTTACTGTGTGGCCCAGAGCATCATGTGTATAAACAATATTTTATCATGATGTTTATTATCCCAGTAAAAGGCGGACATTACAAAGATTGTTTCTTTCTTTCTTCTCTCCCACTCTCCTTCTCGTCCTTTTATTTCTTTCCGTTGGAATCTTACACTGTCCAGGCTGCCCTTAAACTCACTGTGTAGCCAAGAATGACCGTGAATTTTTAATCCTCCTGCCTCCACCTCCTGGGTGCTGGGATTATGGGTGTGTCCGCCACACCAAGTTTGTATATACAGTGGCCAGGATCAGACCTGGTACCTTGTGCAGCTAGGCAAACATTCTAAATCAAAGTTTCATCATGCCCATTGGCCTTGCAAAAGGGCAGGTGGAAGTTGTTCCCAGAAAGACCTTGATTCCTAGCTATATGTTCCAGCTTCAGCGTCATGAAGCCAGCCTAGAGGACAAGTTCATACCCTGAACTTTTCAGTTAATTCCATGTGGAGGAGTCTCCCTTATGTCTAACACTTTTTAAACAGTATTTATTTCACCATGTAATATTCCACTGTCGGAATACAAATTTTCTGGCTTTTTCCATGCAGGCCTGGTTCTTCTCTTCAGAACCTCCCCCTTGCTGTCTGTCTCTGCTGGTGGGGCCTGAACTCACCTCAGGTGTCCTGCCATGCTCTTGTTTATCTATCTGTCCATAGTGTTTATCCCAGTGACCCTCCTAAACACCCCATCAGACCTTTCATTGGCCTGCCCCTCCTACTTCCTGGCCTCCTAGCAAAAAGAAGATGGAGACCTTGCAAAACAGATGGGGGTAGGGAGGGGGGATCAGGAAGCTAAAACAACTTACAAGGAATGCTCTGGATGCCCCCCGGGAACTAAAAGACTCACCAGGCTCCTGACTGAGGTGACACCTGATCAGTAAACCGCCACAGCAGTGTGATGGGTGTCTGTTTAGAAAAGCAACCTGCGTCGTGGACCATGAGCTCCAGCGATGCAGCTGCCCTTAGTGGTCACCCATGCTTGTGGTGGGCATCGGGGAGGGGACGATTCTCGCTGATGCAGCTGCTTGAGAGTTACCCATGGTCCTGGAAGTAACCCAACCAAGCAAACTCATCCTTCCACTGACTACTCTGGGGTGATTTCTTTGGTTTGTTATCAGTGCCCTACCTAGGGTGGATACACAGTTGTTGACATCTCTTCAGGAAAAGGCACAAAGCAGGTGGTGACAGAGATGACTTGACATGAACTCACTTCTTCCTGGAGAAGCATTCTGAACACCACTGCTTTAGGCTTGAGGGTGACTATGGTGGTTCCCAGAAGGTCTTAGGTTTCCCAACCCCACCCCAATCTCTCATCTCTCTGTGGCTCTCTTTTTCTCTGTCTCTTTCTGTGTGTGTATCTCTCTCTTTCCCTCTCTCTCTTGAGACTAGGCTGGTCTTGAACTCACGTATCTGAAGATGACCTTGAACTTCTGATCTTCCCGCCTCCACCTCCAGAGTGCTAAGATCACACACATTTGCCAACCTTGCCCAGTTTAGGAGGTGGTGGGGGTAGAATCCAGGCCCTTATACAAGCCCTCCACCTACTGAGCCACAACCACAGCCCAGCCAGAAAGTCTTCTGAAAAGTGGTATGCCTCTCTTCCTCATTCCCCACTGGCTGGGACGTTTAGTTATGATGGCAGGGATTCCAGCAATCGTCCTGGACCCCTGGGTAGTAGCAGCTCCAGTGACAGTGGAGCTGGCACACCAGCACGGAGTGCCAGCTGTGATCGTCATTTATGTGAGAGAAAATCACGCTGGTATTGGCAGTGTGCCACTTCTTCGTGGCTCCTCGTGTTTGTGGGTAAACCTAGTCCTGATTGGTTCATTTGTGAAAACAGCCTGCTTGTAGACACCGTAGTATTTTTTTACTTCGATCATTTCCTCCTGTGTATTACGCGTAGGCTACGGGGTTTCCTTTCTCTGCATGGCATTAACTCTGGGACCGAAGTCAAGGTGACATTTCTAATTTAGAAGAGATGCAAGGTTTGCTTGAAGTTTTACTGATGAAAGAACTGAACTCCTAAGGACAGAATGTGGTCAGAACTCTTGGTGTGACGTGTGTATGAATGTAAACGTCAGAGGTCAGTGTCAAGTATCCTCCTCTATTGCCTTCCACCATACCTTTTTGAGACAGTTTTCTTGGGGAGGCAGGAGCTCAGCTCACATTTGTATAGATTCGCTGGCCATTGAGCCCCCAGGCTATTCCTGTCTCTACTTTCCCAACACTGGGTTACAAACACACGTGCCAAGCCTAACTGGGTGCTTGGCATCCAAACTCAGTTTCTCAAGCTTGTGCAGCAAGCACTGTACCCACTGAGCCATCTCCTGGCCCCAGAACTCGTTGATTGATGACTCAGAGTCACAGCACCGAGGAAACCAGCTGTTGGCTAAAAAGCTTTGGATTCAGCCTTGAATCAAGACAGCAGAAACCACTATTATATTTGTGTTAACCTGGGAGTACCATGGGATATATATATGTGTGTAGTACTCTGGAGGGTTTCCTGTTCATGGTGTGTTAAAATCATTTCTACTCCAAACTCTCTTTTGTGTGTATTCTAAACCAAGAAGTGATTTTTGGAAACAACTACTTTCATAGTTATTTTAGGTATTTTGAGGCATTATTTTATGAAATTGTTGCCAGGTCTTAAAAAGTAAAAGCCATCTACACTCACCCAAAATATTCACACAATTTTATAAAATAAGCCACATGACTAAAGGATATGGGGAGAAAAATACAGATGAAGGTAGTGTTGAGATTGCTGGTGTTTGGAGCTCAGTGTGTTTGTACACAGAAATGCCCAAACACTCGATCAGCATCTAGAAACTGCGTGAAGCCCAGCTCTCACCTCGGTGCCGAGTCAGGAGTTAGAACGGACGCATCTGCCACTCCGTGCAGACTACATTGGAACTCAGTAAGAAATAACAGCCAGAGTAATCTCTGTTTGCACAGAAAAAAAATCTCAGCCCTGCCCCCACCTGCCTGGCTTCAGCTGGTCAGCTACTGCCTACATCTGTGCCACGCATCCCAGGATAAATGCAAGTGTGAACTGCTGTCCACAAACCCCGTCAGCGCCTCCAGCAGGCAGCTGGAAGCACCGAGCCCACTCACACACTGCCATTAACGTTTATAGTAAGCTCTGTGGGCAGCATCCAACAGCCAGTCTTGGCATTAGCCACACCCTCTGAAATTACAGACCCAAATTCCCTCCTTTTCCCCTTCACCATGCACACCAGGCATCCTTGGGCAGTAATAGCAGAAGGTGTGCTAGGCACTTGGCTCTGGTCCTTCCTTCCCAAGTCACAACTCTTAGGACCATGGGGGCCTGTCCCCATTGTGTTTTCGTACATTTTGAACATATGTGCACAGGCAAAATAGAATTCAATATTGTGTGTTGTGCTTTGAAAATGTAGTAGACATCCAGATGGCCCCTGTCTGACACAAACCTCACAATAGTAGGAGAACATCTCCATTCTGTGGACAGCATCCTGGGAAATTTGGGATCTCCGTTCTTTTTGGCTGGTGATAGTAACATGATAGATACTAGGCAGTCAGCCCCACCATCACCAAGGAAACCACTCGTAGGCTGCAGTGCAGTGTGCCATGAGGCTAGAATGTTCCGCGTGTTAGAGACATGAAATGTACTATCATCAGCTTATCGTATTCTCAACTTTGTCTGTGTATGTCAGGACAAGCGACGAGCATCTGTGCCTATACCCTGCATCTCTAAGCTCTGGCCTTGTAGATTCCCCCCCCCAGAGTGTAGCATGAGCCTCTCTAACTGCTGGGGAGTCGTCTTCTAGGGAGAGAGACCCGTTATCAGCCAGTTGTCCCAAAATCACTTAATTAGTAATCCACATGCTCACCACCATTTTGAAATGCCTTTAGTGATCGTTTTTAACCATGTCAAGGAGTAAGTGTTAAGAATACTTTTTTTGGCTTTTCAAGACAGGGTTTCTTTATGTATCTTTGGAGCCTGTCCTGGATCTAGTTCTGTAGACCAGGTTGGCCTTGAACTCACAGAGATCCACCTGCCTCTGCCTCGCAAATGCTGGGACCCATTATCTCTCCTTCATGGTATCACCCTGTTTTGCTCCATGGTCGGATAAGTCATCCATCAGTATTTTCAAAGTTCTGGAAGTCAGCTGCCCTATTCCCTATGGGGCTGCACAGAGGTTGCTAATGCTGAAATGAGTGATGCTCCCAGGGGTTTCCTCTGCCCCGGGTACCAGTGCCGAACAGAACGGGCTAACACTACCATGGTCTGTTTGTGAGAAAAGGGCAAGCCGCCCCCACCCCCCACCCCTGCTCTTTTTCTCCTAGATAAAGATCATGGGTGATCCTTTTCCCAGAGAATGTTTGGCTAAAATCCAGAGGCAGAAGTAATTTCTCTATGAGCCACATGTGTGCAAGAACCATCCCAGGGTCCAGAGAGCTGGCTCCATTGGTAAAGCACATGCCATACATGTATAAAAACCTGAATTTGGATCCCCAGTACTCATATGAAAGCCGGTGGTAACCCCAGCGCTGAAGGGTGGGGGTCGGAGGATGCGGTAGCCTTCTGGAGCTCATTCACCCACGTAGCTCAATCAGTGAGCTCCAGGTTCAGCAAGAGACCATCCCTCAAGAGTAGGGTGCTGAGCGAATGAGGAAGACCCTGACTTAGATTTCTGGTTTCCATGTATACACAGGTATGTGTATGCATGCACACATACATATATACATGCCACATGTGTAAGTAAATTTAAAAAACACACACACATCTAAAGATTATAGCTTTCACTTTTAACATATTTTGCTTCTATCTTCATGACTTCTGGGAATCTAGAAATGATAAAAGAACTTCCCAGAAAGCCAGTCTGTTTGCTTAGTTTTCAGACTCTGTGATCAGAGTTTCTAGTGAGTTGAAACGAGCTGTCCTGGCTTTGTGAGCATGTCCTTTCTGCAGGGGCTTTATGATAAGATGTGTATACCTCCACATTCCTGCCTTCTTTTTTACGTGTATTTCCATAAACCCCTCTTATAGAAAAGGCTCTGTCAGGCTGGAGAGATGGCTCAGTGGTTAAGAGCACTGACTGCTCTTCCAGAGGACCCGGGTTCAACTCCCAGCACCCACATGGCAGCTCACAACTGTCTGAAGATCCAGTTGCAGGGGATCTGACACCTTCACACCAATGCACATAAAATAAAGTTAAATAAACCATAAAAATATTTAAAAAAAGAAAAGAAAAGGCTCTGTCCTGTCTTTCCATTTTGTTAAGACACACTTGTTAGTAGCCAAGCCAGGCAGAATTCTTTTTATTTCTTTTTTTCTTTTTTTATTCTAAGACATAGTCTCACTGTGCAGCCGAGGCTGATCTGACTGGCAATCTTCCTGCTGCGGCCTCCTGAGTGTGGAATTATGGGTGTGTACCCCGACCCTCAGCTTCAGAATCTGTCTAGGGGTGGAGGGAGTGGACATACGGCCCCCATCTCAGAAGCTGCAAGAGGACAGCTTTGCCCCCTATAATCATCCAAAAAGCAAACTCACCCGGTCCAGAGCTTACATTTTTATGTGGGCAATAAAGCTAACATGTAACATCGGGCACAGTGGGGGCACACCTTTATTCTCAGCACTTCGGAGGCAGAGTTCAAGGCCACCCTGATCATAGTTCCAGGGCTATGTACTAAGACCCTGTCTCAAAACAATAAGTAGAGTGCATAACTTTATTTTTAACTAAACATTTTGTTCCAAATTTTAATTTTCCCTTTGACCAAAATCAGCTTCCAAAACAAGATACTTAGTGATGGTTCTAAATTACTCTGACTAATTAATCTCTGGAAATGTGGAGAAAGTTCTGAATCCTTCTTTGAAAGTACATTGGTATTTTTTAATTTTTAAAAACATGTTACTGTACACACGCGCGCACGCGCACACACACACTATCCAAGTGACCCTGTGTTCTATTTGTTTATCATTGGCTCTTTGAGGCTGTCTCACTTTGTAGCTCAGATGGACTATAACTCACTGGGTAGACCTAACTGGCCCTGATCTTCCCAAGCTTCCTGTCTCTACCCTCCCCCTGCCCAGTGTTGGGATTTCAGCTATGTTCCACCACACTTGACCCTGTGGGCTCATTGTATGTTGTTAATGTTCCCCTTTCCTCCCCCCAGAGTACACCCCCAATAGCTTCCTCATGCTCTGTGCCTCAACTTCGACCTTCCCCAGTATGTGGAAATCTGGCCATTGGGCACGAGGGAAGGGCCTTCAAAATAACATTAATTTGTGGTTTTACTGATCTCTTCCTTCAGACTCCAAATATGTGTTCAGTAAGTTGATTTTTTTTTGTATCCTCTCTGGAAATTCAACTCTTTTACATTTAATAAAGTCAAGGGACCATGAATTACATAAACAAAACCTACAGAGCAGAAAGGATTTTGTTTTTAGTAAAATTTCATAGGCCTAAGATGAGCTAGCTCCTCACAATTAAAATGTTTGAAACCGAGATCACTGTTGTTTTTCAGCTGTAACAATAATGCCGAGCCTCCCTTGTGGGTGACTGGGTGACTCTGCCCGGTTTACTTAGTCTCCTTCCAGCCACTGAGAAAATAGCTCAAAGCCCTCGAAGGCCAGCCTACCTTGAGCTCCAGCGCAGAACACGTGTGCTTTGGTGACTCTGACCGACTCCTCCTGAGTTCATCTGCAGGCAGCTGCAACGAATAAGTGTGTTTACCCAGGGCAGAAGGGGCCCTTGTGGAGACTCCATCTCTGTTTCCTTTAGCCCTGCACAGAACTCACAACCCAGAGTGCTTCAGGGTGACGCCTCGCTCCGCGGGCCTCACTTCTTCCTCTATGTGTGTCCCTCCTTTGTCGTGAGAGAGTAAGGTGTGGGCTGGACGAGAGCTGCGGTTTCATTTTCCCCTCTGTTTATAAGAATTCATTTTGAGAATTGACCAAATCTGTCATGTGCAGACTTTTTTTTTTTTTCCTCAGCCCATTCAGAGCTGAGCTGGTTACAGTGAGTGACTAGTTCAGTGAGGACTTCAACAGCCCATAAATCCAATTTCCCGTCCAAGGATAATAGAGAACTCAATATGTGGTATATTACATGTGTGTGTTGCGTGCGTCACACAGAAAATTTATCGCGATCATAAAGTAGCTATGAAAACTGACGGGACTGATTTTTCTTTTTATCTCCTGTGAGTGCTTATGGAACAAAGGGTGTTTTCATGACCTAACAAGGTGAAAATTCAATTCACAATTCTGGTGATAACCTTCGGGTGCTTCAAGTATGAGAAACTCAAGGAAAACCTGGCTCAGTTGAAGGAGAGCCTCCTCAGTTGGGAAACAAAAATGAGGATTTAAAAACTAAATCAGTTTCCTTTTTCCCAGCCCGTCTGCGTTTTGGTACAGAGACTCTAAGGTAGGAAGTTAGAGTTACCCACTCCTCCAAACAATGGCAAGAAAGCTGGTGCCTGGTTTAAAGAGAGAAGTCTGTGGGGGGGGGGGTCTCAGACAAGTGGGGAAGTGGCTCCAGGAGACCTCTTGATTCTGAGGCGGGCCACCACGATGTACTTGTGTGGCCTGTCTGTGCTTGGTGTTAAGAACCACGTCTTGATAGCCCAGAGAAAACAAATTTCTGCATCCAAAGAGTGAAATGCCCTTGGAGCACAATGGTATTGAACTTTTCCTGGAAAGCGGTTCACTAGAGAAATGTTTTGTGGTTGGCTGATTCAGCAGCAAAGCGGTGTGGAGTAGAGACACTCTCAGAGACTGTAATCCCAGGCGCCTGGGTTTCGGCACAGCTGAATAACAGTGACCCCAAGAACAGTTATTGGAACCTTTCCATCAGTGGCATCATAGGCTTTAAGCTCTGCTTAAAGGCTATGCTTGTCTGTGGAAAGAGGGAAGGAATCACCCAGATCACATTGGCCTCTGCCCATTGTCTTGATGCAGGAGGGTCCATCCCACTATGGGCGACACCATTCCTAGGTAGCTCAGTCTGGGCTATATCAGAAAACTTACTGAGCATGAGCCTATGGTTGAACCAGGAAGTGCCATTCCTCCATGGCCCATGAGCCAACTCCTGCTCTGGCTTCCCTTGATGATGGATTTTCACTTGGCTTTTGTAAGCTGAAACAGATCCTTTGCTTTCCAAGGTGCTTTTCGTCAGAGTGCTCTCAAAGCAACAGAATAAAACTAGAACAAAGAGTTGGTAGAAATGCTCGGTGGATGTTCCATTTGGGCCCATTGTCTTATGCCTGTTTTTTTTTTTTAAATAGTCCCCTCCCCTCACCATATACACATCTTAACAGTAAGACTGACAGTCCCCATCCCCTTTGTCTTCCCATGCCAAGCGGTTTCCTCTGGCCCCTCCTTCCTCCTTATATTATTAAGTCAGGAGTCACCTTAGTCCCCAACTGCCAAGTTGCACTGACCCCATTATTGATGCAATACATCAAAGCTGTGCTGAGCAGATTTTTTTTATTTGGATAATTCAGACTCCGGGATCTCAGTGGATGAGGTTACGGCGATTAACATAATAAGCTTGCGCAATCTTGTAGTCTAGCCTCCGGTGCGTTTCAAATATTCTCAGAGGGAGTGTCTGCAAAGTCCAGCCCGCCTTTGTTCTGCTTGACCCTCAGCTGGCTGCCTGAGTGGGATGAAGAAGTCTTTGATTTTTTGGAAGCAAGCTGCGGTTTTGAGCATTGTAGGATGCCTAGCAGTGTCTCTTACTTAGATGCCAGTAGTGACCAAAAATGTCTTCAGAAACTGGTGTTTTCCTCTTCCCTCTAGTGGGATGGGGGTACCAGGAAACAGCATCTTTCCACTCAAGAAGAACTCGATGACATTTTATGGTTTGTGATGCCTGTGGTGTTGTAGAGATAGGGAAAGAAGTTAAGGCATTCGAATAGCCGGAGATAAATATGAGACAGGGTGGATTTCAGATTTACCTGCATTCAAGCAAGTAAACAAAATGTTAAGGCCAGACACACGCCTTTAATCTTGGCGCTTGGGAGGCAGATGGGTCTCTGTGACTTTGATGCCAGTTTGGTCTACATAGGGAGTTTTAGGCCAGCCGAGGCTACCTCATAAGAGCCTGTCTCAGGGGGCAAGGGGGGGTTAAAAGTATAAATGTCGTTTCAAAAAGGAAAGGCCACATCAGCATTCCATCGTGCGTGAGGTAGATTCATGACACCTCCCACCTAGGGTACTATAAGTAGTGAATGCTTGCCCTGGAGAGGTAGTCATATTCCTGGTCAGTCACCCTTGCATGTGCAGGCAACCGTAGTTAAGCGCAGTGGGCCCCAAAGCAGATAATAAAAGCAATAGCAAGCTATGAGAGGAGGAAGACTTGCTGGGAAGAAGTTTGGTGGGAGGAGGAAGGGACCATATATGTAGACCATGTATTCATGTAGACCACGAAATTTAAAACCTTCAAAGGCCAGAGTCATGCTGCTTGGTCCCTGGGGAATGAACTTATATTCATCACAGTAATGAAGTTCAGTTGCCTCACTAAATGGGGATATCTCAGGCAGGCAATTGCATGTTAGACACCCCACAGGGTAGCGGAGATTCAGTTGTCCAATGAGGGGGCTGGAGAGATGGCTCAGCGGTGAAGAGCACTGACTGCTCTTCCTGAGGACCCGGGTTCAATTCCCAGCACCCACATGGCAGCCCACAACTGTCTGAAAATCCAGTTCCAGGGGATCTGACACCTTCACACCAATGCACATAAAATAAAAAGTTAAATAAACCATAGAAAATTAAAAAAAAAATACTCTCCATTCAGTTGTCCAGTGAGAAGAAATGACAGCTTTTCCTAAAACCCATGCTGTGTAGGTTTAGTGAGAAGCGCTCGGAGGAGAATGGTGGATAGCAGAGTGTGTAGAGTTGGGACGGCTCCTGGCTGGGCCTAGAGGAACCTGGACAACATAGTGGCTCCCTTGCCTTGATCTTCAGGTGGGAAGTTTCCTTAGACTGAGGAGCCAGGAGGTTAGAAAATGCCATCCCGAAAATTCCTCACAGTTCTAGACTTTTATGAACATTATTTGACAGGATTTCTCTAGAAAGAAGTATTATTAGTAAAAATGGGTGTTTGCTTTGAAATATGGGTCTTAATTATCACCGCCATTTTCTCCAGTGTGTACAAGGAACCAGAGACGTCATAAGGAAACTTGGCAAATACAGATTCCCTTCTTTGGGGATGGGGTGGGGGTTGTGTTTGTAGAGAGCACATGGCCCACCTCGCCTTGTCAGCAGTGGAGCATTTTTGTGGCTGTCCTGGTCACTCCTGCTCTATAATTTTTACGTCAGGACACTAGGCGCTCTGGGGGATTGTGTGGCCAAGCCAGCTGCCTACGCTTCAACCTCCTCTTGCACCCAGGGCTCTGTTTTGTGAGTCCCTTCTAGCTTGGGCCCAACATCTCCCCTTTACTGAGCTGCTGAAGTTTGAGCCAAGCCATCCTGCAGGATAACGTCTGTGCTTCCAGGTCCAGCCTGTCCATTAGCCTTTCCTGTTTCCATTCATGCTGGAAGAGAACGACCTGTGACTAGAAGAAGAGGGACTGCCAAGACAAATAATGACTTCAGCTTGCGCAAATATTTTTTATCACAAGCCTTTTGTTGAGTAGGCAGCCTTTTGAAACCTGCATTCCATGCTTTTCAGGAAAGCCAAGTCATGCTAAGCGGACTGGCTCCGTGATTTAAGAATATGTCTAGTAAATTCAACAGAAGATGACTCTGGCTTAGGGACAGCAAATAGGGTAAGGGAATAAATAGCTTATTTGAGGTCTCTAGGGAGGTTCGGCTTGTCAGTGATTCCCGGAAGTCCTGAGGAAATGAAACCTGCCAGGAAGAGTGACTTGTCCCTTCACAGGGACAGGCTGGGACTAAGGCTGAACTCCACAGTGTCCGGCTCCAAGTTAGGCGCTGGTAATGCCTTAGGGAAGCACTTCCTGCTTTAGTAAAGGCTGCTCACCCTACGCCCACCTTCTCCCTTCTCCTTGGCAGCCTGCAGTGTGGAAGCAAACAGCCTAAGAGGGATCACATGCTCAGAAAGCAGCGGTTTTCAAGGCGTGGAAGTCTGGCTCTTCCCTGGTTTCTGCAAGGTTCCTCCGTGTTGTTTGGCAGCTGGAGTCTCGGGGCCTTCACAGCCACAGCCTATTTCCCTCCCCTTATCTAAAATAGGCTTTCCACTACTTTCTTGCTTATTTCCAGTTTGTATGTTAAAATACAAAATTGAGCTGAATTTGTCCATTTAGACATTTGAGACGATAATATCATTCATTGTTAGATATGTGTGGTATTTACACCATTGCAGCTTTGATTAAAAAAAAAAAGCAAAACTGAGTTTTGAATGAAAACAAAAAGAAAGAGGATAGGTAGGGCTGACATGGATTTTTTTTTTATTTTGTCTTTTCTATTTTTGATGTGCCCCTCTGTCTTTTGGTTGAATTGTGATCTTTGCGTTGGCTGTTCAGTCCCACACTGTTCATGTATGCACTTTTATGTGTCAGGGTCTGTGTTAGGTATTGGAGACATCAAGGTAAATAAAGCCATGTCCCTCGTCTCTAGGAGAAGCCAGCAGAGTGCTTACATGGGGGTGCTGCTTGTACTTGATAGGGTGGGCTGGCGGGGATGCAGATCTCAGGAGGAAGGGGTCCGAAGGAGAGAAACAATAGCTGAGGTAGAAAGTGCCCAAGAGGGCAAGAAGAAGAAAAACTCACCTGCCTGAGATCCAGACAAGCTTCTAAGAGATGAGCCAGTGAGCTGGGGTTTTAGACACTGAGATTCAGGAAAGGAGAGGAAAGAAAGGAATTTTCCAGATGGAAGAGAAGAGCAGAGATGATAGTATTATAGTGTAGGGCTCTGCAGGAAGCTCGACAGCGTGACACTGCCACAGAAGGAGCTGCAGGTATCTGCGCATGCACACGCATGTTCCTGCATACGTATGTCTTTGTGTGCCTGTGGGTGTAAGCTAAAGGACCACCTCAGGTGTCCTCAGAGTCACCTTTTTATTATTTATTTATTTATTTCTGAGACACTTTCTCATAGGCCTGAAACTCACCCATTAAGGCTAAGTTGGCTGCCTATCCAGCCCCAGGGATCTGCCGGTCTCTACCTGGCTAGCGCTGGGATTATAAGCATGAACTACCATGCCTGGCTTTTTATAACATGGGTTCTGGGAATCAAACTCATGTCCCTATGTTTACTCAAGCACTATGCCAACTGAGTGTCCTCCCTGCCCTGGAGTGCTGAGGGGGATAAAGTAGGGATGGTTTGCATGAGCAAGGCCTTGCCTCTCAGGTAAAGATCCTCAGATTTTGTTTTTCCCTAGAACCTGTGAATGGAGGAGAATGTGAGGACCATGCTGAGACAATAGCTAGAACGACGAAGGGAAACGATTATAAAAGAAATGCATTCATCCTCTGTATCTGTGACCAAGAGTTTCAGGGTTTGGTATTCATGTTGATGACTTTTCATACTGCCCTGATAAAACACTGAGAAAGGCAACTTAAAGGAAATGTAATTCATTTTGGTTCTCAGTTTGAAGAGTTCATCGTGGCAGGGAAGGGTGGTAATAGGAGTGGGTGATCTTGCATCCACAGTCGGAAAGCAGGGAAAGATAAATATTCTTCTTAGCTCAGTCTCTCCCTTTCTCTGTGGTCCTCACATCTCCCACATCACATCCCAGAATCTCCTTTCCCTGTGGTCCTCACATCTCCCACATCCCAGAATCTCCTTTCCCTGTGGTCCTCACATCTCCCACATCCCAGAACCTCCTTTCCCTGTGGTCCTCACATCTCCCACATCAGAACCTCCTCTGTATCTTAGGCTTTATCTTCATAGCTTTTTCACATAGTAGCCTCTCAGGGCCTTGTTGCAGAGGTAAGAAATCATCTCTAATTTCGACCAGTATCGATGGAATCATGAGAATGACTTCATCTGCTGTGTAAGGAAGGAATGTCCTTTTCATTGTTGTGGTATAAATCTATGCAAAGAGAACGTAATAAAAATTGGAGCAGGGAGAGCAGGCGATGGGGGAGGGGAACAAATGAGAGCAACGCCATGAAACCTATTCTTTTCTCTAGTAACCTAAAACATTGATTTCAAAACATAAAATTTAATAAAATGACTTGTCAAATGTATGTCAGTGGTCATAAAAGATGTTTTATGTCCTTGGCCCTTGGTAATTTATTCCAAAGGTATATTTTGAAAGAGATTAAAGCCCATGTGCAGTATGATTTCAGTGTGTTGTTGTGCATGCTGGAGACTGCCCAAATGTTCAGTAACAGAGGGAACCATTTTACAAATTTTGGCACATCAGTGAACAAAATTACAAGCTGCTGTTTTTATAGTCATAAATTCTGAAAGTTTGTGATACAGAAATAGAATTACACTTTTAAGTTACAGGAGACCATGGAATTCTGTGTATTCTGTAAAAACAAAACAGGTACATGCAGTGCCAAAGGAAAAAAGTAAGAAGTAAGTGTATTTAGAGTTTAAGATTCCATCTGAACAAGATTCTTCCTTCAGTTCTTGTTACAATTTTTAGTCCCGTGATGCTAGTGTGATGCCTTCATTTATTTACCTTTCACCTTTTTGGTGCTGCCGAGGATTTGAGCTCAGGAATTCACTCATGCAAGGCAAGCATCATGCTACCGGGCTTCAACCCCAGCCCTTAAATATTTTTATATAAACCACAGAATAGCCGTTTACTTCTGCTTCTTATCTGTACCGTTACTTACGGTATTAGTCCTAATGTCAGTAGATGGTGCATGCTCCGAAATATTTTTTACGTCAGTCAGTAGTATCTTCCCGAATGATGATGGATCATCGTTGCACATGAGTGTCTTTTTAAAAATGCTGATTAAGTGGGGCTGGAAAGATAGCTCAGAGATTAAGGGCATGGCTGTTCTTCTAGAGGATTGGATTTGATCTCTAGTAACCACATGCCTTATAACTGTCTGTAACAGGGATGCATGGTCTCTGTTCTCTGCAGATATCAGGCACACAAATGGTGTACAGATAGGCAAACAGGCAAAACACCCATGCCCTTAAAGTCTATTTTAAATCCTGGCTCTGGTTGGTAGATCTCATGGGCCCAATATTCCACCTTTTTAACAAACCCTTAAGTGATGCCATGGTTACATTGGTCACACACATTGAATACCAGAGCCCTGTGTCTCTCCCTTGGGTAGGAAGATAATCTAATGGCCCAGTTTCTATCGTGGTTTTGGAAAACAATACTCATGTTCTATCTGCCACCTCCACAAATGCCACAATATGTCTTTGGGTAGGGGATGTACAGGTATACATAGATGTATATACATGTGCACACAGACACCAGAGAAAGACATGGGATGTCCTATTCCATCACTTTCTACTTTCTTCTCTTGAGTCGGGGTCTTTCGATGAACCTGGCACTAGGCTGGTGGCCAGTGAGCCCCAGCAGTCCTCCTGTCTCTCTGCCCCCCCCCCCGCCGCGGTTACAGGTCACAGGTACACACAGCCACACTAAGCTCTCTTCATAGATGTGGAGATTCGAACTCAGTTCGTCTGCTTGTGCACCAATTGCTCTCACCCACTGAGCACTCTCCCCAGCCCCCACAGTAACATTTATATTAACTAGGACAGAGAAGTCCATAGAAATGAGTGAGCATCTCTGTGGTTCTGGAATTAAGCTACTCTCTTTTATCACATCTCATGAGCAATATCCTTAAGCCATGCCTCCAACTTGAATTTTGCTCATCAACGGAAATGATCAGCCACCCCTCTGATAAAGTTTGGAACCTGATCACGAAGCTAAAAATCCCATCTATGCTAAGAAAAGATTTGGTTTGAGTTAATAGTCCTGGGAAGACCGCTCTTGGCCTGGCGTGAGTCCTTGTAGCTTGAGTCTAACAAGGTAGAGACCTGCTTTGTGCGATGAGCGTCTTCCATTGTGAGGTTACCATTGTATAGCCGTGGGATACAGTGCCTTGCAGTGACCTTGGTGTGGCAGGCATAGGGGCCATTGTGAGCCCTTGCCCTGTTGTTGAACATTGGTTGCCAGCACCCGCTTCTGTTTTCAGATGCTAACTCATTCCCTACTTGTTTCTGTGCAGTGACTGAAGCTGGCTTTGGGGCTGATATTGGGATGGAGAAATTCTTCAACATCAAATGCCGAGCTTCTGGCCTGGTGCCCAACGTGGTTGTGTTGGTGGCCACTGTTCGAGCTCTGAAGATGCATGGAGGTGGGCCAAGTGTAAGTTCTTCCTTTTTCCAAGCTTTAAACAAACAAACAAAAACAAAAACCAGGGGGTGAAGACATGATTCAGTGGTTAAGAGCATTTGCTGCCCTTAAGAGGACCTGGGTTCAGTTCCCAACACCTGCATCTGGTGACTCTCAACTGCCTATAACTCAAGTTCCAGGAAATCCAATGCCCTTGTCTGGATTCTGTAGGCACCTGCATGCACTTAGTGCTCATAAACAGACCCAGGTTGCATACACACATACACATAAATCATAAAACGTTTTCAAGTTATATAGAGGCTGGAGAATTGGCTCAGTAGGTAAGAGTCCTTGCTTCTCTTGCAGAAGACATGGGTCCAGTTCCCAGCACCCACATGGTGGCTCACAATTGTCTGTAACTACAGTCCCAGGGAATCCAATGGGGTTCTGACCTCCTTGAACCCCAGGCACACATATGGTACACATATATACATGTAGGCAAAACACTCATAAAAAAAATTTTAAAGTTTTGGGTTTTTTTTTAAAGCTCATACCTGTAGTCCTAGCACCCAGGAGACTGAAACAGGAGGATTGCCACAGGTTCAAAACCAACCAAGGCTCAGAGGAGAACATGTCTGAAAAAAAAAATACAGTTTGAGACATAGTATGTGCTAGATAAATGTTTCCAGCTGTCTATAAAGTCTGCTTCCTTTCTTTGAAGTTCACCCCATCGAGCACTTGGAGTTTAATTCATTCATGTCAACTACATAGAACACCCAACGTGACTTCTAAAACACATACAACCACTTTTGAGTCTTCAGATTCATCCCAGACATACCAACCATGCTTATGTAAGCATGTGGACCAGATCAGGAGGGTAAAGTGCTCATTCCTGGATGAGGACCACTGGGGTTGGAATGACGGCTTTGATGAAGGTTTGCCATGCTTCTATGGATACCTTTGTGGCACATGGATGTTACAGATTACCAGGTTCCACATAAAACCTCTTTCCGCCCATCTCTGCCAATTGTGACTTTGCCTTCTGACTCTTGCACAACACTGCATGCTTCTGAGGAGCCCTGCTTGGGGAAAATTCTCTTTTTCTTAACAAGGTCTCACCATTTAGCCCTAGCTAACCTGGAACTCACTATGTAGACCAGCTGTCCTGAAACTTACAGAGACCAAGTTGCCCCTGTCTCCCTAGTGCTGGGATTAAATGGGTGTGCCACCACACCTTGCAATTTATTTTAATATATGTGAAGATTTTTATACCTTTTTTAAAAATGGGCAAAAGGGGTGTATGTGTATTTTTAAAATTTTGTTTGGTTTTTTTTACTTTAGAAGTTTCCAAGTGGGAAAATTTTTATTTGAAGTTTCATTATTTTCCCATGTGATACCATTATGGCACACAGATTTGAAAGATATCAAACCTGATTTCTTAATTAGAGTACTGTGGTCACAAAACTCATAATCAAGGGTGGTCACCCACTATAAATAGTAACGGGTTTGCCTTTGGCAGACCATGTCTTTTGGTCTTTGTCCTAGGAACTATTTTTCATCCCTTTTTATAGCTGAGGAAGCCAAGATTTGCTGGGTTTGGAGATAATGGCCAACAGCAGGTCAATCTGAAGTCAATGTCAGTCAAACCTTCTGCTTTGTCCACATGCAGAGCCGAGGACCGATGGGTGGGACACGCATTCTAAACTCCACCTTCGTACCAGATGCTTAAGTTCTTCATTTTGCCTGAAGTTGCATTATCATTCCAAATGCAAAATTTGTAAAGACACACATTATGAATCTTTGGCAGTTCTGATTATGCTTAAAATTCCAGTTATTGCTGTTGGTCCTCCACTTTACAATTTGAGTCTGTAGACCAACTTCTCCTTTCAAAAAATAAAATGTATGTATGTATAATTTGAAATGCTCCCTTCTTCCTCTGCCTTTTCTCCATTTAAACTTAAAGGACTTTGGTCCTCTAAATGGTTTTGAGTCTGTCTGGTCTGGTTTGGTCTTTATAGAATAAGGGAGGAAATCGTGGAGACATGTGGAGACCCAGTGGCGGAAACATCACACCTCTGTTTAGGGAACTGGTCAGCCCTAGGATTTACAGTCCAACATTTTCCCAGACCTCCAGACTATAAAAATGTTCACCATGATTTCCAATCCTATTGCACTTCTTACTGTGTATGCTGCATTGCCAGGCTGTGTTTTCTTCCCAGTTACTCTTTCCTGTTCCTTCCTTCCCTACCTAATGTCATGGTTCTTTGGTAGAGAAAGTTACAGTGTCCCAGGGCCTGGCATATCCTGTATCCCAGAAATGTTTTCAGTCACTGAGTAGCAAATGAACTTTCATCTCTCAATCCTACATCCATTTTATTTCATGTGGCCCACCTCAGTGTGTCAGCTTCTTCCTCAAAACAGCTCTGTCGTACTCTTTTTTTTCAATCCAGTGTAATTTCTGCTCCCCTTCGACGTCATCACACAGATCGCCGTGGTTGCCTTGTGTGTGTTTACTCAGCTGAGGTGGCTCTTTTGATCCATTATTTGTGCAGTGGAAAATCCTGTGACCTTTGAACTTGCCCATTTTAACACAGTTATTTTTCCCATGACCGTGACCAAAAACCTGACAAGGAGCAACTTAAAGGAGCTTGCTGGGGCTCGTGATCTGAGCCAACAGGATAGGGGTCACCAGTGCAGGGAAGAGACAGGAGCATGAGGCCCGTGACTGCGCAGACTCCACAGTCGGGAAGCAGACAGAAGAAGGCTGCCGCTCATCTGGCTTTGTGCTGGTTCCCCTGTCTTTCAGTCACGGACCCCAGCCCACAGGATGTTACTGCCTTTGTCCGCCCTCTCTGGAAGCACCCTGACAGACACACCCAGAGGTGCTTCTTATTAATGCCCTGGGCATTTCCTAATGCATTCAAAAGTAAAGATTCCCAGTCCCACAATTGGCATTTTAAATGCATAGCCTGTCTTCCGGGATGCAGCATAAGAGCTGATATTCCTAGACCACTGAAAAGACACACAGTCTTTTCGCAGTTAACCCTCTAAATTCACTCCAGTAATCAGAGCTTTCAAGAAAATAGAAGACAGTGTATATGTAGCAATGTGGTGGGAGGTGGAGAGTAAGACGCAATCGGGTCACGTGATTATAAAGCCTGGAGCGTCCAAGATCTAGGATCTATGTATTCAGCTGGAATCCCAAGAAGAGCTGGTCGCACAATCTGATGGCAGCCTGCTGGAAACATTCCCTTGGCTTAGAGGAGCTCAGTCCGTGTGGTATTCAGGTGTGCTGGTGAGCTGAGATCAGCCAAATTATGGCAATTATAGCTCCCTGCCTTTCTTGAAGTCTACTGTTCTATGTATTTAATCTCACTAGAAAATGTCCTCACCAAAAAAAAACACACACAGTAATGCTTGATCAAACATCTGGGCACTTTGAATTCCCACCAGGTTAACACGTGGAATGCATCATGTGTTTAGGCATGTGTGGGCATGTGGAACACTGACTAGATTTCATTTTTTTCTTTTTTTTGTATTAATAATCAATTGCCTCCACATTGTGTCTTAAGTGTCCTTTTCTTCCTTTTGATTTAGGGTGGGATGGATCCATTTTCCCAAAAATATAGAAGTCTCTTTCCAGGGTCTCCCTTCAATTGACCTGAACTAGTTATATCTCATCTTGTACTACAGAGGTCCAAGCCAGGCTGTTCCTTCATGTTTGTCTGACCTCCAGGTGACCCTATTCACTGCTCTCTGCATCTTATTGATGGAGTTTATTATTTTATTTTTTGAGGTTTGGAGGATCCAGTCTCAAAACCTCATGTGCATTTGAGAATTAGCTTATAGATTCTGCAGTCTCTATAAGATTTCTATTCAAAGGACATTAGCTATCTCTTCATTGGCCTGGATCTGTTTGAAAGAATTTCAATGAAAGTTACTGCTTATTTCATAAAAAAATGCTCATATATCTTCTTATGGATCTGTTTCTATATACTTAATATTTGTAAATAATATAACGAATTATTTCTGTTCTTCTATGTTACATGTTCTATCTCTAACTC
This sequence comes from Ondatra zibethicus, assembly GCA_004026605.1. Lineage (NCBI taxonomy): Eukaryota > Metazoa > Chordata > Mammalia > Rodentia > Cricetidae > Ondatra > Ondatra zibethicus. The sequence continues at coordinate 125,027 of PVIU01000707.1, forward strand.
GTCTGAATTCTCTTCATTGCTGTATGGATTTAACCTATCAAGTCTTTGGGGAATTCTGTGCTGCCATTCATATCTGAAAATTAGTTCCGTTTCTTCCTCTCAATCTTTACTTCTTTTAACCTTGTCACTGGCAGGGTCTTCCTAATAGCAAAGCAGTGTTGGGTGGGGTGCTGGCTGCAGACATCTTCTTAGTCCTCATCTTCAAGGGGGTGTCTAAACAGCTCATCACTAAGTGTGATGCCTGGGATCTATATTTAAAGAGGATTCAGGGATTGCCGTTTATGTTTAATTGGCCAAATTAGCATAAAGACTGATGTAGGTTTCCTATGTCTTTCAAGATGACAGTTTGGTTTTTCTCTTTAAGGCTGTATGTGTTGCTTAAATTATTATTACTTCAAGAAATCTTGCCAGAACAAGTCTGATTCAGACAGATATGTCTCCTTTCCAAGTTACTGGATTTTACTAATCAGTTTGCTAATGTTTTAAGCCAGTTTTCTTTTTTTTCCCCATTCATATGAGTTAACTATACAAAATTTTAAAATTTTGGAGTATTCTTTTTTTCTTAACTATGGAAGGCTTGTGTAAGCATTACAGTAATTGATTTATTAAAAGTTGAGTAGAATTCTTTCTATCAAACCATCTGGGCCTATTGCTATAGAGAGTCCCCTCTCCCTCCCAGCAATGGGATGAGTCTTAGTTTTTGACTCTTTTTATTTCAGGTAACTGCTGGGGTTCCTCTCAAGAAAGAATATACAGAGGAGGTAAGAGAAACTGATCATCCCCCCTGATTAATGATTAGCTTCCAGCTGACTGTCAATGAATGACCTGCAAGTCCACCGGCAACTTCTTAGAAATGGGCTTTTCTGGACTGAGGAGATGGCTCAGTGAGTAAAGCAGTTGCCTAGCAAGCAGGAGGACCTGAGTTCGATTCCTACCAGGCACAGTGGTGCTTGCTTGCTTTCTCAACCCTAGGGAGGCAGAGACAAGTGAACCCTTGGGCTCACTGGCCAGCCAACCTACTTGGTGAGCTCCAGGCCAGCGAGAGATTACCTCAATAAAGAAAGGTAGACAGCACCTAAGGAACAGCCAAGGCTGTCCTCTGGCCTCCACATTCATGTACACATACTGTAATTTGAATTTTTAAGAATCTCTGTGAAAATGGGTGGGATGAAGAGGTGAAACCCGTCCAGTGACCTCTAAAAGCTGAAGAAAAGATAGATATAGGCTTATCTGGGGTCCTCTGCTCACAAGCTTATACTTGTGCCTTTCTATGTTGAAGAAAAAACGCTGATTCTTGAAAGGTGTGCGGTTGTTTTTATGGCTCTCCAGAGTGCAGTAACTGTTCTGCGCCAGGTAACTGGTGGCAGTACCACATAGCTCCTACAGGTGGCGCCATGGGTTTAAACGGAGTAGCCACGCAGGACCCCTCAGCATCCCAGGGACTTGTTCCTTTTGCCCCCTTGACTGCAGAGAGTGGGCTGTTTATATTCTGATGGCCAGTCCTCCATAGAAATAGTTGCCTAACCTAAGACTCAGATACATGGACTTGGACCCAGACTAGTTTTAGAAGCTAATTTGAACATGAATTGCCTCTGTCTCAGCCATCTTTCTTGGAAACCCAAAGTGACTTAGGGCTCCTTTTAGAAGTTTCCAGGGCAATAAAGTGAGAAATAGAATCAGTTGCTAGTGTGGTGAGGCTGGTCTAGCTTGGGGGCAGTCATGGTGACACTGAGGCTGATTTCCTTCCAGAACATTCAGCTGGTGGCTGATGGCTGCTGTAACCTACAAAAACAAATTCAGATCGCTCAGCTCTTTGGGGTGCCCGTGGTGGTGGCGCTGAACGTCTTCAAGTGAGTCTAGCTTTCTGCTGTCTGGGGGGGGCCACACTACTGACCGCACTGTGTCCTAAGGGCGCTTGGGTTTCTCGGCTTCATCTTGAGACACAGAATCATTCGGCTTATTCTGTTTGATTTGGTTTCATCTTCACGAATGTGTTCTCAAGTGTTACTGTGGAAATGAAACTCATAGTGAATTACCATCTGTTTGGTTTGGGGGGAGGGAGAGGTTTTGTTTTTTTTTTCCCTTTCTACCCAGTACTTCTGTCTGACCGCATGAAGGAATGATCAAAAGGAGATTACTATGAAATTTTCTCAATTAAAAGCCCTTAACAACCTGAAACCTTTGAGTCATGTTAGAGAGGATTCTTTCTACCTGTTTTTCTTCAAGTCTGGTTTATTTAAACACAATGTGACCACTTTTGATGTTTAAAATATATTCAGTGTTAGGGAGTGAAGTTCTGTATAAACCGTTAGTCTTTCTTTCCAAACATCACTAAGTGAACACAGATGCAAAAACCACAAGCATTCTCATCATCAGGACCGACACCCGCGCGGAGATCGACTTGGTGTGTGAGCTCGCTAAGCGGGCCGGTGCCTTTGATGCGGTCCCCTGCTATCACTGGTCGGCTGGGGGAAAAGGGTCTGTGGACTTGGCTCGGGCTGTGAGTGATGCCGCGAATAAAAGAAGCCGCTTCCAGTTCCTGTACGATGTTCAGGTAAGTCGCCACCACCAGGACAACAGGGGGCTGGTGGCTTTTGGGTCTTGTAGAAGGCCAGTGCTTCGAGCACTGTTTACATGGCCCACCTCATGCAGCCTTCCTGGAGGCTCTGCAGAGAAGGAAGCTCGTGACTAAAGGCATTAGCATCTGACAAGGTTCCTGTGCTAAGGGCACATCCTTTTTCTGTCCCAAACCTGTGTTCTTAAGGCTCTGCTTTCAAATAGTGGGCCCAAGGGAAGGAAAGGCTCTGGGAGATAAACTATGCTTGAAGGGGTTGACCTCCCAGCAACAAGTCTTTTGAGCAAATTCACAGCTGCTCAGTTATGAGGCATTTTTATTATCCATACCTGCTATGATTCGTTCCCATGTGGGTGTGGGTGTGTATGTGTGTGAGATTGGTAAGTGTGGGCACACACATGCCACAGCATGCATGTAGAAATCAGAGGTCAGCTTGTGGGAGCCAGTTCTGCCCTCTCACCGTGTCGGTTCCTGGGATGGAATCATGGTAGGACTCAGCAGCAGGCACCTTTATCCACAGAGCTGGCTCACCGCCCCTCATTGTGGTTTCCTTGCACGATCTTATATATTTTTTTCCTTGTAGTAAAATACATCATGCGTTCCCATTTATGAGTGTCAGTGCAGTGGTACCGAGTATATTTGCACTGTTGTGCAACCAGTTTCTAGAACTAGTCTCTCGTTTCTAGTTACTAGAACTGAAACTCGGTATCCAGGTAACGGCTCCTCATTTTCCCCTTCCACAGATCTTTCTAGGAACCACCATTCCACCTTAGTTTTAGGAACTTTCATATAAATGGGATCTTGTAGTGTTTTCTGTTGTGGCTTGTTTCATATGGTGTAACGTCCATGGGTGTCATAGCCCATGTGAGAATTGTGTTTATTTTAAAAAAGACTGGATGTTGTCTTTTTAAAAAAAATCATATTTTTTGTAAATGTAGTATGGAGGAGAGGGCTGTGTTTCCAGCGCCTGGTTAGTTTATTTATTTAAACTCTGTCTGGTCCATTATTTTTAGTTTCTTTTTGGTCAACTCTTACATCTTGATTTAGTCCATTTTTAATAATCTGTATTTACCATGAGGATGTGGCTTACCGGCATGAGTCTAACCAGTGTCCATCTTGGGCCAGAGAAGCATGGTGTCTGTTACACTTTACTTTTTCTAAGCATTTTGTTTTGTCAGCTCCGCCCACCTAAGGGCTGCCCTATCAAAAGGCCAAAGCAGTTTTTTTATTTAACCAATGAAAGCAACAGAAATACAGAAAGACCTCCTACACATATTTTTTATTGATTTTATTGAGCTATACATTTTCTCTGCTCCCCTCCCCTTCAACACTCTCCCATGGTCCCCATGTTCCCAATTTACTCAGGAGATCTGGTCTTTTTCTACTTCCCATGTAGATTAGACCTATATATGTCTCTCTTAGGGTCCTCTTTGTTGCCTAGGTTCTCTGGGATTGTGATTTGTAGGCTGGTTTTCTTTGCTTTATGTTTAAAAACCACTTATGAGTGAGTACATGTGATAACTGTCTTTCTGTGTCTGGGTTACCTCACTCAAAATGATGTTTTCTAGCTCCATCCATTTGCCTGCAAATTTCAAGATATCACTACTTTTTTCCGCTGTGTAGTACTCCGTTGTGTAAATGTTCCACATTTTCCTTCTCCATTCTTCGGTCGAGGGGCATTTAGGTTATTTCCAGGTTCTGGCTATGACAAACAAAGCTGCTATGAACATAGTTGAGCACATGTCCTTGTGGCACAATTGAGCATCCTTTGGATATATACCCAAAAGTGGTATTGCTGGGTCTTGAGGAAGGTTGTTTCCAATTTTCTGAGAAATCGCCACACTGATACTGTATGTTGTCTTCACTGCATGTCTACACCACATTTTGCTGACAGGCCTGGGTTGCTTCCACCACATGATGGCTGTAAATGCTGCTGTGACCACAAGTGTCAATTGTGTGTGCACCCGCACATGGGCCTGCATCTCTTTCAAGATCACCAGCAATGGAAATACCAGGATTTCTAGATGGATTTCTTTCTTTTTCTTGGAGCCAGGTAGTTTTGGTGTTTGTTTTCTGAAACAGGTTTTCATATAGTTCAGGCTGGCCTTGAACTTGCCATGTAACTGAGGGTGGCCTTAGATTCTAATCCCTCCTGCCTCTACTTTCTTGGTACTTGGATTGAAAGCATGTGTCACTATATCCAGCCTTATAGTTCATTTTTCAAAACTCATCTTCACATTGAGCCCTTAAGTATAAATCCTGGATTTCCCAGAATTCACTCTTCTCAGACAGACATTGTCCTGGTGTCCACCTCACATCTCCATTCTGGCTTTCATGGTTACTACTCTGGTCAATGAATTTGCCCTCAGAAGGTGTCCATGGCTGCCAGAGTGTCTGCCTACAAGCCAGCAGCCGCTCCTGTCTCCGTCCCTCACACATTTCCCAGGCCTGTATCACTGTGTCTCCCGCTTATGTGACTCAGCAATGGAAGTGAACAGGAAACAAAAGCAAGCAAGGGGCGAGGGCTTGGTCACATCTGTCAACCTGAGGGTTCACAGCAAGAGCACAGGTTGGGAGAGCTGCTCACATGCCTGTATGCGCACTTTGCACTTGTCCCCTTCTTTTTGTCCTAATACCCCTGGTTGGCAAGAACCAGCGGTAGCCCTGCTCTAGGGTTAAAACGCTAAAGCACAGAGCTGGGAGAATCTGCCCACTGTCCCAGCACAAGGAGGAAGCAGATCTGGGAGTCTAACTGAGACAGAAGGTCAGTATCCAGCTTTGATCTTCAGCACCAGGAACTGTGTGCAGAAGTATGTTTGAGGGAGGGTAAGGAACCTGCAGCTTGAGGGGACAGTGACTCTGTCACTGAGAGAGGTAGCAGAAATAGGATAGGCATGGAATCCCTGCCAGAAGAGAGACATCCCTGACATGTAGGACTTAAGGAGAAATCATGATGGTTAGTGAAGAATGGATTTATTCATGGCAAGGCCACTTGATGGATGAGGGACTAGAATATTCTGAGTTATGAGTCAAGATCAATGGGGAGGAGGCTCAGTGAGATGGCTCAGCCAGTAAATGTACTTGCTGGCAAGCCTGATGACCTGAGTTCAACCCCATGGACCCACGTGGTAAAAGTGGGGTATCAGGAATTCAAAGTTGGTCTCCAATACATAGTAAGTTCAAAGCCAGTCTTTTTTGGTTTGTTTGGTTTGGTTTGGGTTTTTTGTTTGTTTGGTTGGTTGGTTGGTTGGTTGGTTGATTTGGATTGGTTTGGTTTTGGCTTTAGCTTTAGCTTTAGCTTTTCAAGACAGGGTTTCTCTGTGTAGCCTTGACTGTTCTGGAACTCACCCTGTAGACCAGGCTGGCCTCAAACTCACAGAGATCTACCTGCCTCTGCCTCCTTAGTACTGAGATTAAAGATGTGCACCACCACCCTGTCTCAGGGAAATAAAACCTGAATGTAAAAAAGTTTCTGACATCCATCAACTCTCAAAGGAACCCTGCTTTTTTGTGTGTTTAACTTGCATTTTCATTATTTTCTTTACTGATATCTTTTCCTTTTAAAAATTGTCTTGTATTGACAATCAGAGCTGTATCTATTTGTCAGGTGCGTTCCTAATGCACCATCAGCATCAGGCAGGATGCCACTGGACTGCACTTCCTTCTCTGTGAGACTCAGGAGCTGTGAGTGGAAACCGAAAAGCCCATCTTTGCAAAGTTGGAGGAGCGACACCGGAAGCTAGCTGGAGTCTTGTTTGTTCCATCAGTTTGTCCTCTCCAGCTCCTTACTCTAAACTTGCAGACATTTTGAGGCATGACCATCACAGAGAGGCAGGCTCACATTTGCTTTCATTAGAAGGTCTTTCCTGGTACTTACATAGAGCCGTTGTCTGGGGCGCAGTGAAGTCTGGATGGAGGAACACCAAAGCACACGAGACAACCGGCTGCGAGTTTGTGACCTGGGACATTCTTGGCCCCGCTAGTTTAGGGTTGGTTTCTACCTTGCCAGTCATTTTCAAAACAAAGTGTGTTTTGGGTTTTGAAGGTTTTTTGGTTTGGTTTGGTTTGGGTTTTTTTTTTTCCTAGTTGGTTATTGAGGAATTACTGCATTTTTCTTTAAAGATTCAAACTTGAACATACTCCAGTTAGAGGTATTTTGAGTTTTCTTTTAACTGATGTTCAAGGCACTTGCCACCAGAACCTCAAATTTTGTGTATATATTTAATTGCATATATATAGACACATATGCTTGCATATAGGTATATAAAGTAGGTTTCTTTAGAGTAGAGGTGTCATTGATTTTAAATGTCTACTTCTATGGCTTTACGTATAGCATTGTGTTTACAGAATTGATTTTGTAGGGTTTTAAAACTTAAAATGTTATTTACTCATCTCTGTGTGTCTTGATGTTTTGTAGCAATTGGGAATTGGGGCAATCAAATGAGGAAGGTTGCAAGCCCCTTCTCATCCATGCCCCTGCCCCACTCTCTCCTCTGATTGCCATCGCTCCCTCCGCCACCCATGCCTACCTGTCCTTTGTCCTATTTCTTTCTTCTTCCTAGACACGGGACCTTCTGGAGTCATCTCTGCAGTCACCCCCATGTTTCCCAGACGGGTGCATTTCTCGTTGGTAAATCCACCTGTCCCCCCTCTAATTTATGACTGGGCTGCCTTTGCAGCGCTCTGCTCTTCCATCCTGCTCCATGGAATTTCTATTACAGAACACGTTCATGATAGAAGTTTCTAGAAATATATACTATTCCCCCTAAATATGAGAGAATCTCCAATGGCAAAATACAAAGGTCACACCCCAAGTTGGACAGCTGCCATTTACCCCCTCCCATTCTCATACAGCCCTTCCAGCTTCAATATAGATGAAATGAGAATATAGTCATCTCATTATAGGGACTAAAAGATACCAAATATGGCCAAATCCCTGTAGAGAAAATGACTCCCTTCAGATTCAGGGGGACACTTATTCACCCCGGTCTCAAGAAGTTGAGGCTTGGTTTTAAAATTAATTTGTTTTCTTCCTTGTAAACCTCTCCCTCACCACCCAGTGTATGTGTGTCTGTGTGTGTTGAAGGAGGCCACTTGTTCTTCCTGGCCGCCGGCTAACTTAGACCTGAAATAATCACACAGAAACCATATTATTTAAATCACTGCTTGGCACATTAGCTCTAGCTTCTTATTGGCTAACTCTTACATATTAATTTAACCCATCTCCATTAATCTGTGCATCACCACGAGGTCATGGCTACCAGCGAAGTTCCAGCACGTCTGTCTCCAGTGGCTCCATGGCTTCCCTCTGACTCCGCCCTTCTTTCTCCCAGCATACAGCCTAACTTTCCCTGCCTAGTTCTGTTCTTCCCTGCCATAGGCTCAAAGCAGTTCTTTATTCATTAACCAATAAAAGCAACACGTAGACAGAAGGAGCTCCCACAGACAGGGTCTCTCCTTGGTCAGGGAATTGCAGGAAGCCAGGCTGGCTGGCCGACAAGCCCCAAGAACCTGCCTCTTTTCTCCTCACCAGTGCCACCACGCCTGTCTTTTTTATGTAGGTTCAGAGGGACCAGACTCAGGCCTTTGTGCCTTTAAAGAAAGCTCTTGGGGAGCTGAAATATCATTCCAGCCCACACCTTATTCTTGAAGGAGACATTTAGTCTTGAAGCAGGGGTGTTTTTTCCCCAGCAGCACGTCAGTGGACATGAACTAGCTTTGCTGCATGGTCAGGAAAGTCGCACCCGCATGCACAGGCTCCTTGATCATGAATGGGAACTGGAGCCGTGTCTCGTGTTTGTGCCCATCGCTCTTATAAAACACACATTTCACAGTGAGATCTGTGAGACAGAAAGGACAAGATTCAACATGGAAATACAGGGGCAAGCCGGGCATGGTGGTGCACACCTGCAATCCCAGCACTGGGGAAGCTGGGGCAAGAGGATTCGAAGTTCAAGATTAAAAAAAATAATAATAATATTACCAAAGAGGGGGATATAAGTGTGGGTAGTCCCTGCAGAGTACTGTATGAGAATAATCAAAAATTTCCCTCGGGAACCCCTTATGTGCAATGTTTTTCTTTGGTGACTGCAGCTCTCCTAACAGTGAGACATTTGCTCATTTCCTAGATCCCATTGCTCTCCATCGCACACTGCAGTTACCTTCCTTAGGAGGATGAGGTTTCTCAGGGGTTCCAAAGTGAACCCCACTGCTCAGGGTAGGGTGCCTGGGGTCCAGGAAGTGTAAGCTCACCCACTCGGTAACTCAGATGGGCTAATCTCTGGCGCAAAGTATGGCTTGTGTCAGAGATACAGAGCCCTGATGTTCGCAGTAACAATGACAGCTGCTCCCAGGACACCAGGTGGTACGTGTGCCATGCAGCCCTTGTACCTGTATGGTCTGCTCAGTGTAAATGAACATGGACAGTTTCCAGTTGTTTGTCTGTCTGAATTACTAGAAGGGGTGTTTGCCAAACTGTGTGCGTGTCATTTAAAATCAATGCTCCATTTCAGATACAGACTATGAGGTGGGGTAATTAGCATGCACCTGGAGATTTATATTCAGCCTATAAGTTATTAATTGATCCTTCTCTTTAAATATTTTATGGACACCAAAATGCATTATTCCAGTATCACGGACTAAAAATGGTGAACCTGTGTGCTTTCAGCTCCGTGACCTGGGAGAAACAAGAGAAGGCTATTTTTTATTCAGCGTGTCAGGATGCATACCAATGACTTTATTTGGCGCAGAGCTGAAGCAGCAACCACGTGGGCTTACTAAGATACGGCCAGGGTGGGTGGTAGAATGCTAGGTGGTGTTTTCATCACGCAAAAGGTATTTCTCCAACCTGCTGCCCTTAGCACCTGATCTCCAAGTGAGCGGAAACATCGCATTTTTATAAGACATTGGTTTGTTTTTGTTTTGTCCTCTCCTTGCCCCAGCCCCGTGCACATGTGTGCACGTATACCCACGTGTGTTGGGGGTGGGGTATATATACCTGTATGCACGTAGAGGTCACAGGTTAGCACACTAAGCATCCCACTTCGTCGCTCTCTACCTTATTCCATTGGGAGAGGGTCTCTCACTAAACCTGGAGCTCATCTGGTGGTGCGGGAGAATTGTCTGTATTCTGTCAATCGTGTTTTAAATAAATGCTGATTGGCCAGGAAGGAAGTATAGGTGGGTCAACCAGACAGGAAGTAGAGGCAAGGCGAGGAGAACAGGAAAATTCTGGGAAGAAGGAAGTTCTTTCCCACTCCTGCCCAGACCACCGAAGAAGAAGGATGTGACCTGCCCCGCTGAGAAAGGTACTGAGCCATGTGGCTAACATAGATAAGAATAATGGGCTATATAAGTTATAAGAGCAAATACGAAGCCTGAGCTAATGGGCCAATCAGTTTATAACCTAATATAGACTCTCTGTGTGATTTTCTTTGGGACCTAATGATTGTGGGAACTGGGCAGGACAGAAACCCCAATAAAGCAGGCCCATCCTACTACAGTCTGGCAGCCAGCAAACCCCAGGCCTCTCATAGCACTGAGGCCTACAAGCACGTGCTTTTTACATGGCTGCTAGAGATTTGAACTCAGGTCCTCATGGTTGCTCAGTAAGAGGTCTTATCCATTGAGACAGCTCCCCAGCCCCACGAAGCCCTTTTGCTTTGTTATTTCTAACAGCTTCATTTTTAAACTTTAGTCTACTTCACTTTATTTAGTGTTTTTTGAGACAGGGTTTCTTTGTGTAGCCTTGGCTGTCCTGGAACCCTTTGTGATTCAGGCTGACCTCAAATTCACAGAGATCTGCCTACCTCTGCCTCCCAAGTGCCGGGATTAAAGGTGTGCACCATCACCCCGCATGTGGTGCTTTTAAAAGAAAACTTAATTAACATTTTTACATCACGTCTACCATTTCCCTTTTTCCCTCTAAGCCAGTCAGTCTATGCCCCTCTTACTCCCTCTCAAATCAATGGCCTCTTTTTCTTTGATTATTGTTGATACATATAGGGGAATGCATAACTATATAAATTCAACCTGCTGAGTCCATTTTTGTGGCTTGTGTGTATATGATTTTCTGGTTGAGCACTTTGTGTTGGGTAATCAATTAGAGGGCTTATCTCTGGGAGAAGAAATTCTCACCTCAGCAGTCACCTGTCGTTGTTTGTCTAGGGGTGAGACCCCTGAGGTCTCCCCTACCACATGTGCACTTCTATTGATACTGTCGTTGTTTGTCTAGGGGTGAGACCCCTGAGGTCTCCCCTGCCACATGCACACTTCTATTGATACTGTCATTGTTTGTCTAGGGGTGAGACCCCTGAGGTCTCCCCTTCCACATGCGCATTTCTGTTGATACTGATATTGTTCAGGTCTTGTTTGGGCAGCCTTTTGAGGAGACACAGTCCTTGGCAGATGACTTGATCTTCTGGCTCCTACAGTCTTTCTACCTGCTTGCTCTTCTGTGATGCTTCCTGAACCTTCTGTGCAGGCTGGAGTTGTGTTGTAGGTTTATCCATTGGGGCTGGAAGATTGATCCCTTAAATAATTCATTAATCCATACTACATTCATCTCTGTGTTGTGACCAGTTGTTTTCTGATGGCCTCCTTTTGCTGTAAGGAGGAGCTTCTCTAATGATGGCTAAGAACTATACTCACCTGTGGATATAAGAATAAGTTTTAAGAGCCCCGTGGTGGTGGCACATGCCTTTAATCCCAGCATTTAGGAGGCTGAAACAGGTGGATTTCTGTGAGTTTGAGGCCAGTCTGAATTACAAAGAGAATTAAGGACAGCTAAGGCTTCACAGAGAAACCCTATGTTGGAAAAACAAAAAGACAAAAATCAAAAACAAAACAAAAACAAAGAATAAGCTTTAGAATAGAGTTAGGAACTTGCTGGTCTACTAAAGTGGAGGTAGTGGGAGGTAGTGGGTTCTCTGAGATCCATGATGTCACTAGGCCTGGATGGTTAGCTATGGGTTCTCCTCTGAGATCCATGATGTCACTAGGCCTGGATGGTTAGCTATGGGTTCTCCTCTGAGATCCATGACGTCACTAGGCCTGGATGGTTAGCTATGGGTTCTCCTCTGAGATCCATGACATCACTAGGCCTGGATGGTTAGCTATGGGTTCTTCTCTGAGATTCATGATGTCACTAGGCCTGGATGATTGGCTATGAGTTCTCCTCTGAGATCCATGACGTCACTAGGCC
>PVIU01000707.1:136903-278263 GCA_004026605.1 Ondatra zibethicus
TGGGTTCTCCTCTGAGATCCATGACATCACTAGGCCTGGATGGTTAGCTATGGGTTCTCCTCTGAGATCCATGACGTCACTAGGCCTGGACAGTTGGTTACGTTTCTAGTACCAGCATGATTTTCCTCCTTTTGAGTAGATCATAAGTACAATCAGACAGCTGTTGGTTACTACCAACATGAACACCACTATGTAGCCTTGACTAACCTAGAATTTGCTTTGCAAACCAGACTAGCCTTGAACTTACAAATCTGTCTCTGCCTCCTAAGTGCTGAGTTAAATGCATGCTCTACCAAGCACAGGCTGGGGTGTGTGTGCGTGTGCGTGTGTGTGTGTGTATTTAGTCAGAAAAAAATATGTATAAAGGTTTAAGCCAATACTTTTCTGGGATTTATCAATTGGTTTATTCCATTAAAAAGACAACAGTTTAACTAGTTTGATTTAACAACTTCTTTGGGCATTTCCAGAACCTTTTCAAGAATAATATTATCATGTGATTTTGAATAGCTTCTACTAGCCTGGATCACCATAGCTACCCCGTGAGCACCACCTATGAAAGCCACCATGTCCTCTACCTTACATTGCTAGTGTCAGGACCAAGGTTTATGGTGCACCAGCAGCAGGCAAGAAGCTGTGCAAGGCACTGGAGAGATGGCTCAGCAGTTAAGAGCATTGACTGATCTTCCAGAGGACCCAAGGTCAATTCATTCTGAGCACCCACATGTCAGCTCACGGTCTTCTTTAACTCTAGTTCCAAGGAATCTGACACCCTCTCTGGCCTCCAAAAATGGATCTAATTCACAGACACACATACACGCAAAATACCCATGCACATAAAATAAAATGATAATTTTTTTAAAAAGAAGCTGCGCAATAATATAATGGTTGGTCATATTATTTCTCTAAAGCCGTACTGCCCAAGACAGCTGGCAGCTGTTTAGATTATAGTAAACTAAAATAAAATTAAGAATTCATTTCCTTGGTCGTTTTTCAAATGCAGTAGTCATGTTCCAAGGGCTTTGATGCTCCTGTGACAATGTACTGTAACTTGGCTAGAAAGAAGAGTCAGAAAATATTTGTATGGTGACAAACATTCCATTAAACAGTTTCATTCTAGAATGTTCCAGGTTCCTAAATGTCGATTTCAGAGGCTTGGGGGAGAATTGACGTGGAAAGTGTTAGGAATATTCAAGGTCTAATGTAGTGTTAATTCAGAAAGGCTCACCAGCACTAGCCTAAACTCCCAGCTCTATAAATCCTTAATTTTCATTCAGTGTGTATGAGTGATTGCCTGCGTGTGTGTCAGTGTACCACATGTGTGCCTGGTACCCACAGAGGCCAGAGGAGGATATCAGATCCCTCGGAACCAGAGTTACAGATGGTTGTAAACTCCCATGTAGATGCTGGGAACTGAACCCAGGTTCTTTGCAAGAGCAGCCAGTGCTCTTATCCACTGAGCCACCTCTCAAGCCCCATGAAGTCTTAGTATTGTATTTTACATTCCTACCTTGTACAAGTCGTATACGCACTATTTTGTGACCTCTGCTGTTTGGGCCGAGGCCTCTACCTTCTTCTTCATATAGAATGAGGTTTTGGGTTTTTTTTTTTTCTCCTTTGCTTGTTGAGTTCTTTCTTGTACTTCCTTCAAGGCACTGTTCAACTTTTTTGTTTTGTTTTCCACACTAGGGATCAACCCCAGAGCCTTGTGCACGCTAGGCAAGTGCTCCCCCACCAATCTACACCCTTGAATGTCCCCTTTCATGTCTTGCCAGCTTTTGCAGATCCCCAAGCTTTCCATGCACCCTGCCACCTCCCGACTTCTTGTTTACTCAGAGCCTTGATTGTGCACTGTCTCCTGTCACATTTGTTTATTGTGCCATTGTTTGCACTCCATTAGGAGTGCTTGCACAGAAAATCCCCAAAACTTGTGTGCGATGCCTTGACATTGTGAAAGTACTTGCCATAGATGGATCTTTGCTTCTTTAGCACAGGCTTGGGCAAGGCCTACTGTGTGTAAGCCACTCTGCTAGACACTAGGCATATCAGGGTGAGGGAATAAACACTTCATCCCTGTGTACACAGTCAAGGGAATGCCAATGCTGATAAATGCATAAACACAGCTTATTTTATCATTTTATTTGTTTCTATAAAAAGCTGTGTTTTTCCCCAAAATGGCTTACATAAATCCCAAGTTCAGGTAAAGCTCATTAGACTGAGCTTGCCCCCAAAGTTTGTACTTTTCTTCACAACCAAGCAGGAAAAGTATAGAAAGTTCCTGCACTGAAGATGTAGAATACATAGATTACCCACAGTCGATTACGTAGATTACCCATGGTGGAGGGAGAAATGCTCATATGGGGAAATTTTCACACAGCAAGTTAACTGAGATATTTTTATTTACTTGCAAAACACCACGGTAGGAGCCCCTCAGGACCTTGGCAGGGGGCTTCCTGCTCAGTGGGTTGGAGTACCTGCTGAGAGCCATGCAGCTGGGACTTGAAGAACCATAGAAGGCCACGCTGACCATTGCTCAACCCTTCTGTTTTTCCACCCACCGTGGGCTCTGTGGGAGTCGTGCTTAGAGCTCACAAAGGCAGCCTGGGCACTGGCTCGATATTCCCAAAGCTCTTTCCAGTAAACACTAACAAAGAAGAGATGAGTCATTGGCAAAAACGATGCACTCCCTTGTGTCCACGGGAGGTTGGAGTGGTTCTGGGGCAGGCAACATCGGAAGCCTGGCTGGACTGGAAAGATGCTCAGGAGCTGGGCTGCCTGATTCAGGACCAGGGTTCCTGGTGACTGACTTTCTCCGGCCCTTCTGCTTCCTCAGCGGATTCTTTCCTTCTAGAAAGATCTTCTAGCATCTCATTAAATTTTTGTTTATTTTGGAGTGGTGGTGTGTGCTATGTCACACATGTGGAGGACAGAACAATTTTCAAGAGTCTGTTTTCTCTTTCTACCACTCGGATCCCACGGAGGGAACTCTGGTCAGGCTTGTTGGCAGTTACCTTTACCTACTGAGCCTTGTCACTGGCCCCATGCTGTTGCTGACCATCAGAGGAGATTGCGGTAGCTTCGGCAGTGGCAGGAGCAAGTGTTTCCTTGCATGGGACAGTGAGATTGAAGGTTCATATACCAAGTCCCCTGTCACTATTACCCTATCATCTGAGCTTTCCTGTCGGTAGAGTTTTTAGTTAGCTGTGTTCCACCTGCTATTTGTTAAATAACCACTCAGAGACTTATTATTAATTATAAATGCTTGGCCAATAGCTCAGGCTTATTACTAACTAGCTCTTACAACTTGAATTAACTCATTTATATTAATCTACATTCTGACAAATGGCATTACTTCTCTTCCATCTTGAACTTCCTGTTTCCTGTCCGTGTCTTGCTGGTGACTCCTCTGACTCCACCCTTCTTCTTCTCAATGTTCTTAGTCTCGTTCTCCTGCCTAACCTTATCCCATCCAGCTATTGGCCAGTCAGCTTCTTTATTAAAGTAATCACAGTGACATATTTATACAATGTAAAGGAATATTCCACACTTTTCTATACCTTCTGTAACTCCTGTAGCACCAGGAATTTGCTTAAATGACAGGAAATTTATAGACATTTGTTCACTGATATAAGGGGTTAACTCCACTCCAAAGGCTAGAGTAACCTTTGGGTAAATAGATGGTTCCTGTGATTGCTAACATTGTCCCCTTGCCAAGATCTAGAATTGCCTAGGAGACAACCCCACACACCCCTGGGCATGTCTGTGATGGAGTTTCTAGACTGGGCTAACTGTGGTAAGAAGACTTACTCCTAATGTGGGTGACACCGTCCCATGGACTGGCATCCCAGGCTGGGTAATAAGGAGGAAGTAAGCTGGCTGCTGGCATTTGGTGTCCTTTGCTTCCTGGCAGCAGATGCAAGGTGACCAGCTGCCTCGCATTCCATCACCATCCTTTCCTGCAATGGGGGAATGTATGCCCGTTGACTACAAGCCAAATGGACCCTCCCTGAAGTGGCTTCATCTCAGACCCTCAGTCAACAATGAGAATAAAAGTACCTGCTCCAGCCCTTGACCTCAAAGACTTTATTCTTCAACTAACTGGAGCTCTGAGTTTCGTATGTTAGAAGTTGTGTTGGACTTCGTGGCATAGTCCTTTCATCCCAGCTACTCAGGAAGCTGAGGCAGGAAGCTTGCAAGTGCAAGGCTAGCATGAGTTCAAGGCCAGCTAGAGCAGTTTGTTGAAACCCTGTCTCAAAATGAAAAGAAAAAAAGTAAAAGGAGGGCTAAGAATACAGCTTAATGGTAAAGCACTTGCATCAGGTGAACAAAGCCCTTTGTTCAATTCCCAATGCTGAAAAACAACATTACCCTTGATTATCTCTAGCCCAGCCTCAACTTCGCATTTGTGCCATAGCTCATTCTAGGACATCCCTGCATCTCTTCTATTTGTACGGAGCTCTCCCGGGATGCTCAAGTCTATGCCTAAGGGGCAGCTGTGCAAACAGCAGTTCCCCCTTAGATGTAGGGACAGAAATGATTTCCCTCTGGCTTCTAGTTCTTGGTTCACATTGCCTTGCTGGGAAGCAATTGGTTATCCCTTTTCAGAGAGGAAGATCTCATATGATTTCACATATCTCGTGGTTTGTAAAAGGCACCTTGTCAGCCAGGAGATTTTAGGATTAGATTTACATTCAGCCACTTGAATCCATCCATAGGACCTCTGTATCCATCATTACACTCTGAGGCAGCATGAACCTTGCCAGCAGCCCCTCCGTCAGGAAAGAGCAGCTGTGGGAGCTCTTGTCCGCAATGCAGGAAATGCTGCCCCATACTAAGCCTGTCCCTAAAGGCTTTGTAGGAGAGGTGGCCAATGAGATAGACCTGAGAGCATCGGAGAGTTTGATGTTTGAAGAGACCAGGGAAAGAGATTTCATGGGCCCATTTCAGAAGCAAGAAGGCAGAGAGAGGACACAATGGTTCCAGTGACATCGGTGCAGATACTAAAATTACTCAGTCAGTGTGTCTATGAGCAGACCGTGCAGTGCTGTGGTGCAGGACTTTTCTCACTTGGGTATGTGTTGGGAACTAGGAGCTGTAGTAGGGACTGTTCAAAATGAAAGAGAAGTCAGGGAGCTTCCAGAGATGAGACAGCTAGGCCCCTCCCCAACACTGAGACGCCTGTAGCATGTGACTTCCTGCCTCTTCGCGTGCACTTGACATTTCCCGAGTAGGAATCAGAGTTCTTATTTTCGGTTGTTATGCCTGTGGTTGATTTTTTAGATGAGAGTAGGAGGGAGATAGGGAGGGTGTGTGCAGGTGCACTCACGCGTGCATGAGCACTTGGAGGCCAGAGTCTCCCTCTGTTGCTTTTCCAGCATTGGCATACACACAAACCACAGTGGGTGGAAGTCACGAGACAGCTGGAGGAAATCAGTTCTCTCCTTTCACCTTGTGGGTCCTAAGGATCAAACTCAGGTGTTGGGCTAGGCAACAAGCACCTTTACCTGCTGAGTCATTATGGCAGCCCTCTGCCTTGTGTTTGGAAGCAGTCTTTGGAAAGAGTCTTTGGCTGAAGCGAAGCTTGCCTCCGTACCTCAGCTGCAAAGTGAGCCTGTTTTAATTTATTTATTTTATTTGTATGGCTATTTTGTCTGTAAGTATGTCTGGGTAGCCTATGCTCCAGCTCCACAGAGGAAAAAAACTGTAAAAATCTATAAATCATTTCTTTTTCTGGCTTATTATATGTGGAGTGCCTTGGTGTTGGTGTGTAAGCGTGTGTGGGTTGAAAGGGTTTCATGTAGCCTAGCCTATCCTTGAACTCATGTAGCCAAGGCTGGCCTGAACCACCTGATCCTTCTCCCTGTACCTCTCAAGTGCTGGGAGTACAGACATGCATGACCCATGGTCAACTTTTATGCTATTCTGTTATTGCCATGTTTAAGAAATCTCTCCCTGTGTTGGGAAGACAAATCCTGTGATATTTAGAGCTTTGGTTTTCAAGTTGAGGCCTCTGTTCCATATTGAAATTTTTGAAGGGGGGCAGGCTAGTATGAATCTAATTTTATTTCTTTCTAGTCAAAAGTCTGCTAGGTCACTAACCCTCTCTCTTTCTGTTATGCACTACCTCGTACTTGCAGACATGCCTGTCACAGTCCATACTTCTCTCTCATTGGGTAATTCCTCTATTCCTGTATGGATAGCACAAGAAATTGATGAATATGATTTTATAGTGTTATTGATACTTGATTTGCGCTATGGCTCTCTCTTCCATGTGCATTTTTAGGACTCATTGGCCACATTCTAAAATCCCGGGTGCTCTTGGGATTTTCATTGGAATTGCACTGAACTAATTAAGTCATAAAGAGCTGATGTGTGCACAGCATTGAATCATTCATTCACGCACATAGGGTTTGTCTCTTGCTTATGGTCCTTTCTGAATCCTTCAGTGAAAGCGTACACCTGCTGGGCATGGTATCTGGTGGCTTCATCCCAGCTCTCGGGAAGCAGAGGCAGGCAGAGCTCTGTGAGATGAAGGCCTGCCCGATCTACAGAACAAGTTACCAACCCAGCAAGGACCACATAGTGGGAACCTGTCTGGGAAGGAGGCAGTTTACGTTTCATTTGTTAAATGTCCAATATATTCTGTTGCCCCAGAGAACAGAACAGCTAGACAATAATGCAATCTGCAGTACTGAAAAGCATGGTTCTGAGCAGTTTATGGCTCTACCAGGGTTGGGAAGGTGGCAAGTGTAACATGAGGGCCTGCTCGTTGGGGTTTCTGTCCTGCCCAGTTCCCACAGCCATTTAGCTCCAAAGAAAATCACACGGAGGTCTCCATAAGATTATAAACTGATTGGCCCATTCGCTCAGGCTAAGTATCAGCTCTTATAACATATTAACCCATTATTCTTATCTATGTTAGCCACATTGCTTGGTACCTTTTTCAGCAGGGCAGGTCACATCCTACTTCTTCCGTGGTCTGGACAGGACTGGGGAGGAATGGGCTTCCTCCTTCCCAGCATTCTCCTGTTCTCATTGCCCCACTTTTACTTCCTGTCTGATTGTCCCACCTATACTTCCTGCCTGGCCAATCAGTATTTATTTAAAACATGATTGACAAAATACAGACAATTCTCCTGCACCGGGCAAGTACTAGGTTTTGTTTTGTCTTGATTGGATATCTCTCCTACCTGTGTTATACACCATATGCCCTTGCCATGCGTGGTCCATGAGTCACCTACCCAATGGGTGAGGCCATCCTTCCAGCAGGGTTACATCCAGGATTTCTGTCTAGAATTTTGTAGACAATGTCACACACACATTGATTTACTGGTATCTTTCACTTTGCTTTCATTTTGTTGTGGATGATTCATTGGTTGTTTGTTTGGAGGGATCATGGGGAATGTTATTGTAGGGTTTTGTTGTGGTTGTTGTTTAGGGTTTTAGGTCTGTGAGATAGCCTCACTATATTGCCCAGGTTGGCCTAAAACTTGCAGTCCCCCTCAGCCTTCCAGGTGCTGGGATTTGGGGCATATGTCACTTACACCTGGCATCATTTGCCAATATCTAGTCTTCTCAAAGTGTCTCCCATGCTGCTTGATTTCGGAGAGTTAGCTAATGTGACAGGAGAGTCAATGTCTGGCATTCCAGTGAAACACCCGGTCACGTCGACACTTAAAATGTCTGCGAAACCCGCTTATTTTTAGTAATGTTTTTAATTACATAAACCATTCTTTTTAATGTTGAAATGGATTAAAACTGATAACTAGATTGGCAGCCCTTTTGTTGGCTAAACATGGCTTCCTGCTAGCTGACTTCTGATGTGAGTGTTTCAGTCAGTGCCTTGGTGGCTGAAGAAAAGATACCTAGTTTGGAGTGCTATGCTCGTGGGGAGTTTTCAGTCAAAATCTAAAATTTCACCAAGCTTTCCCTTAGTTCTTCAACCATGATGAGGCCAATGATTTTGTTATTCGTGTTTCTGCAGCTCCCGATCGTGGAAAAGATAAGAACCATTGCCCAGGCTGTTTATGGAGCCAAGGATATTGAGCTGTCTCCTGAGGCGCAATCCAAAATTGATCGCTATACGCAACAGGTAAACAAGATCCCTGTACTTTTGGGGGGAAATCTGCCTTGCATTCTAAAAATGCACACCTTGATTTGAAGACAGGTAAGTTCTGTCTTGTAATTAAACTCCATCAAATTGCCTGAGGATCATCAGAGATTAAAGTAGTAACATAGGTACTGCTGGCTAGCTAACGCATCATGGTTAGGGCATTTAGGTCCTGTCGGCTAGCTAACGCATCATGGTTAGGGCATTTAGGTCCTGTCGGCTAGCTAACGCATCATGGTTAGGGCATTTAGCCTCTGACTTGGGCATCTTGACTCTGATCAAGACTGTGGCTCTCTGGTTTGCAGTGCTAGGGATGAAATTCAGGGGCTGGCTCCTGTGTTTAGTCAGCACTTTCCCACTGGGTTCCACTCCTATTCGGGGTAAGACATATGGGTGTCTTCCCATTCACTCAGCCAGAAGTATTGGAAAGTATTGCTTTGGTATGTGGCAGGGCCGGGGGTCATCAGTATTTGATTTTTTTTCCCAGCATTTTTTCCTCATTGTGGGGCTCTACTATCTTAAAAATGTCCTGCCGGTGAGGTGAACAGGATGGGAGTGTTTGGTGATATTTTTATGCAGGTGGTTTATTAGCTTATTCTTAGGACTGTCTTTAGGAATTAAAGATTCCACAGAAGTCAGCATTTCAGACACTTGCTGCCAGGGTCGCTATGTTACAAGTAACAGTATTGACTTTTTCCCTCTAACTCCCTTATCCTATTTATAAATATGTTTGATATTTTGTTGGATACTATCCTATCAATGCCAAGTTGTTCCTATGGGGTTTGATTAAAAATCATTTTTTTTCCAGTCGGATGGTGGTGGCACACGCCTTTAACCCTAGCATCCAGCAGGAAGAGGCAGGTGATCTCTGAGTTCAAGGCCAACCTGATCTACACAGCAAGGGCCAGAACAGCCAGGACTACAAAGAGAAACCCTGTCTCAAAAAAACAAATATGTACTTATCTGGCAGACGAGATACCACAATCACAAACATGATTTTTCCAGTGCATTTTAGGCATGCTGACCCCTGAATTTCTCCAACTGTGGGAAACCCAGCTGCATAATTTTTAGTTGGGGACTATGTTCACACTCTCCCCTGAAGGGGGGAAAAAATCCTTTCTCCTTGACGTTTGCAAACGTATTCTCTTGGCTTTTTTTTTTCCTATTTTTTGACACTGAACTACATTCTTGGCCCCAGCTTTTCTTTCTTCCTTTGTGTGTGTGTGAGTGTGTATATTTTACACACATGTGAATGTATAAGTTTGCACACGTGTGCATAGACATGTAGAAACCAGAATGCTTGTGCTTTCTTCTACCATGCTCTACCTTACTGCCTTGACATAGGGTCTCTCACTGAAAAGCTAACACTTTTGGCTGGGCTATCTAACCAGCAGACTTTCAGGGCGCACCTGTCTCTATGCACCTCACCCCTGTCATGCTGGAGTTATAGGCATGCGTAGCCATGTCCTGATTCTCACATGGATGCTAGGGATTTGAACTCAGGTCTTCACGCTTGCAAAAGTAAGTGTTCTTACCCACTGAACCATCTCTGTGGTCCCTGAGCTTTCCTTTGTTTATAAAAAGGATTCCCAGACTAGGGCTGTAGCTCAGTAGCTGTGTTTATGCACCAGCCCATAGCACTATGTAAACTGGGTTTGGAATTGACAACCTGTAATCACAGACCATGGAGGGTAGAAGCAGAAAGTTCAGGATCGTTCTTAGCTACATAGAGTGTTAATGGTCAGCCCCACTAACAACCGTGGCTCTCCTAAAACCCCACCCCCAATAGACAGGAAAGGATTGCCAGTCCTCGCTCTGCGCTCTGATAATCCATGCTTATCTTTCGCTTCTGTACAAACAGCTGAGTGAAGTAATTGTCATCAAGTTTGGGGCAGTTTTCCCATGAGCTTTCAACGCTAAGAACGTTCATCTATTCTAATAGTCTTTTGTAGTTACAAAATATTTTTATGATACACTCTGTTAATGGGATTTTTTTAAATTTTTCTCTTAGTAAATTTTCAGAGGCTATATATAATATATACTTTCATAGGAATTATTTCAAAACTTAATCATTCCACAAAATCAAAATTCTAGCCACCAACTGTGGTGGTTTTTCCTCACCAAAATTCTTATTAGTATGTAAAAGTAGGGGTTTCAAAAACACAGCAACTTCCCACACACACCCGCAATTGATAATACTCTGAAATGTTCTAGATAGTTTTAGGTTGACTCATAAGTAATTGCACTCTGTCATCTGTCTACCACGGGAGTATTCCTTAAAAGTGAGTGTCAAGTATGTGGTTGCAATTAATTAGTGAGAGACCTCTGAAGGAATGCTGTGTGCTGCTTCGTTACACACCCTTCCCAGACACTGTCCTTTTTGTGAGATGCTGCACGTGACTTCCTCCCCTTTCACCTTTGGAATTCTGGGTCAGGCACAGACTTTGGTCCTTAGAAATGGAAGCAGCTTCGAAAGTGACCTCATCTTAGTTCCTATAATGTAATCACAGATCAAGTAACCATGATTCATAGACCAGCACAAAGGGCCCTTTGCTTCCCAGCAGACTCCAAGAAGGACAGAACAATGAGACTAAGAGCCTCATTAGGAGCCTTGTTCTGTATTACCTTTCTCTTTCCTGGATATTAATAGCCTTGGAAAGTGCTTTCTACGGCTGTTCCGCTGCTGTGCCTAAAAATAGCCTTGCTTACCCACGTGCACATGCGCACACACACACACACACAGACACGCACACACACAAGCGTGCAAGTGCCTCCTCTTTAGGAGAACCTCCAGAGTAAACAGTAGACCTCACACCCCGAGAAATCATGGCCATAAGCACACGAGTTCTTAGTCTCAGCTTTTTGCTGACAAATAGCAGCAGCCCCTACTGGCCCTGCCCAGTCTGCAGCAGCATGCAGTGGCTGCAGAGGGGGTGTGAAATGCAGATGAAGTTCAAGGGACCAGCATTTGTAGCACTGAATCCAGTTCCTTTTCTTTCTTACAGGGTTTTGGAAACTTGCCCATCTGCATGGCAAAGACCCACCTTTCTCTCTCTCACGAGCCTGATAAAAAGGGGGTGCCAAGGGATTTCATTTTGCCAATTAGTGATGTCCGGGCCAGCATTGGTGCTGGGTTCATTTACCCTTTGGTGGGAACGGTGAGTACCAAGCTTCAAAGCCTTTCCTCATTCTGTGTGACTGTCATGTCTTAATCACGCTCTGCCAACCCTACCAATCGTACACTGGGGAGGAACTGGCAGCATCTGCTATTTTTCTAAGCACCCTTCCTCCAATAACCAGGTGAAAAAACACCTCTGCCATTGCAGGCCAGGCTCTTCTGTTTTCAGATCATGTGTTCAGGATCCTTAGAGGCATAAAGTGGTTTCCCTTCGGGGACAGAAGTCAATGGGCTGTTTGAGCAGCAGTGTGGCCTAGTGCCAGACTTAACAAACTTTTTCACATCGTTTGCATCTCAAACTTATCATATTATGCCTCTGTGGGGAAACTGGGGCTACTGCTCACCCTAGCCAGGACCTCGTGCTGGCATAGAAATGCCCTCGGAGTGGAGGACGCACCAGCTAGTTCTTCATAAAAGATGTGACCTCAGCACGGAAGATACGATGAATGTCATCCCAAGGCACGAAAGAGCATGGTGTCCCTACCCAGGTAGTTTAGTATGACTGGAGGGGGTGGGAAGGGGGTGAGAGGCTGAGAAGGGTGATGGAGGCTGTACAGGGCCTCGGTGGTCATGTGATCTCTAGGGATCTTTGTCTTTTACTCGGTCTTTGCTAGGGCTGCCACTGCAGGGTGGGGTTTGCTTCCAATGTGCTTTTTAGGAAACCAGCTGCAGCGCCTTGTGGAGAGAGCTTAAGGGGAAAAGAACCAGGCCCAAAGAGATGAGGTAGGTCAACTAGCGCCAGAGGCGGTTTGAGTCGGCAGGCACTGCAGCTGCAGAGACAGATGTGGACTGTGGAAGCAAACCCACGCCATGATGTAAAGATGGCTACCTGCAGCAGGAGATGCCGCAAGGGTTGGTTTGCTTGCCCTTCCCTTTGCTGTGGCAAAAGCAAGTTACAGGAGGAAGGATGGGAACCATCTGATTATTTGGGCTCATGGTTTAAGAAGGAGCGCATACAGTTCATCATGGAGGAAAGATAGCTGGTCACAGATAACTGGGGCTGGACTTTTGAACCTCAAGTCCTGCCTCTAGGGACCCACTTCCCCCAGTGAGGCTTCACCACAACTCCTTCAGATGAGAACCAAGTGTTCAAATACACAAACCTCTGAGAGGCATTTCACATTCAAACCTAAAAGGGAAGCATTTTAGTTGGGTGGCTTTGGGTAGTCACACTATTGTTAAGTAGAAAACAGTGGGGAAGCCAGCGGTGCACGCCTTTAATCCCAGATTGGGGAGACAGAGGCAGACAGATCTCGAGGGGTTTGAGGCCAGCCTAGTCTATATAGTGAGATCCAGATCTACATAGTGAGACCTTGTCTTAGGAGAGAGAGAGAGAAAAGGATGGAGGAAGGAAAAGAGGGAGGGAGGGAGGGAGGGAGGGAGCACACGCCCAACCATGGGCACAGAAAGACAGTAGATTGGCAGGGACAGGATTGAGTCTAGTATCGGATCACTTGAAGGGTTGTCAGGATACAGGAAAAAAGTCTGCACCCCTCTTAGAAACTTAGGCACAGCCAGGGAGGTGGTTCTGTGGGTGAATCTCCTCACTTCCCTCCCCCTCCAAGCCTAAGACCAAAGCTGTTCTGGAAAATCAGAGTGCACTCTTGCGCTCCCAGCCTGTTCCCCGGCCTGGCTCTTTGGCTTGTGATGACTTAATAAATGAATGTGTGGACTAGCCCTGGAGCAGGGACAGCTCCCAGAGCTTCCTGGAGCAGCCCTCTGTGCCATTATCTCACCTCCCAGCACGCAGAAGTTCCTCTTGTGACCCCTCTCAGGGACAGAGGGAGTGTCCGCTCACTGTTGCCTGTTCCTGAAACAATCAGGCCTGAGGAGTCGGGAAGGAAGTGGAGCCTGAGCAAAGGGAGTCCTGGAAGGCAGGACACTGTCACTTGGAGGCAGTGAGAAGGCTGCTTTCATTGACAACACAGGAAGCTGCACGCAAGCTGGGCAAATTCCCCCAAGGAGGCCAGGATCTCCTAATAAGGCTGGAATTTACTTTCTTTGACCCCACTCTGGGCCCTGCCACGGGCTGCTGGAATGCTTCTAACCTTCACCACCCCTCTGAGAGACACTGTGATAACTTCCTGGTGGGATGACTAAGGGGAAGGAATGGGGACACTGGGGGAACTGGCTCCTGCAGGTGGGAAAATTCTAGCAGAATGAATCAGTGTTATGCTTAGTCAGTTCACATTCAGCTGTTATCATGCATCAGAGAGGCCAGAGCATTTACCCGCTCCAGGCCCCCTGATCAGAAAGGTTCTCCATTCTTCAATAGCATGTATTTATTGCTTCATTAACTTATCCAACAAATTGTTGCTAAGCTAAGTACCTCCAGCCTGCATGCCCATGTACTTCGTGGAGAGGAACCAGACCCTATGCCTCCCCTATGGGCCTCTGGTGAACAGACTTTGCTAAAGAAAAAAAAAAGCCAACATGGACAGAGTGCTATGGGATTTAGAACAAAGAAAGTCCCCTCTTGATATGTCCTGAAGGGAGGCAGACACCCTTTGTGCCTTTGCTATTGCACGCTGATGTTTGAAAGCAAAGAATCACAGCGTAAGCCAGTCTGGCCTCGACTAATACTGTGTTCAGTCCGACTGGTGGTAAGAAATCACATGGAGAAATTGCTAGATGGCATTTACTTTGTCCCTTCCATAATTTAGCTGCTTAAATACCTGTCTGTACTTTCCTTTATTTAGCTGGCTGCCCCGTGTATTTCTGTGGCGGAACCGTTACAGCACATTCTGTCTAGTCTTGGCTTTCGTTGGTGTTGATTGACTCAGTCGGTTGCTGATAGTCAATGCGTCACCCAGAGTGGAAGCTTCTCTAGTCTGTCTCACCTCCCCAGGCTTTTCCACAGAAACGTCTTGGCTCGCAGGCACCAGGCGATCTTGCTGTGGTGATGTGGTAGTTTCCATACGTGTTAAGGTAGCTGCATATTTCTTCCTAAAGTAGCTTTCTCTGTTCCTGTGTAAGATTGCATCCTGGGCTGCCAAGATGGCTGAGTAGATAAAGATGCTTGCTGCCCAGATTGTTGGCTTGAGTTAATTCCAGGGACCCGTATGGTGGAAAGAGAGAGCCAAGTCCTAGAAGTCATCCTCAGAGCTCCACTCATGTGTTTGCTCACACATCCACACACAAAATTAATTAACATAAAAGAATTTAAAGAGCACATTCCTGTGTGTTCTTGTGTCTTTGGGATGATGTCTTACATACATATTCTTCCCAATATATTATTGAAAACTGTGAAATAATATAATATTGTCAGCCAGTACACCTCCACCACTCAGTATTTCTTTCTCTAAGAAATGATTTGCCAGACTGGAGAGATGGCAGAGCGGTTAAGAGCATTGACTGGTCTTGCAGAGGACCCGGGTTCAATTCCCAGCAGCCACATGGCAGCTCACAACTGTCTGTAACTCTAGTTCCAGGGGAACTGATACCTTCACACCAATGCACATAAAATAAAGTTAAATGAATTAGCAAAAGAAATGAAGTGATCTGCCAAATGAATGCTTCTGTGGTGGGGAAGAAGAGAAGATCCTGTTCTAGAATTTTCCCAACCTCATATTTTACAAACTGCTCTTTTCCCCAGAGCTAGCGGTTTCTAATAGCCAGTAAACTCAAGAGACTGTACAACTTCTCAGAAAATAATCTCATGCCAAAGGAAAAAAAATAGCCATGCTGGTTGTCCTACCACATGGGTACAGTCTCTAATTTCTAATTTACAAAGCCTGGTTAGCCACCTGGCATGAAAATGTTACTTTGTAAGCCACGTGTGTGAAGTAATGTTGGAAGACAAACTCCTTAGAGAAAGGACCAGAAAGTCAACACCAAACCCTTAGCCTGAGGCAGCATATATCACTTTGATAACATAAAAATACAATAAATGGGGAAATGATAAACCATAAGCGCTTAGAACAATATTTAGCTTGGGCTAGACACTTTCAAGAGAGTCGGATCATCCCAGCGTGTGGGATCCAACCCTGTGGCTCTGGCTTGGCTGTTGGGACTGCGGGGTGTTCTGCAGCTGTCCCGCTGGGTTCGAACAAGGGGAACCAAAGAGAGTGGCCCTAAGAGACATGTTCTCTGAGGGTGGTGGGTCTGGATCTGTCCCGTGTTTCTGCAAAAGGGACGTAAGAGGTTTCTCCCTGGTAATTAGTTCTGGGCCCCCTCACATTCTGTATTGGGGTGTTGAAGGGGTGAAAGGCTCCTTTCTTCTCAAAGAACTTTCCTAAGCAGCGTTACATTCTCATAACAGCATGGAGAGGTATCCAACCAAGCTTGAATTCTTAGCAGATGTCCATTGGAAGTTAGCTTTTTCTATGACTGTTTTCCTTTGATATCGCAGCACTGAGGTTGTAAGCAAAGGCTCTGGAAGAATTTGCGTTGTGAGTTCTTTCTTAATGGGCTAGGGAGGCTTTGCTGAGTGGGGGTTAGTGGGTCTCACTACATGGCCAGGCTGGCCTTGGGCTCCCAGTTCTTCAGCCTCCCAAATGCTGGAATTATATGCCTGAGTTACTATGCCTACACTGAATTCCTTTTTTATTAACCACTGTGGGGTTTAATTTGATGCCATGCAGTCTGGTTTTCAGTGACAGTCTTGACTGGAATCTGAGGCTTAAACAATCTTGCCGTTCATCCAGGGGAGATTAGGTCTTCTCATGGTATTTCTGTGGTAGGCAGCACCATATAGGGCATTTCTAAGGACCAGAGTAGCTACTGAACTATAAGAAATATAAACACACTGGGATCTGTCTCCCAGATTCGTGAGGAGGACATACACTGGAGCAGGGACAGTGTGACATTGTAACAATCACATACACTGGGGCAGGGACAGCGTGACATTGTAACGATCTGCTTGGGTCCTTCCCTCTTCCCCTTCTAGTCCATTCCCTTTGGGCCCCGTGCCTGGCAGAGTAGAAGGTGAACAAAGGATTCTGCATACATGTGCACACATGTTTTTTAATTTTATTTTTTCCTTGTGGAGAGGGACTAGAAGATCAGCTTCAACTTGCTATGGCTTTTGTCTCTGCTGTACGTGCCCTGATTTGGCCACATCGCTACCAGGTGCACCCCTGACGTCATTGCCTTAGCCAGTTTCCAGAAAGCAGGAAGCTGCTGGAGCCGGTGGAGGAGTCGGTGACGTCACACCCGGCTGATGCTGGGTGGAGAGTTACTGGACCTGGTACAAGGGGGAGGGAGGTGAAAACAGCAAGTTGGGGCCCCACCCTTCAGAGGCATTGCCGGTTTGTTCTTTCTCACGTTCCATTGAACTCGCTCTGCTTTCCCTCCTCCCTCTCTGTCTAAGTATGGGCTGAATGTGGAACTGCCTGCCCAGTCTGATTTGGGTCAGTGATGAAGTCCTTTTGGCTTGCCAGGTACTTTCCCCCTCTACTTCTCAACACATAGATCTAGTCTACATGGGAAGTAGAAAAAGTCATGATCTCCTGGGTAAATTGGGAGCATGGGGACCTTGGGAGAGGGTTGAAGGGGAGGGGAGAGACAGGGAGGTGAGCAGAAAAAATGTAGAGCTCAATAAAAATCAATTTAAAAAAAAAGAAAAATGGGAGAAAAAAAAAGCTAAGCACGTTCTAAATTCCACTGGGCATGGAAGGTGAATCCATTCAGACCTTGTCGATTTTATTCAGAGGTATGACTTGTGGCATTTTTCCAGAGATTTACTTCTATTTACACAGTGAGAAAATTAAACACTCCTTAAGCTGGGCTTTAAGGGACTGCACAAGCGGTCACCAAATGAAGAGTTCACCCTGTGAAACTCCACCAACCTGGGTCGTCCATTGGGAGCTCACGGCAATGCGCTTCCTACAAAACCACCTGCCCCCCCCCATACATCAGTGGAGAAACTCCCAGCCTGTTTCACAAAAGTCTCTGCAGAAGGCGGTCCCCACTCTAGTGCCCTGCCTGCTGGCGTCTATGCCCGGAGTTCGACTTCCACTCTGTCTTGATCCCTGTGACCTCTAACCCCTGCCTGGGCTCTTGGCAGTTCCCTTCTCTGGTTTCCCTATCGACACATCAGAATTTCCTGCCTTCCTCAAACATGGCCCTTGCATCAGCTGCTTCCTCTTGACATGGTGTACTGGCAAGGTGTTTGTCATCATGTTGTGTCTCCTGCAACACTTGGCAGCACGCCTTCTTCCAGGGAAGTCACACGTGTGTCTGGCCAGAAGCAAAGGGGACCTTCCTGTACTTTCAGCATCATGTGTCTGAGCGGAAGGTGACTGGTATCCTCGATTTCCAAAAGCTATTAGCTGACAAGAGGAGAAAGCTCTGTGACTCGGGGGGAATGGCGTCTTTCTGCTCCTCATAGGTCATCTAGGTCCCATCATTTGTTCCCGCCAGTCTTCTCTTTCCTGACTGGAAGGCAGATTCTAC
The DNA here is from genome assembly GCA_004026605.1 of Ondatra zibethicus. Lineage (NCBI taxonomy): Eukaryota > Metazoa > Chordata > Mammalia > Rodentia > Cricetidae > Ondatra > Ondatra zibethicus. The sequence goes on from PVIU01000707.1 coordinate 154,585, forward strand.
TCTGCATAACTGCGAAGTTCCTCTCTGAAAGCAGGCCTCCCCCCAGGGCAATTATGGAGTATTATAATGTTGGTAGAAATGGTGCGTGGTGGCATATGCCAACACTTAGGAAGGGGAGACAATAGGATCAGGAGTTCAAGCCAGCCAGGGCTGCGTGAGAAAGAGAGGGTAAGGGAGAAGGAGGGGAGGTGGGGAGATGATTCCTCCCACTGAGCTGCAATGGAATCCAGGGCCTTATACATACTCGTCCAGCCTTCCACCCCTGAACTATAATCCCAGGCTAGAGTCGACCATCGTTCTGTTGCTTTCTGCATATGTAGTTCTTAGCCTACGGTCAGCATCTCAGTCTGTTGTCTTCTCTGGTGATGGATGCAGACTCGTGTTTCTCTCCCGCCTTCATGTGTTATTTTCTCTCCCCAGGTTTCGGTTTGGAGTCCTAGCATAGGAAGGTTAGCGAGAATGCATTCTAGTTCATGAGGGCTTCTGAAGGACGCCCATCAACTCATCTTACGCCTCCAGAATTTGTCATAATCTGTGCCTCTCTCTCATTTCCACTATACTTCGGTAGCCGCCGGCTTTGCCAAGAAGCATATACTCTGAAGCGGGGAGGCAACTTATGCAAACGGAATAAAATTAAAACCAAAATGCCAGTGTTGCAGAAATAATAGCAGGCCACCCTCAGAGTTTGTTTGAGAGCTTAGCAAGAAGAATGAACGAAACGAGAAACTTTTAAGGAAAATATCTTTCTTTAAAACTGGAGTTGCAACGTGCGGCGGAATTTAACTGGTAGCTTCTGGAATTCATGGTAGTTTACAAGCGGAACTGAGTATGTGACTATTAAGTTATCCAGCCATGAGTATTAGCTCGAATGGAAAGAGAATAGTTATCGCCGCCTTCTCTGAGTGTCACTGGAAATGCGGAACATTTCATTTGGTCCGGCTCAACTCAGTGGTAGAAAACCAAGGAACAAGTATAAATAGGTCTAGGAAAATAATTTTGTCAGTTTAAATGATCAGTGAAGGAATTTTTTTTCAGGCCTATAGAAGGCATGGAATAAATTCATAACCTCCTCACTAGCCGCTTGTAAGAATTTACGAGGCATCATGTTAAGGATGCTCCCCGGGCCATTTCTAGTAAAGGTAATGGAGTCTGCTAAGGAAAAAATTGAAGCCTGGAAGTTTAAGATGCTGAACCCATCATGAATGTCAGTCTCCAGCTGAGACTGGGCACTCCATTGCCAAGAATCAGCTGTGGGGAGAATGGTACCCATGTCTGTTTATACTTTCTAAGAGTCATCTTTCATTTTCCAGACATCTCTGTTTCTCCCCTAAATGCATAGCTGCAGCAGCTCCCAAGTCCTTCCGTAGGATGGGGTGGGCATGCTGTGAGAATTTAATTGTTCTCTTCTGAACATTCCATTTCTTCATCAAGTACATGTCATTCACACCTCCAGCCCCACCCAGCTAAATCATGTCCCCTGACTTCCTTTGGGTGGCTTCTCAGTCTACCAGGTCACCTTACCCAGGGTCTCCTGTTAATGCAAGCCCTGCTCCCTCAAGTAAAATGCATGCTTTCAGGTCTGTACACCTTCCTGCTATTAGACACCCCATGTAGAGCTGTAAGTTGACTGCCAGCTCTTCAAAGAGGACAGGGGAAGGGGAGCTTGAGGAGGATCCTCCTGCCATGATGAACTCATCAGCACTACAGTCTTGCGCTCAGAAAAGTCTAGAACAGTCTAGGCATTAGATGTACAAGCTCAGAGGCTCAGACCACCTTTCTGCCCTCTAGCCTTTGGAATCAGTGTCCTGGTGATCCTCAGCCAACTAGGTGCTGGCCATAAAGCCAGGACCAAATACATCGACCTTCCTGATAGGCTCCAGATGTGGATTTACATCATCAAATATCCCAGTGTAGAGGAGGAAACTATGAAGTATACTATCCGCCTGTTTCCAAATAAGCTCTGCAACCAGTTCAAAACCAAGGGCCGCCGAGTACAGCTCAGTCCTAGAATTCAGTTTTGACACGGTCTGCCTGTAGATGCCTGAATGACTGGCTAACACCCGTGCTCCCCATTACCCTCTTCTCAACTTCACATAAGCTGCTGGGGTGATTTGGAACTAGGGGCCATGCATGACTGTTTTGTTCTGGTTACTGTGAAAGAGATAAATCAGGTGCCATCTCGGAAGGGCCCAGATGCTAGAGCTTCTGTCCCCGAAGTCTTCGGTTCACCATACTCAAGGTCTTGTGAGTTTATTTTAGAGTTTTTGTAGAGACCAGTCCTTCCTCTGCCCTTCTTGGAGATGGATGGGTGGATGTGACTGAAGGTTCTGATCGTGTTCCCTTCCTTTCTAGTGCTGGGGACCAAACCCCATACCTCATGTGGACATTCTACAACTGAGTTCCACCCCAGCCCTACAGTCCTCTCATTTTCTTAGTGTTACCCAAGCAGGCTCACATCCGCCCACCATTTAGAAAGTCAGCCTCTGATAGAACAATTGTAGGTAAAGAGAAAGTTGAAGGAGATGAGAGCCCTTAGACTCCAATCTACCTCCTCTGGGATAGGGTTCAGAAATATTTATGTCATTAAGAGTCAGAGTGTGGCCGGACAGTGGTGGTGCATGCCTTTAATCCTAGCATTTGGGAAGCAGAGGCAGGTGATCCCTGAGTTCAAGGCCAGCCTGGTCTACATCTGTGATGTAGGATTCCCCTCTGTATGCTGTGAATACCATTGGTTAATAAAGAAACTGGCTTGGCCTGATAAGGTAGAGTAGAGCTAGGTGGGGAAAACTAAACTGGATGCTGCAAGAAAAGAAGGGCAGAGTCAGGAGAAGCCATATAGCCCCTCTGGAGACAGATGCTGGAACTTAACCCGGTAAGCCACAGTCACGTGGAGATACACAGATTAATGGAAATGGGCTAAATTAAGATGTAAGAGTTAGCCAATTAGAAGCTAGAGCTAATAGGCCAAGAAGAAATGATTAAATCAAAACAGATTCTGTGTTGTTATTTCGGGGCCGAGCAGCTGGGAACAAACTAACAGCCCTTCTTACGACACATCTGTGAATACAACTCCATTTTATAGATGGAACTTAAGCATCTGTGTGTTTGGTAGAGGGATACTATACATGAGGTTCCTGGAACCAGTCCCCTCCAGATACCATGAGATGCCTGTAATTCAGACTGTACCATACCGTTAAAATAGAACTCTGAACATTTTAGCTTTTTGTATGTATTTTGGGGTAATGTATTGCAGGTGTCATTTCAGACTTTTTCCCTGCCGCCATAGTCCTCTGTGTGTAGTATGTGTGTGCACATGTGTGTGTGGTGTATGAGTGTGTGGGGTGGGTGTGTGCACGTGCACACGTGGCATATATACACATGATTGTGCGGATACACATGTTTTGACCAGAGCAGCACACCAAGGGTGTCTCCCGTATCTCTCTCTCTCTGCCTCTCTCCCCTGAGTCCGAACCTCTCACTGGCTGGGAAGCTGTTCCTGGCAAGGTTGACTGGACAGCAAACTCTCAGACTCACCTATCTTACACACACAAGCAATGCTAGGGGAACAGGCACGGTAGCCACGTCTGGCTTTTGGCAGGCGCGCTGGGGATTCTAACTCAGAACTGCTGCTTCACTGTGGATCAGCATCCTCTGAGGTTGTCTCAACCTGTGATTAACACCAATAAGTAGAGTTGTCCGCCAGGAGGAAACTCTTCTGCTTTGGGACCCTTCTAGTTTGTCTGCTGTGCGTAGCTATTTTGATGGACTGTCCTTCCCCATTCTCGGCTGACTTGCTATGATGCAGGCTACTGTGAAGCCACTGGGAACCACTAACGTTGAGACAGGAGGGTCACAAGGCCAACCTGATCTTCATAATGAGACCCCATCTCAAAAAAATAAATAAATGAATAAAGGGTGGGGGTAGTTCTAGTTTCAGCTTGATTTATAGTACGTGTCCTACAAGGACTCATCCACTTCAGTCTTCTGCATGGGTCAGTGTAACTCCCAAGCCCATGATGTCATCGGCATTCCTTCTCAAGTTAATAAATGCCTTTCACGCAAATAAAAGTCATTATACTGGTAGCTATAAGTGCTTTACTATTTACTGTCATCTTGTCATAACTATTTTTTTTCCAAAGCAAAGCTGTTTGACAGCTGGAGTTTGCTTTAGCTTTGATGTTTGTCTTAAGGAGTGGAGTGCACTTCAGTTTGAGGGTGGAAACATTTTGGCAGGAAGAGAGAAGAGAAACCATACCCCACCCAACAAAGGGGATCCCTTTCGGCATCTGTAGAACATCCTGGTTTTCTCTTGAGGTATAAGCAAGAAGCTTGTGTCTTTAAGTTAGGAAGTATTTCAGGAGAAGAACCCATTCCTAGAACTGTGTTGTTTGAAGAAGCGATGGCTTTGTACAGCATGATAAAAGTACCGTGACCACTCAGACCTTCAGGCAGGATGCTGCATTTACTTAGGCAATAAGTAGTTAATGGTACATCACAATCGTGGTAGGGAATGTCTACAGCACTTTTTGTAAAATATGCCCCATAAATCCTCCCCTAGAACTCTTGAGATCACAGATCCGAGCTGAGGACAGTGATGGAGCACTGGCACAGTTCACGTGAAGTGCATGGGCCACTGCAGAGAGCTGCAGCAGCCAGCCCCACCCCCACCCCAGCCACTGTCGTCAGTGAGCAAACAGCCTTGGCTCCCCTATGGTTTCTCAGAGCAAAGAGCCTGCCTGCTCCAGTTCTGTGAATCCTGAGGTCTCCCGTTGGAGTTTTCTTTCTTTTTTCTGTATCTTTTTTTATTTATTATTAGTGGGTGGTGGTGGTGGGTGGGGCACATTACCACAGCACTTATATGGAGACCAGAGGACACCTGTAGAAAGCCAGTTCTCTCCTTCCACCCTGGGCTCTGGAGACGGAATTCAGGTCACCAGACTTGTGAACAAGCACCGAACTATCTTGCCAGCTTCCATGGATCTTTATTGAGCCTGTGGGTTGATATATTTCTGGCTCCAAAAGAATCTTTGTCTGTAAGTATAATGTATAACTTCTCACATGGTTTCCATTCAGAATGATTGTCTTTAAGTATATGCTATGGTTCCATATCTAAAATGGGTTATGACTTAGGTTGCTGTTTAGGGAGCTAGGATGAGATTTCATAGTATATACTGTCAACAATATAAGAATGCATACAAGTGGCCAGGTGTGGTATCCCAGCACTCAGAGGCCAGGCAGGCCTGATCTACACAGCAAATTCCAGGCTAGACAGGGCTACACCGTAAGACTGTCTTTAATTAAAAAAAAAAAAAAAAAGGCAGTGAATACCAGGAAGTATGGCTCGGTGGTAGAGCATTTGCCTAGCATTCATGAGACCCTAGGTGCATTCTTCAGTACATCCAGAAAAGGGGGCATAGGAAGGGAAAGAGAAGTAAAGGGATACTTAAATCACTTATAATAAAATCAGCACTATAGTCAGAGCTAATGTTTATTGACACTCCCAAGAGCGAGGCAGTGCTCAGAGCTGTTTGTGTGTGTTGACTCTTTCTGCTCCCAGCATCCTTAGGGAGAAGTCACATCTCTGTCCCTGTTCAGAGAAAGCACAGAGGACGCCGTAGATGGGAAGCGACAGGTCAGGATTCATCGCCTACTTTACTTCTGTTTTTTCCAAGCCAGGGTTTCCCAGTAGCTATGGAGCCTGTCCTAGAACTCGCTCTGTAGTCCAGGCTGGCCTCAAACTCACAGAGATCCACCTGCTGCCACCACCCAGCCCTACTCCACTTCTTTAAACACTGTTCTGATTTTTATACTGGGCATATGGTCCTCTTTTCTGTGAGTTGGTGGAATCAAACTTTACTTCTGCTAACCAGTTTGTTAACAGAAACTTCAAAGTATCTAAAAGTAATGCTGTGATGCGGGCAAATGATACCCAAAATCTTTGCGCCCAGTGTCCAATATTTCCATAAAAGCTTAGCAAAGTGGGCCAGCAAGTTGGCTCAGCAGGTAAAAGTGCTTGCCACACAGGCTAAAAAGCCGGAGTTTGATTCCGAGAATCCTCAGTAGGAAAAAACTGACTCCTGAGAGTTGTCCTTTGACCTCCACATAGGGGCCAAGGAATGCTTACATGTACACATACACAGAGGAAGGATGAATTTACAAATTTAAAAGAAATAACACTTTTGTGAACAAAGTCAAAATGGCTTTAGGAGTCTGGGGGGATGACTCAGTCAGTAAACCACTTGCCACTCAAGCGTGAGGACCTGAGTTCAAATCCCCAGAGCTCACATAATAAGACAAGCTTTGACAGACCTCACCTGTAATCCCAGAACTGAGAGGCAGATTCCTAGGGTTCCCCAGCCAGCCAGCCTCCCCAAACAGTGAGCTCCAGATTCACTGAGAGACCTTGTCTCAAAATAGGGTGGCGAGCAATCATCCTCTGGCTACATATGTACACATGCACCACAGATGCTCACACAAATAAATTCCATTACAAGAGAAACTTGCTCGGGCCCTTGGTTGAAAACTTCCCCTTTTGGGGATTGGCATCTAGAAAATGAAGGAATGAAATAGAAATGATGGCACTGCTTCCAAATGCTTCTACATCGAAGAGACATAGATTCTCCCCTACACAGTAAGACGGCACTGTGCCCTGCCTTCTCCCTCCACCAATTAAAGCAGCATGTCAGGGAGCCATCCCGCCTATGAGGACAGCTGGACGTGGAATGCTAATTTCCCTGGGTGTCAGGCACTGCCTGTGGCATATTTATGATGGGTTGAAATCAAGCCTCTTCTCTCGCTTCATTTCCATATATGATAAGAGCAGGCCTAGCCAATCTCCCACATTGACTGAATAAAATTAATAGCATTTTGCTGCCAGTGAGAAAGAGTCAGAAGGACCATGGCAGGAACCAGCATGGGCAGTGCTGACGTGGAGACCAGAGAACAGCCGGTGAGGGCACCAATGACCTGGGTTTTATACCGCCTGCACTTCTGATCTTCCAGAGCTTTGGGTATGTGTCACAGAAACGTGATTCACTTTGCTTTAGGGATGTCCTGCTGGTGACAGCCAACCGAAATCATTTCCGTTACACACTTGCACATTGTTCTCCATACTGGAAGATAATGACCCTATGGAGTTCCATTGATCCCACAAGATATCATGAAAATAATCATTTATGGACGAACATATATTTGCCATTGTAAGAAGGGACAGATATGACTCATACCATACCCCTAATATCCCACCCCTTTGCCACACCTGTGAGGCCCTGGTTCCCCTCTTTGGAGGACATCTGTGCCCACCTGGATCTCTTGGTCTGCAACAGTTCAGTGAATCCCTACAGGTCTCCCAAGGGATCTCTCTCTCTCTCTCTCTCTCTCTCTCTCTCTCCTGTATATTTTTTTACCCAAATAATTATTTTTTTTATTGATTTTTATTAAGATCTATATTTTTCTCTGCTCCCCTCCCTGCCTCTCCCCTCCCTTTTCAACCCTCCTCCAAGGTCCCTATGCTCCCAATTTACACAGGAGATCTTGACTTTTTCTACTTCCCACGTAGATTAGATCTATGTAAGTCTCTCTTAGTGTCCTCATTGATGTCTAAGTTCTCTGGGATTGTGGTTTGTAGGCTGGTTTTCTTTGCTTTATGTTTAAAAACCACCTATGAGTGAGTACATGTGATAATTGTCTTTCTGTGTCTGGGTTACCTCACTCAAAATAATGTTTTCTAGCTCCATCCATTTTCCTGCAAAATTCAAGATGTCGTTATTTTTTCTGCTGTGTAGTACTCCATTGTGTAAATGTACCACATTTTACTCAAATAATTCTTTTCTCTAGTGGTAAGCAAATTGGCGGGACATTCTGTGCAATAGGATGCCTGGGTTTAGTGTTCACCTCTGTATAGCTGGTGCCTTCATCCCACGGTACACCAATGCCCTCCCATCTCCCATTTTAGGTTTCTGTAATTCTGAGCTACCTATAATTGGCATGTTAAAAGGTCAAAATATTAAAGTTGGTGGGTGTTGGGGTCTTGCTTTTGCTTTTCATGAGAAATGGCACCCTCTTGAGGATGAAGGGGCTAGGGTTCAATCTCTCTTTTCTGGTTCTGTTGAACGTGATGCTGTTGCTACCCGGGCCCCCTACCTAGTAATTGACATGTCCCAGAGCACTTTCGAGAGCATGCATGATGCTCCATGCTATACGCTTCCCTGGAGGCAGCTGTGCACAGCGCCTGCAAGCGCGCCCAGCTCCCTTTTGGTATGGAGAGGAAGAACTCTTCCTCAGGATATTGCATAATGCACTGGGGAGTCAATGCTTTCAATGGGTTTTTGACTTTTATTGAGTTCCAGATTGAAGCCTTTCCTGTATTGCAAGGGAGGTACTGGAGTCACTCAAGGGAGGACATAGGAGTTCAACAAGGGGCAAAGCAGGCCACAGTCAGCAGGGAGACACCTCCAAGATGAGGCAGCGTTGGATTCATGGGAATCAGTACAGGAGCAACTCAACAGATGGTTTAGATAGTGGGGGCTTCACTGTGTCTTCTTGGCATGAGATATGCACCCCAAAGGACTCACTGGAGATTTTTTTGTGGTCCCCAAAAGTCTGGGCACTAGAATTCTCCCACTAGAAATGACTAGCCCTCTTCCTTTAAGTCCTCAAGCACAGGGGCCATTAATTAAGCTATTCCAACCTAAGGAACCCATGCCATCACAGCCACGCAAATGCCTAAGCTCTGATTCACTTGCTCAGCATGTATGGAGGAATGCTGGAAACTAGGCCAGGAAGAAAGAAGAAAGGTTTGAACCTCCCTTGAGGAATGAGCAAGCTAGTGGGAGACACAAGTTGTGCATGTCGATGAGTAGGAGCTGGGCCTCAAATGGAGTGAGGCTGATTGACTCCAGGAGCCTGCAGGGTTGGTGGCACTGAGGGCTGGGACGCCTAGCAGAGAGAGGAGTCACCCAAGCCTGATCTTGATAGACCAAAAAGAACAACGTCACCAGGCAACACAGAACAAAGGGGCAGGAGGTTCAAAACTTCAATGCCTGAAATGGTATTCTTAATGTCCTCTAATATGGCCATCCTACACAAGCTGAGAGTTACAATCTGTTATGACACTGGACAGGAAGGCTTGACTCAGGTCACGTGAGCTTGAGAGTCTAGCTTAGGAGTTGGAGTTGATCCTGCAAAGCCTGAGAATTTTAAGCAAGCAATATCATAATTATGTTTGCATTTTAGAAAGATCACTCAGGCAGCAGGATGGGTGGAGCAGAGGCGGTGAGCAGTCAGAGGCAGGAAGACCTTGTTGAGAGATGACAAGAGTTACAAAGACACAGAGAGCCTACATGAGGCTGAGGCAGGAGATGGGGTAAGAGGTTATGGATGTTAAATGGTCAGAAAAAAGGAAAAGGTAATCTTCAGTGGTCCTGACTTCTGACATCTACTGATGATGGAGTTACCATTTCCTTAGAGCTGTAATAAAAGAAATAGGACCATCTTAGGGGAAGGGTGATTCTTTGTGGAGGTCCCCAGGATCATTTACAGGGACAGCCATTCCCCAGGAGGACTTCTAAGTCAGCATACAGCCATACTGTGGTTTATTGCAGAGGTGGAAAATAAAACAAAATAGAAGGACCATCACACAGGCTAATGCAGAGAGAAGAAACCAGGGCGAGCGCCCAAGCCCTCTCTGCCTAGAGTCCAGCAGTGACTTGTGACAGCTCCTGAATGCTATCAACCAAGGAAGCTCATTAGAGACTCAGGCCCCAAGGTTTTTATTGGGACTAATCGCATGAGCATCAAATTGCAGACTCTCAAAAGGAAAGCAGATATTAAGCATAAACCTAATTTTGGGTTTTAAAAAAAACAGTTTGGGCAGAGTGAGCCAGTCTTCCCACTTAGGGAATGATGGGAGCCCCGCCCTATCCACATACCCAACACCATCCTTGTAGCAGAGTTCCATGAGGACCATGTTCACCACCTCCTACATTACCCCTGACCTGCACGGCAGTGCATGTCTGTAAACACATGTTGAGTGAAGCCATGTTACAAGTTTAAGAGCAGACACTAGGGCACTTTGTACTGGGTCTAAGGTTCAATGATGAAGTCTGTTGCCAGCTTAGGGTTCTAGAGACGTGAGCATCTCATGGGCATTAAAACCACGGTTATTCTGGGCTCAGCAGTACATATATGAGCCTAGCACTGATGAGCCTCTGGCAGGAGTCTAGCAACAGTTGCTCCCAAACAAGTCCCAGAAAAAGTCCAGAAAGTCCAGCCCTGTACCTCCTCTTCCGACTGTTGTGTGGAGATGATGTAAGTCGAAGCTTAAGCTCTGCCATGTGGTTTGCACGCACAGTTTCCTATTTCAAAGAGCCTGACCATCAGACCTTTACAATAGAGCTGGTCACATCTAGGCTCCCACCTGGAAGGAATTTCTAAGCAGCCTTTGAAGTCAACCATTCATGTTCAATCAACCTGGTTGTCAAAGGACAAGAGATGACTAAGATCACTCTTCTTTACTCTTGTGCCTGCCCAACACTTTTTAATGTTTCCAGGTCCTGTGAGCCACTAGGAATAAAAAAGATCGAGGTAGCAAACTCTTTTCCCTTGATGACTTGTGTTCTAAGACCAGGAAAGGAATAGATGAACCCAATGTGCATATTAGGAGTGTGTTTTTTCAATGCAGAAACAGGGTGAGTGGCCCCTTAAATACAGGGGATAAAAGATCAAACAACCAAGCATATTAATTTCTGCATAAAACTCGGTGAAGAATGTGGTAGAACTCGAAAACTGAAATAGTTCAGTAGGCAGAGTGCTTGCTGTGCAAGCAAGAGGACCTGAGTTCGATCCCCAGAATCCATGTAATAAGTCAGGTGTCATGGTGTGTACATGTGGGTTGTCGTTTTGGCTTTGGTTTTGGTTTGTTTGTTTTGTTTTGTCTTTTTACAGTTTCTCTGTGTCACAACCCTGGCTGTCCTAGAATTCACTCTGTATATCAGGCTGGCCTCAAACTCAGAGAAATCCACCTGCCTCTGCAGGTGATTAAAGGCATGTGCCACCACCACCCATCAATGGCGTACAATTGTAATCTCAGCATTGAAGAGGCAGAGACAGGCAGATCCCAGGGGCTTGCTGCCTTATCTGGTGACTTCCAGGCCAGTGAGAGACATTGTCCCCCCCAAATAAGGTAGATGGTATCCTGCGAAAAGACACTCATGATCTCCACATGCATACATACAGTCACATATATGCACACACAGAGAGAGAGAGAAAGATACAGAGAAAAACAATCTGGAAGGAGAAATCACTGCTCGCTTATTTAGTTTCGAATTTCATTCCGCCTGTTCACCGTGGATGGGCGGCTTAGAATTTCATTCCGCCCGCTCACCATGGATGGGCGGCTTAGAAAGCTTATAACAGTTGTTCTCTGATATGTCCGCCTCACCTGACACCTTTAGCTTTGGCTTTAGCCTCAGGAGTTAAACATTGGGACCTAAAGTGACCTTCTTATCCAGAGGCCGTGGTGCACACCTTTAGTCCCAGCCACTCCACACACTGAGACAGGATGATGACTGGAACCCAGGAGTTCAAAGACAGGCCTGGGCAATGTTGCGAAACTGGCCTGTGAGGAGCCCTGCTTACACTTGCGTGCGTGCGTGCGTGCGTGTATTTAGGAGAGAGAAGCTGGATTCACAGTCTGTGTTTATTGCTGCTTTTTGCTCCACTCCACATCCTCCCCTGAGTGGTGATAGCTAGCAGCTTGCATTATTCCAAGTGTCTCAGGGGAAAGCTGGAAAAAATGTGCCAAGTCCCATTTAATAGTAGAATGTAAGTTTTAAAACAAATTGCAGGTCTTTTGTATGGTCTCGAAGCATATATTTAAAAAAGAAAGAATTCCGCCTTTGGGTCTTGATTCCTTCGTCAGCTTCCTTCACCCCCTCGTGGACCCGCACAGCCTTTGTCTCTCAGCAACCAGACATGATTAACTGACGCTGTGCAGACTATCATCCGGAGAAGCCTGAATATTTTGTAAGACGATTAATCCTGTTAAATGCCCATCTCTCTTTTCAACTTCACCGAAAAATATGGCTTATGCAGATGTCGGGCGATTTGTTTATTTCCCTGTTTGAATTTGTGGCTCTTTAGCATAGCATGTTTCCTTTCCATAAGGCTAGCCAAAAATAATATTGACAAACTCATGAGGACTTCCATCTGATACTGTTGCGATCGTATGCAAATATAGTTAGACAGTTAAACGAATAGGGTAATTAAACATCCAAATGTCAAGAGTGGACTGGAGGCAGGATGGGAAGCGACTCCAGCTGTCGTTGCATTTTCTGGTTGGAAGTCAATGACGTATTTGAACAATACACCTTTAAAACTAAAGGTCTGGGTTGTGTCTGGTTGGTTTGCTATTCTTATTTCGTGTGTTTGTCTTGATTTTGTTGTTTTTGGACTTAACTAGAACACGTTATGGTGATAGAGAATGCTAGGCATTCTAGGGGACCGTGTTTCTCTGCATATGCTCTCAGAGATCTAAAAGACCCCTGTCATACTCCTTCTACCGGGACCAGGCCACTCCTAGGTGAGCTCACACAGAGGGAGAGGCTCTCAAAATACAAAACCAAATTGTTTGTCTTTAAAAATATTCTGTTTTAGAGTCTCCAAAAAATCCAAGAATGAAAAGAGGCTAATACTTGGCAGAAAGAGTCAAGTTGAAGAGTTGTGTCCCGAAGTCCTCTGGTTTCTCTAAAGAAGCTTGCTTCCCAAGAAATTCTCTTTGTCTGTGATAAATTTGAAACTTTCTCTTCATGACATCTTTTAAATTCCTGAGAAATATCCAGCTTGGAGATAGGAGATTTTCTTTTTCCAACCTAGCAAAGATTGGTTAAAGATCCACTATCATTTCCATTAAAAATATTAATATTAAAACAAATAATTGTTCACTCCATATCAAGGCAGCAAATGTTTGCCCACTTTCTGGGTTTGTGCTGTTGTTTTCAGGGAGCAGATGATGCTGCCTAGGCTGCCTCACCTCAATCCTGCCTCCTTGCAGGCCCCAGTACTGCCCCTTCTCTGAGCTGAAAGACCCTTGGCTGGGATGGGTTGGGGCTGTTTCCTGCCTGGCAAGGCCTTACACTCAACCTGTTTGTCAGAATTCTCTTGTGGTCTCAAATAACAGAAACTCGACTCAAACTTGGACAAAGAGAGGGAACAAATTGGCCCACAGGACACAGAAGTTCCGCAACTCATCCATGCTCAGCCACAGCTCCAGTCAGGGCAGTGGCCTCTGCCCTCCTTTCCTCAACATTGCTCCGCCCACTCCCCACCCCACCCCCTTCCCTGTTGCAATGGCCCACCTCAGCTAAAACCTACTACCTTGGGGAGGGAGACCCCTCCTCCTCCACCATTGCAAACCAATCAATACTCAGCATCCCTTGGTGGCCCTGCTTGTCACCAGCAGGTGATCCGCATGTGACAGAGTGGCCTCCATAGTCATAGAAGATGGGGACAACACCGCAGTGGCTACTGTATCTCACAGTGTCCTGGGCTGCAGAATCACATCAAAGATGTCCCCCCCGGGGCTGGAGAGATGGCTCAGTGGTTAAGAGCACTGACTGCTCTTCCAGAGGCCCCGGGTTCAGTTCCCAGCACCCACATGGCAGCTCACAACTGTCTGAAGATCCAGTTGCAGGGGATCTGACACCTTCACACCAATGCACATAAAATAAAGTTAAATAAAAAAAAAATATGTCCCCCTAGCAAAGACTACTGTTTGTTTAGCTGGGGGAGGGGTGGTTGGAATGTATGAGATTAAAAAGTCCTTTGAAGCATAACTTAATGGATAGCAGAGCCTTCTCGCTGTATATTTTTGTGCTGAATGGATTCTGCTCTGAGAGACTTAATTTTCTTCTTCAAACACAAACCCCAGGGTCTTTGCAAATGCTTTGGCTAAAAGTAAAGCACAGAAATAGGTTTTTTTTGTTGTTGTTGTGTTTTTTTTTTTATCATTGGTCCCTCCAAAGAGTTGGCCAGCAAGCTTGCCTTTCTCTAATACTTAAGTTTCTTCAACCAGAGGTATACTGGCTAGTTTTTATGTCAACTTAACACAAGCTAGAGTCATCTGGAATGAGGGAACCTGAGAAGATTGGGACCAGTTTGGCCTGTGGTGCATTTCCTTCATTGACGATTGGTGTGGGAGGACCCAGCTCGGCTATGGATAGTACACCTCCTACCCTCGGAGCTGCTCATCCTGGGGTCCGTAAGAAAGCAGGCTGAGCAAGTAAATAGTGAGCAAGCCAGTAAGCAGCACCCCTCCATGGCCTCTGCATTCCTGCCTCCAGGCTCCTGCCCTGAGTTCCCTGGATGATTGACTAAATACAACCTGTAAGATGAAATAAACCTTTTCTGGGTGGAAAGATGGCTTGGTGGTTAAGAGCACTTGCTGTTCTTGCAGAGGACCTGAGTTGAAATCCCAGAACCCAGGGTGGGTTGCTCACAACTGCCTCTAACTCCAGATCTGTGGGGTCCAACCCTCTCCTGGCTTCTGCAGGCACTCACATGTCTGTATACATATACATGCAGATACACACATGTTAAAATAATAAAAAAAATTAAAAAGGAAATAAACCCTTTCCTCCCTGAGTTCATTTTGGTTCTGCTGTTTTATCTCAGCAATACAAACCCTAACTAAGACAGGAGACTAGCTTTAAGCTTGTTCTTGTGTGCACACAAACTTCCTGCCGTTGTTCATCGTGTTTCATGCTCAGCACGTGGAAGCAGTGTAGATGGATCATTGTACTCCATTTTAGTGTGGAAAGCGTGTCAATTTGACTGCTGTGAGATCAAATTATATTAGTTTAACCAGTTAAAATATCATAAATCATTCGTCATTTTTAAGTTTTTGTAGTGGACAACTTCATACATACGTGCCGTACTCTGCTCATTACATACGTGCCGTATTTTGCTCATTTTCAGCCCCCAGTACCCTCTCTCATCCCCTCCCACTTCCACTGAGCCCCTTACTGTCTTCAAGTCTCCCTCCTATTTCCATGATTTTTTTTTCTGTTTGTTCTATTGAGTGTGTGTGTACACACACTGCACTCAGCTTAATCCGGGTTGCTTATATGAGGAAGTTATTTATTGGAGCATGTAGCATTACTTAGCAGTAGTGACAGCCCTGGAACCAACCACATTTAAACATTTAATAATATCGCTCTCCCTCTCTCCCTCCCTTCTTCCTTCTTCTTTTTTTTTTGTGAAAGGGTCTTACTATGTAGCCTTTAACTTGATAGGTAGACCAGGCTAACCTCAAACTCACAGAGATTTCCCTGCCTCTGCTTTAGAGTGTTGGGATTAAAGGTGTGTGCCACTAGGCCCAGCAACAGTTAATCATTTTTATAAACAATAGATACTGCCTTTTCAGCCTAAAAACATCAGAAATAAATGCAGTGTGTTGTCAGCCCGCATAATCCAAGCACTAAAAAGGCAGAAGCAGGAGGGTCGGGAGTTCAGGGTTATCCTCATTTGCAAGGATAAACTCTGGTACGTAGAAAAGTGCAGGGAAAGTAAAGACCTTAAATTAAAAAAAAATTCTGTGTATTTATTTATTTATTATCTTGGTTAGGGTTTCTATTGCTGTGAAGAGACACCATGACCACAGCAACTCTTATAAAGGAAAAGATTTAAATGAGGTGGCAGCTTATTTTCAGAGGTTCAGTCCATTATCATCATGGCAGGGAGCTGGAGAAGGACTGATACATGTTGATATGCAGTCAACAGGAAGTACGCTGAGTATCACACTGAGTAAAGCTTGAGCAGAAGAGACCTCAAAGACTGCCCCACAGTGTCACACCTCCTAAGAGTGCCACTCCCTTTGAGGGCCATTTTCTTTCAAACCATTGCACTGAGTGTGTGTGCATTCTGTGGGCACATGCTTGCTGTGGCACACAATGAGGTTGGGGCTAGCTTGTGATTTCATCTCAAAGAAAAAAAATCAAAAATAAGTGGTTAAATACCTGTAAGGTAATACAAGGGCCTGGATTCAATCTTTAGCACTGTAGAATGAATGAATGAATGATGAAATAGAAAGCTTGCATGCAGATAGATAGTGACATTTATTTGTCCATGGTCTGCCATCCAGTGGCGGGGCATTGCTGTACGGTTAATCCTTTAACCCAAGTTGGACCACGATGGCAGCCTGCCAACTTGGCAGGGCCATTAATTCCTTCCTGCTGATGCTGTGGGGTTACCAGCCAATGTTCTCTGATGCACCCATGTTTTGCTGTTTGTTTGTCTGCCTGAGGACTGCCGTGAGTTACAGACGGTTTGAGAGTCACATTTGCATAGGTTTCTCCTCCTGCATAGAGACGGGCGGGCAGCCCTGACCAAATAACACAACTCTGATTGGGGCCATTGGTCACAGAGGAGACTTCTGGGTAAAACCTAAATAACAGCTAGAATACAAATCTGTCTGATAACAGGCCTGTGTTTTGATTAAATCAAAGGATGACAAAGAGAAGTTTATTCTGGCCCTCCTATCTATAAGAAAGGGGCGTGGCTGCCATACCACACCGGAGTAGAAAAGCCACACTGTGATCTTATAAGGCACGGATACCTTTGGACTGGTGACCCCCCCAGAAGGAACTTGAGCCAAAGATCTTATCAGTGATGGAGATAGAAACACCTCAGGATTTTCCAGGATTTTGTTTTTCACTGTTTTGTTCTTGGACCTGGTTCATGACGCTACTGATCTTTGGAATCCTGAGGCATTTCCTCAGGGCTCCGAGTGGCTGCTTTGGGTCAGCTTCCTCTTGAGCGGAGGGCTTCGTTACAACATCCATATGTTTCCCAGCTCGCTCCCTGACCTCGCTTCTTTTTTTTCTGGAATCTCTTGGCTTTTTCACGTTTCCACCCACTAATCCCCAAAGAGTCTCTAAGTGTTCGCGGCATATCACCCAATCATTTTTCAAAAGCTGACTTAATAAAAATCGCTTAAGCTTGATATAAATCGCATAAACATTTTAACTTAACCCCATATCCCAAGACAGCTAGACATGGCAGTATGGAAAAGGTAGAAATTTTAAACTTTCTCAAGTTGGCAAGAACATTATCCTTCTGCCCGCACTTGGCATTGTCAACAAGGGTCCATTCACTGGAAGGGTCATCGGTCTCTGCAAAGGCAATATCAATGCTTGTCTGCAGCTGTCTTTCCTTTGAACTCATCCCCGTGTCTTTGAAGCGGTGGTCGTGGCCTCCAGCTTTGATTCCAGCTCTGTGGACTTGAGCCAGTTTTCCTGATTTCATTAAATTTTTGGAAAGGACTGAAAGTATGGTATCATTTTATTGCAGCCTTCGCATCAATCATAATTTGGGGCGGGTCCTGGTGAAAGATGAGGAATTCAGACTGGGAGGCTGGGGAAAGTGGGTCCCGGGGCAAAGGAATAGAATGCAGTGTTTACTTCCCATGAGTTCAGCCACCTCGACCTTGTGGATTCTTAGCTTGCTTTATTCTAAAGCAGCTACAGTCATGTGACCCAAATCTAGTTAGGGGGCAAAGGCTGGGGGGAGCACACAATTTTAATGAGGCTTCTCTCTCTCCTCCCTCCCTGCCTCTTTCTCCTTCTCTCTCATCTCTCCTTATCTTTCTCTCTCTTTCTCCCTTCCTCTCATTCTTCCCTTTTCTCCCCGCCCATATCTTTTCTCCTTCCTCTCTGTCTTCTCCCACTGTCTTTCTCTCCCCTACCCCTGTCCCTCTTTCCCTCACTGCTGGCTCAATAGGCCCAGGGACTTTTGTGTGCTGGTTGTTCATGGCAAAAGCTAAACGTAGAATCCATTTAATTGATTGTTACTCACTCTGCTTTCTCCACTCCCCAGCCATGAACCAAGTCTCCCATTGCTGGTTCCCTACTCCAGTGCCCTGCCCTGGAAGTACCCACTTGAGAAGCCAAACCCCAATGCTCCCCACGTTCCTTCTCCCAGCAGCACCCAGGGTTGCTTTCATCGGCAACCTCTGTCCTTGTTTCTACTTAACAACTTGTCCAAAGTCATTTTTCCTATCAAAGTGTCTCTAGCGGCCCCCTCATCTCGTAGTTAGTGAAGGCATTTGCATACATGCCATTCAGAGAGCCAGATGTAAGGGACAGTATTAAGTACAAAGTCACTTCCAGGTTACTCTTCAGAGTTTCAAGCAGCAGATCCCTCTGCAGGGTCCTGTGGATGCACTGAACGTGACATAGGACTTGCTTTTCCTAGTCGGGCCAACAATCACCATAGTGTAGCATGAAGGGCTGGCTTGTTGGGGTTTTCATCCCGCCCGGTTCCCCAGCCATTTAGTCCCAGAGAAAATCACGCAGAGAGTCTATGTTAGGTTATAAACTGATTGGCCCATTAGCTCAGGCTTCTTATTAGCTCTTGCAGCTTATATTAACCCATTATCCTTATCTATGTTAGCCACATGGCTCAGTACCTTTCTCAGTGGGGCAGGTCACATCCTGCTTCTTTGGTGGTCCAGGCAGGAATGCCCAGAGAGCTTCCTGCTTCCCAGAATTCTCCTATTCTCCTTGCTCCGCCTCTACTTCCTATCTGGTTGTCCCACCTATATATCCTGGCTAATGGCCAATCAGCGTTTATTTAAATCATGATTGACAGAACACGAACAATTCTACCGCACCACCATAGCAATTCTCAAAACAGCAACCATACACTGCCACTTTCGTGGCAATATGAAGAGCCCAGTTCTGGACTGTTGCTTTGTGATGGGGTCACTCTTCCAGTATTCAGATGAATGAGCAATCACCAGGTTTACTCTACCAGGCCCAATGACATCAAAGTGGCATGTGACTATTGGGATTAAGAGAGAACACCCTCCAGAAGTTAGGGGCTTTGCAACCTGAACAATGAGATTCCATATAGATCTATATGTACCATGGATCTAGTTAAGTTTATGACTGAAATCCTGCAAAATAGATTATACCTGAAAAACTCTGTGACAGACTCATGTGTCCCACGGTGTTCTTCTGCCGTTCCAAATTCATGCCTCTGACTTTTGCTTTGGTTCGATGTGTGTTCTGTTGAAGCAGTATCAGTGGACACCTGCACTGCACTTGGCCACGGTATCTTTAAGGAAAGTGGTAGACTAGCCACATTCCTCCCAAGCTCTTCCACTCTCTGGTTTTAAACCTTTCTGTCTGTCCTTTAAACACTGTCTCTTAACGCAGAGATTGAGAAACATTACCTGTACAGGGTGGAGAGCACCGTGATGGGGCAGGCTTAGACCCATACGGCCTGCATTCTAATGGCTCAGCTCCACTGTGAAAGCACAAACACAGCCACACAAGCATGCACAGTGTGCACACCCTCGACTATCTGTGTTCTAATAAACCTGTATTTGTAAAGATGGGCAACTCGCCAAATTTCATGTGGGGCCTTATTTCACTGACTCAAAAAGAGGGATTCCTGTGATGATGTGTTTTGGTAATAGCCATGCAAAGATGCTTCAGAATCCCCAGCATCCCAGCATCCCAGCATCCCCAGGTGCCAGTGGGAATGAGCTGAAACGGCCTAAAATGCTCTTTCCTAAAGCAGAGAGCCAGCCATGTTCCTCTGCCCATTGGAATCATGAGCTCCAGGGTAGGGAGGCAAAGCAATGGAGGGGAAACCCCCAGCCTGTCGCAGTTTATTCAGAGAATTCTAAAAACTCTTCTTTGTCGCTTTCGCTATGGTCTACAGTGGTTCAGGGAGGGAACCAATGCTTGCCGCACTGGTAGCATCTGATTGGCTATAGGTGTCCAGAAGATTGCCTGGTCGTGAGTCAAAGGGCCGGTGGTGGGCTGGAGGAGGCGGAGAAAGGAAGACTGGCGTGTGCGTTGAAACTGGATGCCAGTTCATTGCTATCCCGAGCTATGACAGAAAGAGTGCCCAGGGAATGCTCCCTGCTATGAAGTGTCTTTATTATGTTGGTGATCTGTGCCTTCTGTACAAGAGGAAAACTCTGGCTTTACCATCCTGATTTGTGTGGGAACAGCTAATGGACTGTTGGTATCCATCTGTGTCAGCATGCTGGAGAATGACTTAGATGCCTGAGCCATGTTTATTTGAGAATGTGCCATCATGGGAAGCTGTCATTCACCAGGGTCATGGAGAGGGCAGCAGAAGGAGGCACATTGGTCTTGATAGTTCTTGTGACAGTGGCGAAGCAATGAAAGAGCTAACCTGTTAAAAAAGAAAGAAAGAAAATCTAAAAGTTAAGTGGTATAGTAGGGAGGAGAGGGCTGCTTGTTGTCCCAGCCGCCTGGCTAGCTTAAGTCCCAAAATAATTACACAGAAACTGGATTCATTTAAACTCTGCCTGGCCCATTAGCTCTAGCCTCTTATTGGCTAACTCTCACATATTCATTTAACCCATTTCTAATAATCTGTGTGTCACCATGAGTCGTGGCTTACCCGGAAAGATTCAGCGTGTCTGACCTGGCAGCTTCACGGCAGGCGGCTCTCCCTGACTCTCCTTTTCTATCCCAGAATTCCGTTCTGTCTAAGAAAGGAAGGAAAGAAGGGAGAGAAAGAGAGAGAAAATGTAGAAAATTACAGGCATTGATGGATCCTTTTAGTAATAATATGTATATTGTTATTATTATTAACTGTTATTTATATAGTTATAAAATGTATAACCCTAATAGAAAATGTGTATAACCTTATTGCCTGTACATCCTACAATTAGTTTTTAGGGAGTTTTGTTTTGTTTTGAGACAGTCTTACCGTGTAACCCTGGCTGGCCTGGACCTCGCTATCTAGATCAGGCTGACCTTGAACTCACAAAGATCCACTTGCCTCTGCTTTCTGAGTGCTGGGATTAAAGGTGCATGCTACTAAATGTGGCCTAAGTGTTATTTTCTCAAAGCATACATACTATACTAAACTACAATTTAAATACAGATGTTCTCATGCCCTGTTCTAAGTATTACAAACATTTTATGTGAAAAAAATTGCTTTTCCTGTGTTCGTTTTATATATTAGTTGGGTGTTGCCTTGTGAATCTTATTAATGTAATTTTGATCCTTATCTTGGAATCTAATTCCCCAGGATATCATGTTTCTTGTAGCATTGCTCTCTAATTGGTGAGTGGAATTGTAGTTAACTTGAAAGGCTCCACGAGCTTATAAAATTTACACGTACATTTGTAAGACAATATTATCTCACTTAATGAGAAATAACACTCTTCAGGGTGCATTGCCTGCTGGGAAGATGGAGTTGCAGGGTTTAATTGAGCCTCTCCTTGAAATAACGGGAAAGCTGGAAGAAGTTATGAAAAATAATACTTAAGACACTGGGTATCAGCCTGGTTAGAACCCTGATCCCCAGGAAGTAGAAAGTCAGCAAGGAGGGTCCCAGAGCTGATGGTCCTGGCTATTGTCTAGAAAAAGGTTCCAGTCTAGTATCTAAGGAGAGGAATCCCAGAGAACGGAAGCTCAGCTTGTCCCCTCATTGAGGACACAGAGAGGATGTCCCTTCAAGAAAATCAAGGCAGCTAGCATCTGCATGACGGAGTATTGGGGAGGAAAATGTGCATATCTCAGAGGGCCTTCCTGGATCATTCAAGACAGTATAATCAGGACGCGTATGGAAAAACTACTTAAAGCTGGGGGAGGGCCGCCCGAAGAATTAAAGGAATCACGAGTAGGGCTGCTACAAAGGCGGGAAGAGGACAGAATTGTCAGAATAGTAAAAAGTCTTGCCTTAGTGGTGAGGATAAAATGAATCCCAGACTAAAAACATAATTCCAGTTCTCTCTAACAGAGATTAAAGGCAAAACCCAAAAAGGTCACCTGTGCGAGAGCAACTAAAATAACTTAATGTCCCACAACAGAATATAAGAATATATATCTGGGCCGGTGAGAGGACTCCAGCAGTAAAGTAGCCTGCAGACCAGCCTCACAGCCTGAACCTAGCCCTCGGGACCCACATGGTAGGAGAGAACCAAGTCCCCCAGTTTGTCCTCTGGCTGCCATACATATGCATACATACATACATATATACATACATACATGCATGTGATTTAAGTTTTCAATAAGCAAACATAAAAACAATGAATATACAGCAAAATAAAACGTGTGGCATTCAATCCAAAATTACAAAGTCTAAAAAGAATTAGGAACATGTCATATGTTGAAGAAAGCCGATCAAAATTAACCCCTTAATTTTATAAATGTTATAACTCGTAGAAAGAGACATTGAAAGCAGCAATCAGAACACTGACTGCTTTTGCAGGGGATCCAGGTTCGATTCCTAGTACCCTGTGGTGGCTCACAACTTTTTGTGACTCTAGTTCTGGGGGATCTGATGCTGTCTTCCAGATTCCAGAGGCACCAGGCACATATGTGATGCACAAACTTACACTGAAGCAGAACACTTGTAGATATAAACCTTTTTTTACATTACACGAGTGTGGACTCTCTCAGCAGATCTCGCCATGTTGTGCAGTAATTTTTAACCATATTTGCCATGGGTGACTGAAAACCTGGGGAAAGAAACTGCAAATTAGGAAAAGACCATTGTGGGTTAAATCTACCAGGGCGGTGGGGAAACCTAAATGCTAATCAGAGAGTAACCAGAGCTGTGGAACGCCAGCAAAGAAAAGCGGTGAAAGGAGACTTCACTGGGTCTTAAACTTAAAATGAGAGGCTGGGGGAGATGGCTCAGTAGGGGAGGGATTGACCACACAAGTGTGAGTGTCTGAGTTCAAATCCCGAAAACTCATCTAAATCTGGACTTCTGTTCTCTCAGTGCTCTGTCAGTGAGATGGAATGTGGACGGTATCCGGAAGCCTGTGGGCCAGCTGGCCTGTCTTACCCAGTGTCCTGTGCACAGGGTCCTGACTTACACAGTGCTGACCAGCAAAGTGTCTCAAAGGGGTGGAAGGTGAGGACCAGTACCGGAGGTTGTCCGCTGGCATCCACACGTGCACCATTACATGCATACCCCCCCATACACACACACCATCCATGTACACAAATCAGACACGCAATACAAATGTGTTTAATTTAAAGTAGCAGTTTCACCAGTGGACATAATAATCTTGTGTTTGTAGGACAAAATAAAATTCTCAGTATAAATGAAGGGCAGGAGAGCCATGAGGGAAAGTAGGCAAATCCACAAGCAGAGTCAGAAATTTTAAATCCCCTCTCAGAACAAATAGACTAAAGTCAATGAAGATGTAGAAGGCTAGAATATACTACAATAGCGCTTGACCTAATTGGCATCTCGAGAACGCTCCACCCAGCAGCAGCAGCAGAGCGCAAATTCTTTGCAAATGTGTGTAGAACATTTGCCAAGATTGGCTACGTTCTGAGCCACAAAACTGGTCTCAATAAATTATAAAGGATTCAGATCACACCAAGTTTGTTCAGTAACCACAATGGAATTAAAAGAGAAGTCAAGACTGAAAGATGTCTGGGGAATCTCCAAGTATGTGGAGTGACAGCATGTACTCGCCAGTCAGCTGCCCCGTAAGGACGTGTACTCTGGAACGAAAGGGAATTCTCAAAGCAGAGATCATTTTTTAAAGTGTTTGTCTGATTTCTTATTGATAGTGCTTTTGTTTATTTGGTTTTGATTTTGTAGATAGGGTGTCTCTGTGAAGAGCAGGCCTCTTCACACCTGCCTCTGTGCTGGGATCAAAGGCGTGTGCCACCCCTCCCCCAACGGTAGTGCTTATCAACTTTTAATTTTATTTTTATGTATATGGGGGTTTTGCCTGCATGGATCTCTTGTGTCACTTCCGTGCCTGGTGCCTGTGGCGGCAAGAAGAAGGTGTAGGATCCCCTGGAACTGGAGTTACGCATAGCTGTTGGCCACTGTGTCATATTGGTGATCAAACCCTGTTTTTCTGAAAGAGACGGGGGTGCTTTTAACCACTGAGCCATCTCTGCCCTCCCTTGTGGTGCTTTTCAGCAGCTTAGGGAATAAAGTGCCTGTTTCAGCTTATACATCCATGTCACAGCCAATCATTGAGAGAAGGCAAGGCAAGAGCCAACGCAGAGACCATGGAGGACCACTGCTTACTAACTCCCTCCCTCCCTCTGCTTTGCTCAGCTATCTTTCTTACACATCCCAGGCCAAGCTACCTAGGAATGGTACCTCCTAAAGAGGGTTGGGCCCTCCTGCATCAATAATCAATTAGAATGCCTTGCACATGTGGCCACAGACTAACCGGATGTGGGCAGTTCTTCAGTTGAGGCTTCCTCCTCCTGGGTGACTCTTTGTTTGTGTGAAGTTGACAACCAAGATGAGCTGTCATAAATCCATCCCTTGTTAACTTCACACATACATGAATCACTTTTAAACCATAATTTTTCCTCTCTTGTTTATTGCTTGGAAATATTACAATATAAAACATAGTGCAGCTTTAAATGTTCACAGTCTTTTAAAAATTCAAACACTTTAAAAGTTTGATATAGCTTTAAACTATCCAAAAATCTCTTTAACTGAGAGTCCATGTAAAATGGAAAACAAATTAAACACATTTTTACTCCAAACAAGGAAAACCAGGGCATCAAAATAATCAGTTATGCAAAACCAAAATCTAATCGTGTAGTTCCAAACGTGTAACTCTGTCTGACGTGTGGGATTCACTCAAGGTCTCAGGACTCCACAGGCCCTGGGCAGCTCTGCTTTTCTGGCTTTGCTGTCTGGAGCATACACAATTTATCTTCTAAGTCGGGCCAACTCCACTCCACACCTCAGCTGTGCTTGGTTCTCAGTGCCAGGTCCTGGCATCTCCAAAACGTGACAGCCTCCACTGCATCGGGGGCTACACCTCCACCCATGGCCTGGGACTCCAACCTGGTGCCAAGCTTCAGTTTTTCTCCATGACCCCTTCAACCCTGGGCTTTTCATTAAAACGTTCACTAGTAGTGGTAGTTCAGGAAATGCAAATCAGAATCACAGTGGATTCCTCTATATACCCATGAGACTAAGATTTTTTTTTATTTTGGTTTTCTGATAACAAGGCTTTTCTGTGTAGTTCTGGCTCTCCTGGAACTTGATCTCACAGAGATCCACCTGCCTCTGCCTCCTGAGTGCTGGGATTAAAGGCATGCATCACCACCACCCAGCGAGAATGTCTAAAATTTAAAAAGATTCATCACACCAAATGCTAGTGAGGATGTGGCAACTGGGACTCCAGGCTCTGCTGGCAGGAACTTATAGTAGTATAAGCAACCCGGAAGACAGTTGGTAGGTTCTTTTTTTTTTTTAATTAAGCGTGTAGACAAAGGGTGGGGTGTCACTCAGAGTCATTATTGCCTGACCTTATGAGACTCTAGGTTCAATCCCCAATGTTGAAAACAAAGCAAAGCAAAATAAAACTTAAATAAATACTTACTATATGACCACACCATTTCATTCATAATATTTACTTGAAAAAACTAATAAGGTAGATGCCCATGTAAAGACCTGTGTATGTATAGTCAAAGCAACTGTTTGCTTTGTGTGCTAGAACTCAGACCTGAGGTCTTGTACATGCTAAGCAAGTACTCTACCACTGCACTGAATCTTCAGCGCTATAAGAGTTTGTTTATACAGCAGTACACCTTAGCTTTATATTCGGATATATGCAGTTTATTACAAATCAAGTTTGCCAATAAACTGTTTTGATAATGCAGTTGGGTTTGCAAATTACAGGAAGCACTCAGGAGGCTAAGGCAGGAGGATTAGGTTCAAGGTCAGTCTAGACTACATACAATGCATAACCCTGCTTCATTTAAAAAAAAAAAAACATTGTTAGAGGAACAATCTAGTAAGCCTAACATTCAAATAATTAAAATTCAGAATAGGCAGTTGAAGCCAAAGAGGAAGAGGTATAATTGTGAAAGAAATAATCCTCCCCAGAATTGAAAGGGTTTCTAATCAAAGGGGTCACCAAGATGAATTCATAGACTCACACCACCATACCTTATCATTAAAGACAAAGAACACTGCTCAGAGAGAATGCTAAAACTTGTACAGGAGAATGAACAATCATTTGTGCACAGTTGACCCAGAATTATGGAACATGGACCTTCTCAACAGTGATGAGAAGGCTAGACTACAGGAGAGCATTGTCCCCACATTCTGAACAAAATTCTTAGCGATATCTCTATGTCCAGCCAAGCTATCTCTCAGTGTGCTAATCATTAATGTAAGCCTCATGGCCTTCAGGATGCTGATAGTGTAGCACTGGGGTCACTTAGGGTCATCACGGGTGTGTCCAGTACAATATGGGTCAAGGAAATGGAAACCCAGACAGCAGAGAGGCTCTATTGATTGTGGAACAGGAAGCGCCCACTGTGGGGTTTGTTTTACTAACCCTCCAGGATGATGAGGCCAGAAGGATGGCACCAAAGAAAATTAATCTTTTTCTTGAATGCATTAAGAGATGAGTTAGAGGACTGGAACGATGACTCAGTGAGCCCTGAATCCAGCTAAACAGCATGTTAATGTTTAACATTAAAGCAAAGCAGGAGCTTCATCCAAGAGCTGAGGAAGCAGAGATAAGAGGAATTGAGCTCTGGCCAGCCAGGCAGCCAGGTCGTCATGCTGCAGGTGTGGTGAGAGACCCCGGCTCCCAAAATAGGGGGCAGAGAGAGAGAGGAAGAAACTTGAAGGGGGCATCTCTGCAGGCTCAGTGTTTGGGCAGGCAGACCGTAGTCCTTTCAGAAACCATGATGTGCAGATGACCTTGCTGTGTGTATTCACATACTCCTAACCCAGCCTGACCTAAAGTAGTTCTGTAGTTAGAGACCCAAGACATGGGGAATGCGGAGCCCTCGGTCCTCCATATCTACATCAGAAAGCGAGTAGGTAAAGCCTGAATCTGCAAGGCCAAATAAACAGAGTAAGCGGAAGGCGTCTTAGGGTTTCTATTGCTGTGAAGAGACACCTTGACCATGGCAACTCTTATAAAGGAAAAACATTTCATTGTAACTGGTTTACAATTTCTGGGATTTAGTCCATTATCACAGTGTTGGGAAGCAGGGCAGCATGAAGGCAGACATGGTGTAGGAGCAGCCAAGAGTTCTACATCTGGATCAGCAGGCAGCAGGAAGAAAAAGTGAGCCCCTGGGCCTGGCTTGAGCTTCTGCAACCTCAAAGCCCACCTCCACTGACACACTTCTTCCAATAAGGCCACACCTACTCCAACAAGACCACATGTCCTAATATTTTCAAGTAATGCCATACCCTTCAAGCCTTTGGGAGGCATTTTTATGCCCACTTACCACAGAAAGGAACAGCCAAGAGTTAATGGTGTCTTTCTTGTGGGAGCAGCAGTGCTGTTGGGGTAGGCAGCTTGTCATTTGTTATAATAAGCCTTCTGGAATGATGTAACCTCCTAAGCCAAATACGTGATTCATTTTGGCAAAAATTAAATTAGAAAGAAAAAGGATTGATCATCTTGTTTCCTTACTGTTTCTTCTCTTCTCCCTGATTAGTGCTAAAGATTGAACCCTGGTCCTTGTGCATAAATATGAGCTGTGCCATTCAGCTACACTCCTAGCCCCTCTCCTTATTTTTAATACCTGGATATGTGAGCCAAAAAGGGAGTCACAATTTGTGGCTGAGTTAAATAGAGTTGGTCTTCAGTTTTCTCTATCTTCCACCTCTGGTATCCACCCAAAGAAAAGTGATCCCATAATGATGTCCCCAGCAGTATTCTTTGTGGATATCAAAGAAGCCAGTTAAAGTTGGGAGGAATGGGACAGATAGTACCATGGTTAAAGGCTCTTGCCACCAAGCCTGATAACCCGAGTTTGATGCCCAAAACCCATGTAGTAGAAGGAGAGAATTGATTGCTGCAAGTTGTTCTCTGTCCTCCACATGTGTGCTATGGCATACTACACACACATACATACATACATACACACACACACACGCACACACACACACGGCTCCTGTTGTTTATTTCACAGATGATAATAATAAAACAACCAAGTGAGAAGTGTGTGCCAGTCGCCTGCCTACCTGAAGTCTTTTCTTACTCTATCTCCATAGTGTAGACATTGTCACACTGTATTTACTTATGACTGATGAAGGCTCAGTGAGCTAACTGCCCAAGAGCCATGCCTATCAGTGAAGCAAAAGCCCTTCCCACCAGTCCTCCAGTTCCCATGGTTACCGCCCCTCCAGATGGACTGCTGACCCACCTAGAGGCAAGGTTCTCACAGATCCTTCTCATTGGTACCAGAAGCGCGGCACAACTGCACTGAGCATCACTGCATCTCTCTCTGCATCTATAGAGGGAAGGAGGAAAGACAGTCATCCTCCAACTACCGCAGGGCTGCTGAGGAGTTCAGGAATGGTGGTGATGATGACATGGGGAAAATGACAAGGACCACTATAGAAACCGGGGGGACATGGGATGAGCGACACAAAATAGGCTTAGTGCACATGAACTAGTGATCTCTGTGTATCTCTGGGGGAATAGATCTAATAGAGCATGCACGTGAAGAAGGACTATGCCTGGTCTTAAAAGAGTGGCGGGAAGATCTGGGTACTTAAATTACACCACTTTAGAAATGCTTGTGTTTTGCAGTCGGAAGGTATTGTGACTCCTTGCAGTGCCTTGTTCCAAAAGACGATCTTTGTGAAGGTTCTGGCCAGACTATAAGCTAACACCATTCTTTTTGTGTTTTGGGGGAGGGATTGTTTTGTTTTGGGGTGGGGGTGTTTGTTTGTTTTTTAGGCAGGGTTTCTCTATGTAGTCCTGTCTTTCCTAGAGCTCACTATGTGGCCCAGGCAGGCCTCGAACTCACAGAGATCCACCTGCCTCTGCCTCCCGAGTGCCAGGATTAAAGGCCTGCATCACCATGACTGGCTGCTAACACCAGTCTTAAGCGGACATTAACTTATGTGTACATTTTGTCTGCATGTATGACTATACCTCCAGTGCTCATAGAGGCCAGAAGAGAGTATCAGATCCCCTGGAACTAGAGGTCTAGACAGCTGTGAGTCACCCAGGTCATCAGGCTTGGCGGCAAGCGCCACTGAACCATCCTGCCAGCCCTAATGTACATTTCTAAACATTGTTGACAGAAAGTGAGGTCAGAAAAGATTTGGGAGATTAGCTATAGTTCAAATCAGGGTTTCCGGGTGGTGGTGGCACATGCCTTTAGTCCCAGCACTTGGGAGGCAGAGACAGGTGGATCTCTGTGAATGTGAATTCAAGGCCAGCCTGGTCTACAAAAGCTAGTTCTAGGACAGGCTCCAAAGCTACACAGAGAAATCCTGTCTCGGGAAAAAAAAAAAATCAGGGTCCTGAAGACAAAAAGCTTTTTTTCAGTCTTTGCAGAAGAACCCATTAATATGACATGACTGAAATGTTGATTTAGTGGCTCCTTGGCTATTTTAAGCAGGAGCAGAGAGTTAGCACAGAGTCCTACTGACCCCAGGCCTGTGGCCAGAGGTCAATTCCCAGGGGCTCTCCTTTTTTTCTCTCTTTCTTTCTTCTGTAGCGCTTTGCAGAGTCTGGTCTGGGAGCCGCACTCTATACTTGGTGCAAGTGTACACGGTCTTGGTAACATAACTATACGTTGTGCTTCCTCAGCAGGAAGAGTGGACACGGCTGTTTATCCGCAGGTCTGAGAGTCTCTCAATCTACAGATCCTGTGGTTTCTGGTCTGCTGTCCCTTGTCCCAAATAAGCAGTCTCGATTCTCAGAAGTGATTGCTGCATCCTTGGAAAGGAATGTGGGAATCTTGCCATTCCACTCATGTCTCTCCCACTTCAACGAAATAAGCTGAAAAATGGAAGAAAGACAGCTCTCATTTCCTGTCGCTTAATAGCTTGGCTAGGTTTTTGTCCCAGTATTGTGACAGAATTAGAATGACCAGAAGACATGTGGCCACCCATATCTCTGGCTCTAGGAACCATAGGCTCCCATTCTGCCTTGAAGGTCTTGGTCCTCCACCATCTGAGAGTGCATGGGGAATAAGCCACACCCCTTATAGAAACAGTCGTTAACAAGCAGGAGGTGATGTGAGATTCTCCTTATTTACCTTAGACACTCTGTGGTTGGTAACTTTGTCACACGGTCCCAAATACACTTCCTTTGTAGGGTCTTCTTAAGTTTTGTCACCTCGAGTGACTCTGAGCTTTGCCAGCTGTTAGTAAGGAGAGTGGTAGCCTTAGGAACAACTGCCATCACGTCTCCAGGAGTTCCTCCCTGCTAGGGATGCCTTTGACCCAGAGATGCAGCAGTAATACAGTGGCCAGCATGATCCAGCCTTTCTTAGGTTAGCCTGGTGTCTTCTCCAAGTCTGGAGCCCACAGTTGATAGAGGCCACCTCGGAATACTTTCTACAAGGACCACAGAGCGCCCGTTACAATGCGCCTTATAGGGAAGTTATTATTGAACCCTTGGTACATCATTACCCTGACACCTGCAGGTGTACATATATGAATGGCTTGTGCTGGCTGTCCCAGCACAAACAATAAGCATAGCTTCCTTTCCATGGCCTCCTGTCGGTAGAGAAACCTCAGCTCCATGCTAGGAGCCTGCCTCTTAAGAAGGTAAGATTAACACAGCAGGTCCCCAGCCACCAAGTCAGGTGTCCGAGCTTACACTCAGTTTACCGTCTGAGAGCCAGAATTGGATTGCCCACTGGTGTGTGGCAAATTGGGCCCCAGTTTCGCTAAGAAGTCTTTGTCACCATGAGACACTTGAGTTACAGTCCTATGTAGGTGGCAACAGTGTCCTGGACCAGCAAGCACCACAGTGTTGCTCCTTCTCCTTGCTCTGCCTCAGTCTCCCCACTGCCACACTCCAGGGCCAGCAGGGCAGGGAGCGGTCAGTGAAGACTGGATGGGGGGGGCGTGTATTGGCTCCCCACCTGGGCAGCGGATCGGGGGGGATAGCATGTGAGGTGTTAAACTCTTCTGCACTGAAGGGGAAACCGAGGAAGTGTGGGCACCACATGAGATTTGCTTTCCAAGTCATGGTCTGTGCCCGTGTCCCCTGGTGCCCACCCAGTAGGTCTATGTCATGGTGCCATGTCCCCTGGTGCCCACCCAGTAGGTCTATGGCTTTGAATTTCCACCAGGCTCCTAGGGCTCTGGCTGAGAAGAGTCCCTAAATGGGGGGGTCAGGAATGACAGAGAGGAGCAGGGGGGCGAGAACTCCATTCCAGCTTCTGTAGCTCTCTGCAAAGAGTTGATGAGGGAAAAGCCGGGCGGTGGTGGCGTACGCCTTTAATCCCAGCGCTCGGGAGGCAGAGGCAGGCGGATCTCTCTGAGTTCGAGGCCAGCCTGGGCTACAAGAGCTAGTTCCAGGACAGGCTCCAAAGCCACAGAGAAACCCGTCTCGAAAAACCAAAAAAAAAAAAGAGTTGATGAGGGATGGGAAGAGGCAGGCAGGTAAGTGCTAACCCATCACTGCGTTGTCTCATGAAGAATGTCTGGGGACAGGGACAGGCAAGATGGCCTCTGAAGAGCCAGGAACCAGATGTTCCCTCTGCCAGTTGGAAGACGTGTGCCTGTTATAGCACGACAGGAATTCCCAGATCTGATTGGCAGCACAGATCGTGGGAGCAGTGTGTGAATGGGGTACCTGCCTGCCCTCTTGGTACACCAGGGCCTTTTGCCGCAGGGGATAAAATGACAGTGCTGAAGGTCTCAGTTCAGCAAAGCAGAAAAGAACCACATTCTGCCCCTAGCTAACCATCCCCTCAAGCACTCACCCTTGTAAGTTGATATCCTCTCAGCTTGCTAGGCCTGGTGGCCCTTATCTGTGCTCTGAGGACTTGGGAGATAAGTCACAGGAAGATCAGGAGTTCAAGGTCAGCCTGGGCTACCTGAGACCCTATTTGAAAAAAACAAAAAACAAAAAACAGGGCCCACCAACCCCCACCCCCAAACAAACAAACAAACAAAACTGTAAAGTGAGGAGAAAGCAAGTATCTACTTCAGAAGGTGCTGGAAGCTGGATAAAGCTGGCTGTCGTCAGTGTAAAATACAACCGCCACTCCAAAGTGACGACACAGAAACATGGAACATGACCAGCCATGTCCAAAGGTTGGGTGGTGTGTATTACCTGTGCAACCTTGGACATGTAGCTTCCCCTCTCTGGATCTCACTGCCCTCCCCAGTGTGCCATGGACATAAGAAAAAAAAATGCCTCTTGCAGAGGTTACTGAGAGAATAAAATAGGGAACACACTCAGCTGTGTGCCCAGGGCAAAGCGTCACACAGGAGTTCCTGTTGGAAGGGAAGCCGGTTCTCCAGGTGTCTAGAGGGTGGGGTTTGCACTGATGGTTGGTGAGGAGGCAACTCTAACCCCAACCAGAGGCGTTGACCTCAAGTTCTATATGCAGATTTGACTTCGAAAAGAAGCTTTGAAACTCAATGGTGGTTGCTACATCCTGTGGGACCGCACGGGAGGGTAAATGGGCTACGTTTTCTAGGAGGTGGCCTATGCTCTCTGTATTTGGTTTCCTTACTGAGTGAAGGCAGGGGGCAAGCAGACAGGGCTGCCTGTGCCCACAAGCGGATGTTCTATGGGGCTGTCATGAATTGTGTAGTTGGTGTCTGTCTTCAAGTGAACAGCGCCGTGATCAATCACTCTGTGGACTTGGCTCACGAGCGATGCTCTGTTTTCTCTTGCAGATGAGCACGATGCCAGGACTGCCCACCCGGCCCTGCTTTTACGATATAGACCTTGACACAGAATCCGAGCAGGTGAAAGGCTTGTTCTAATGGAACGGCACACCCGCAGGACCTGAGCCAGGTGGGTTGCTGTGATTTGGCTCCTGCTGTCAACTCAAACGCTTTCTTGTGTTGTCTTTCTCATGTTTATTATAAGCGTGATCAAATAAGTAGCTTGTTTCCTGGGTCACAAGTTCATACCTAATAACCGCCTGTGACTCGGGTCCCCTCTCGAAAGTGGACATGTCCCCCGTGTACCTGGGCTTGAGTCCAGTAGAAGTTAGATCGTGCCATCTCTGATTATGAACTTGATTGAAGTGCCTCTTGTGCTAAGAATGGCCAGTGTCTACTGCCATTTAAGGCTAACTTCCTACCTTACTACTGCACATCTTTGTACAGAGTTCCAGTTGTATTAAAGAAATCTTAGGTTTGTTTCTCAAGGATGCCATACAGAAGTACCATGGACGGTGTGGGTTAGAATAGAGCTGTGTCTTGCTGTCCTACAGGCTGGAAGTGCAGGGTCAGGGTGTCAACTGAGCAGGTGTCGTGCCTCCTCTGAGGGATGCCATGACATCTTCACCACCATGTCATTGTGTCCCTACCACCTCTGCCTCTTTGGTTTTCTGTGCTTCTGCCTTCTGGGTTCTCTTTTTCTCCCAACCACCCCCCCCTTTTTATTTTTTAGTTTATATGTGCATGTGTTATTGGTGGTTGTTTTCAGATTTTTGGTTGTTTTTGATTTTTGAGATGAGAACTCACTAAATAGCCCAGGCTGGCCTTGAACTCATGACTGTCCTGCCTCTCCCTCCCAAGTGCTAGGCTTTTAAGTATTCACCAACATACTGAGCACTTTGTCCTCTTCTCCTAAGGATCCCAGGCAATTAGAGTCAGGCTTAATAATAATTAACTTGATTATTCTGTCAAAAACCCTGCTTCCAAATGCAGCAACTCTTTTCTAAAGTTGGGATCTTCTGCCTCTGGAAAGCCACAAACAATGGATAACAGGTCTTCCTTGAGACACAGGATATTGGAAACCATTCTGGACTCTGGACCCTCAGTCTAAGAGAGTAGAGCTTTTTAGGCCGCTTAGGGCTGGGGGATATGGGCCTTATTCCTGCCTGTGCCACGGTGTTGAAACAATACCTGCTGGCTTCGGGCTTGGCTGCCCCTCTGAAGAAAATGATCACGCTTCCAACATTCCTGCCCAGAACTCCCAGGCAGAAGTCATAAAGGTTTTGGGGTCTCCCTTTACATCCACATATCAATGTTTCCTCATCATATTCCCAGGGTTCCCCAAACTTTCTCTCAACTCTCTTCCTTAGACCAGAACCCATCGTTCTTGGCATCACACCATGTTTTGGGCCTTTGGGTGAACTCGTTTGACCCCAATATCCTTCAACACCTCTGAGTTAGGACCCTAAGAAGGATGCAGAATTCCCATCTCTTTGGAGTTCAGCACTAATATCTAACCGTTTTATGGGTTTGGGGACGCTGATGTATGTCTGGGGTGAACTCGTGCTTGTGGAAATAAAAGGACAACCTCAGGAGTCCTGCTCAGGAGCTAGCCAGAGTGTTGCTATTGTTGTTCATTTTAGATAGGCTCTCCCACTGACTGGTAGCTTGCCAAGTAAACTAGACTAGGTGGCCAGAGAGTCCCAGGAATCCTCCGGCCTCTACCTCTCCAACCCTGGGATTACAAACATACACCCCTATACCTGGAAATTCCTGTATGTAGGCCCTCATGTTTGCAAATCCCAAGCCCCCTTTGATGTTTTGAGTTTGGAGAAGCTCCTCATTTGGTTTTGATTTTGGTTTTCTTTCCTATAAATTTTTTTTTAATTGAATGATTATGATCTGGGCTCTGGTGAGAAAAGTAAGGAGCCTCTTAAATGGACTCATGTTGAATTGATGTGTAGAATAGCTGGTTCCATGCTATGGGTGGTACCTAGGTGCCTGTGTGTGTTTGTCGCTGAGAAGTAGAAATGACAGCCATGGCCACATGTTTTATCTTCATCATTCTGGACAAAAAACGACCCCCCCTCCCAGGATGACATCAGATGAATGGTTTAACAAAGGAACCCATGGGCTTGACCTTCGGTAACAGTGCTATTTCGGTCTTCTGTTGTGTTGTGCTCTGTGTTGGAGTTCCCAGCTAGGCCTTGGGAAAATAACAGTATTGTTCCTTTTAAACCAAAAGTTGAACTTTGTCCTGATTTCTTTCATGTCGACAATCCTATATGGTACATATATGTCATTTGTCTCCAGAACGAGTGTGTATGAATCTCTCATCTCTAATGAATGATATTTTTTTCCAGACTTTTGGCCAGTTTTCATTTGTTCTCAAAGCAGATCATATGAGCCCAATGCCACAATAATAATAATAATAATAATAATAATAATAAATTAAGACTGAGGTAATGCCAGGGACGTGCCGCCCTTGGCTATACCAGTGCATACACCTAAATAAATTTCTTGTGGCTTAGCCTCTATGTTCCCTGGCAAGCCTCTCCTTCAGATTTTATCTGAAGATGAAGTAATCCAGGAATGGTGGCTCAAGATGTTTTTCCCAACATTTTGGAAGTTGAGGCAGAAGGATCAGGATTTCAAGGTCATCTTGACTACGTAGTGAGTCCCGGGTAACTCTGGGCTGAACAATAAAAAACTAACGTGTAAGGAGTTGGAGGAATGGCTCGCTGTTTAAGAGCACTTGATGCTCTTGCAGAGGACCCACGTTTGGTTCCCAGCACCAGTACTGTAACTTGTAACTCTGGCTCCAGGGAGATCTGCTGCTCTCTTTGTGAATAAACTGGGACGGACAGACGGACGGGGACATTCACACAAACACATACACGCGCGTGTGCTAAATTTTAAAATGCATAATTAAAATGGAGCAGGGGTCTGTGGTAATGACCTTCTGACATGCCAGATACTCTGCTCAGCACCTCACACTGGTCGTTCCCACATCTATAGCAGGTGTTGTCCTAGTATAAACTACAGAGGCTTCGGGAAGATCGGTCCTCTGCATGTGGTCACGGAGAAGGAGGTGTCCGAGGGCAGTGTGCATACCCACTGCACAGCACTTCTGTCATCGTAGCTAGTATGTGTCGTTTTGCCACACCAGTCGACAAGCACAGAGAGGTCCAGCCAGTGAGGTATGATGTTTCAGGGCTGTGACAGCACAGACCCAGAGAGGTCAACACACTGCACAGCTAATGGCTACAGAAGCCAAGATCCAACCCAGATAAGCCAGCTCACAGTGTGACCCAGCCCTGACACCCCATTCCCTACATGAACTTAGGCTCATTCCAAAAGATGGTATCAGCTGGTGAGTAAGTGTGGGTTATTTTTAAAATAACCAAAGATAAGTGCTTGGGTATTCAACTCCAAGCTCGAAGTTTATCGAAATTCAGTGTAATAGGACCACAGCGATGGGACCGTCTCTCTTACCTCACCCTCTACTTGAATGGCATTGCTTCTCATTTATCCAAGGCTGCTGTTTTGTGAAATGACTTAATTCCATTCTAGGCTCGCTGGGCAGTAGTTCAAACCCCATCATTTGACCCTGCAGGAACAATTGAAAAGGATCTGGTGTCCTCAGATAAAATCTTTCTACAAATAACCACTCCCTCTCCGTGGCTCCTGTGTCCTGCTCCTGTAAACATTGTCCCTGCTTCCCGCGCCTCTCCACTGTGGCAGTCCCGGACCACTTCTCTCAATACCCAGAGGTCTGTAGCTGTTGATGGTGCATTGGAAAAAAAAAATCAAAACCGTTTCATCTTGGACAAGGCCCCAGCATCGAGAATATGCTTACTTTGTTGGCACACTTTATTGCCACAGGTCATTTTAGACTTCAGCAGCAGGACAGCACAGTCACCGTCCTTCAAGGAATACAGAGGGGACTTGCACCTGTGCCCCACCGGGGAAGAAGGAGAGCTAATGACTACCTTCCTTCCGCCCCTTTCTTGCCTTTCCTGTCTCCCTCATTTTCCACCCAGGAAACATCGTGAGACTGAATGTGAACGTGAGATTCTAAGAGTCACCAGGGCTTGAGCCCAGCCCCCTTTGTTGCAAGACTTCCCTGGAGTTAACCTGCTATTGTTAACCTGAGGCATGACTCATTCTTTTGGATGTCACTAAATAGAAATCTTTCTAAGAAGTTTTGGCCTTGTGAAATCCACCCTGTGTTTCAGTCGTCTGCTTCACCGTGTTTGTGTTTCAGGGGATGGGGTGGTGTGCTCCTCTCTCGTCTACCGGGTTCTCGTTCTCAGCCTTTATCGTATTTCTAAACCTACAAATGCTCCGCCAGTAAAGTCTAGCAGACTTCCTGGAAGACCCAGGTACCCTCCCTCCAATCCGCTGAACACTGTTTAGTACACGCTGGGGTCCACTCTGGTCCCGCTGTAAACACCAGTGTTTTGCCAGAAGTTTCTTTTCTAGAGTTGCACCAGTAGAAAGAGGGCAGAAAATGCCCGAGATGCTTACTATCAGACTGCTCTTGTGTCAGCTAGCCGCATACATGCCTTTCCGTGGGCAGACCTGTCCCCAACTCCCACATCGAAGGGGACCCAGAGGAGGACCTCAGCTCTGTGATTTGAGTTTTGCAATTTTATGTTTTGCTCCACCACTGCAGTGAGCACACACTTATTCTTTCCTCCTCTTCCAGGCAGGTATCCAAGATAATAGCAGCCCTGGCTAGTTACTCCTTTCTGGCATCTAACAACTGTGAAGACTGTCTTCCTTATATAGCTTAGGTACCAACTGTGACCTCCTTAATTCCCCTCAAACGGAACTTTGGGGGCACAATACACTTACTGAAATAGACTATTTCACATATGAATTTCGGAGTGGGGATGTGGATCAATGGTAGAACATTTGCCTAGCATGAGCAAGACCCCAAGCTCAATCTTCAGCATCAGGAGGCAGGGCGTTTTTCATATATTCATCTTCTAAAGTATGTTCCCAGTGGATCACCTTCCAAGGTTGTTCCTCCATTTGGAATAAGTAATAATTCATTTTTACATCTTCACCTTAGCTGTTGCCCCACCCTCATTTCCATTTATAATTAGACTTTGCGTGTTTTTGCCAACCCTTCAGCTTTCCTTATATGTGGGACCATGTCAGATGTTCGTGGTGCATGCCTGTAATCCAAATCCTGGGGAGGCAGGCAGGTTGCAAGTTCAGGCTTGGGCTACAGATTGATCACATGTCTCACAAAAAGAAAAAAATGTGGAACAGAGACTCTTCTCTGTACATAAAGCCATAGGACACAAAGGCAAAGGCTGGCCAACCAGTGTCCATTTCTCACCTCAGCAACCAGGAAATTCTTACCACACTGAGGGCATCTATCTCCAGCCCACGGAAGCCCCCCTTCTCTGCCCAGCAGTGCCTCCCCTCCCCAGGACTCACTGTCTCCCCAGTGAGGCTGCCGTATCTCTGAGGACAGAGCCAGCGGCTTTAGCAGACAGCCCTCCTCACACGGCAATGTTTTCTTTCCATTCATGTTTGTTATGCTTGCTGTGTTTCTGGTTTCTGTTTACTCCCCTGACTTGGACTCTGATGTTGGGGGGTATTTGAAGTTTGTCCTCCTCTCCATCACTGTCTTCTGTCTTTACACTGCCCGGACATCTCCCCTGTCTCCAGACTGCTCAGTTATCTGTGGGAGGCAAAACTACCCGATTTCAGCAGAATGAACTCTTTTGGCCCACAAATAAATCC
Source organism: Ondatra zibethicus (assembly GCA_004026605.1). Taxonomy (NCBI): domain Eukaryota; kingdom Metazoa; phylum Chordata; class Mammalia; order Rodentia; family Cricetidae; genus Ondatra; species Ondatra zibethicus. The sequence goes on from PVIU01000707.1 coordinate 192,967, forward strand.
CTCCGTGTATAAACTCAGATGAAAGGCTACATACTGGCATTTACATTTTTCCTGGAGTGGGACCATGTTTTCTTCTGGGACTTAGATGTTTTGCTTAGTTATTGTTTTTCAAATATAGTCTGGTCACATTTTTTGTCTAAAAGACCGCAGAGAGCTGGGCATGGGGTCCATGTCTGTAACCCCACCATTTGAGAGGTGGAGGCCAGAAGACTGGAAGGTAGGCCCAGACTACATACCATCCTCAAGGCCAGCCTGGGCTAGAGAGACCCCTATCAAAAATAAATAAATAAATTTTTTAAATGTTAGAGAATTCAAGATCTCCCAAAAATCATAACAGTTCTTTTTTGAGAGAAGGCAATGAATCCTCTAATGTCCTGGGTCTATTGTTCGTCTAAAGACTGTAACAGTCCCAGGATGCTACATATTATGTAGATCCAAAATCTGCAAGTTGTGGAAATTCTGGACTGTCTTGGGAAGTTCAGGGGTTACCTTATAGTACGGCACTGACTCATAGTTACGGAGCTACGTCTGATTCTCCCTGTGCATATGTGTGGGTCCATGTTTATTAGGGGTACACTTATATGTGCAAATATACATGCGCATGCACGGAGGCTAGAAGACAACTTTGAGTCTCACGCTCCGGGTGCTATACCTGTTTTGACAGTCTCCTACTGGGCCGGAGCACACTGAGGCTGGCTGGTCAGAGAACTCCAGGGCTCCTCCTGTCTCTGCCCTGATTCTCATTTCTCACACGGGAAACATCCCACCCAAGCATCCCAGCCTTGGCTTCTGAATGGAGTCATTTCTCTAGTCTTGGATTTTCTTTCAAACTATGACATAAGTAAGAGTTTAACACCAGAGGAAGAGGGATTTGGCTCTGAGACACTTTTCCCTGTTTTTCAGGCTCTTCAAACAAAAGAAAAAAAAGTCTCCTTGCCTTTTTGCTGCAGTTGGAGAAGAAAGCGAGTTTTGAAATCTGCTTGTTACGCAATGCCGGAGAAATCGTGAGAGCGGCCAAAGACTGCTTCCTCCTGTGAGATGGATCGTTCCCAGCCGAGCCATGTTCAGCGGAAGGACCTGCGCCTCAACTGGAAGAAGCAAAGTTACTCTCGGTTCCTATAGAGTTTACACCGTTTCTGCTGCTTATACTTTGGAGTGTTTATTTTACGGGGACTGGGGGATTACCAGAGTGTGAACTAGAAGCTAATGTTTTCCTCTGTGGAGTTTCCTCTTTCGTCTTTTCTATCCTCCTTCTCCCCCCCCCCACCCCGTCCCGGGATGGGATGGGATGCCAGGCCTCGGCTTGCACAGCTTCTACTGCTAAGCTGTATCTTTATTTTTGTCTTTGAACTGAAAATAAACATGTTTCTAGAAAACCACCCAGCCAGTGTTCAGTGCTAAGCAAAACCGCTCTCCCAGATGTCACTGTCCGTGTGACTCTGGTGGGATTGTCACCTGGCAGACTTGTGGAGGAAATCGCAAGTGTGTTCAGCACCTTGTAAACGACAAGAAAACAGTCACACAGAGAGCTAAGTTCTTTGACCGTGGAAGGTCGGCAGGCCTCTTGGAACAAGGTGCACTGTCTATGCACAATGGCTTTCAAGTCCCAGGGAAGTCGCTTACCTAATACAAGCTTACGAAGTTTCTTCCACCATGAATGGATCGCAATGGCCATTCAACTTCCTGGACCCACAGGGGCAGGAGAGTGCCTCTTAAAGGTCAGGTGATTGGCAGATGTTTTCCCTTTGGTCCAACTGAATGCAAAGTAAAGACTGTTCTATGGCCTGTTCCCTACTTTTTGACCCTTCCTTGTCCCTTTTTTCACCCTTGCAATAATATAAAATTATGTAAAACTTAAAACAAAACCAAGGATTCAGAAACAAACAATAAGTAATTGTCCCCTAAGTAAAATTGCCACCATAAATATCCTAAATAACCCGGGGCACATCCTGCAGGATCCTTCCTGTGTGCCCTTAGGATGCCCACTCCAGTGACCCTGCTTGGCCCATAAAGTGTCTTTATGCACAGTTTAGCTTGTTCCAAAACACTGTTTGAAAGCTAAAAAGTCCACTCAAAGTGCCTTTCCCAAATGCAATTTTGCTTAGCGATTCTTAGGTGCCCTTCCTGGTCTCTGCTCTTGGGGAGTTCACTTCTCTGCATTCACACTTTCCCTGTCTCCTCGGTCCTTAAACCTATGCGATGTTAAGTTCTCCACGGGATGCACTCAAGAAACAATAGCTCATTGTGAGCTGACAGTTAAGGAGTCTGCAGGCACCTTATGACCGCCTGCTGCCATGCCTGCCCTACTATGTGGACTGTGTTCTCTTAAACCATAAGCCAAAATAAATCCCTTTCATCCTTAGGTTCCTTTGTCAGCAATTTAGTCACAAGGGTAAGAGGTTAGTAATCCAATCTCCTATGTGGGAAACAATCTGGAGACTCATTTAAGAGCTAAGCAAAATGTCTGGAACTCACCAATTTCCTGAAAGCAGGTTAGTGTCCACAGGCGTGGGCAACCAACATGGGACATCGCAGAAGGATCAGGACGATCTACACTGTGCCTGTTCCTGAAGGGCCAGATCCCCACCTCTCGTCACCTGCTTGTGGGGTACCATGACAGACACTCCATGTTCTGAACAGAGGACATACATGGGAAACAGTCGCAGAGATGGATTTTTCCAAGGGGCCGTTCACGATGACAATGGCTGGGCCCTTCCTTAACAACTCAGTTGGGTACTTGCTTCCTGAAAAAAGAAAAGGATATAGGAAAGATGTCACAAATTGGAACGAGGCCACAGTTGAGCCTTCAGGATGAACATCAAATCAAACACTTAGCTACATTACCTTCCTGTGAGCTCAGTTGTGTGAGCTGGGTCCTCATGTTCTCCTTCCTCTGTGCACTCGTAAGCCCAGGGTAGGCAGCTCCCCAGGTCCAGGGTGCAGCCTCCAAATCTAGCATTGCTTTCTTGAGTCCAGGGTTCTGGGTATTCTAGTGGTCTGCTCCGTGAGGCTGCACTAATTGGTCAGGCCCAGTACATTCAAGCTAAGTTTGCCCCCATCTATAGTGTTAGGCAAACAAAGATAAGCTCCCCTGGCAATTAACAGTAGCACCTGCCCCCCAAGCATTAGAGTTCATGCTGGCCTATACACAGGCTTTACAATAATTGTTTTAGAAAAGCTGGTCTTAAGATTATCTCCATTAGAATGACCTGAGCCTCTTGCTAAAAAAGTGAAGGGTTTGCTAGGAACTTGACTTGGCTAGTAGCATGCCTGCCAACCACACAGGAAACCGTGGCTCCATCCTCAGCACCACGCAAAACCAGCTCTCAGGAACTAGATGGGAAGAGCAGACTGTCAAGGTCACCTTCAGCTGCATAGCAAGTTTGAGGCTAGCCTGGGCTACGTGAAACTATCTCAAAAAAAAAAAAAGTGACGCTTTCCTCTCAGTTTCTTGTAGTCCGTCTGACCCTGGGTTGCTCCTAAAGATCCGTGTTTTAACACATTTACTAAATGATTACTCTCCAAGCTAAAGATTAAGAATTAACCTGACCTCTACCTTTGTATCATCACTGGGCCAGCACAATGCTAAACACACAGGAGGTCTAAATAAATACTCCTTGAAAGGCTGAATGACCATTGGTGGCAGCAGTCTCTGGCCCAGTGCCACCAGTCTGATAAATGTCCCTTTTTCAGCCCTATCGATTCCTCCCTCCCCTTCTGAGCCAAGCAGCTCATCTCTTTCCCCCACTGCCTTTCTTCCTTTGACTCTCAAGCCCCCACCCCCAGTCTAATTCTTTCCCATGTTTTTGACACGGGGTCTCCCTGTGTAGATGTGAATTCATTATGTAGACCAGGCTGGCCTGTAACTTGAGATTCTCCTGTCCCTGCCTTCCAGGCCTGGCTGCACCCAGCTCCAAGTTTATTTATGTGACCTCTTAGGAAGGTTCATTTGACTGCAAAGGAGAAAATGAGGTCATCCTTCGCTCCCATCCCTGAACTGTGTCTAACAAGCCACCAAGAGCTGAGTACCCACTCAGACTAGACATCAACACAGCTTGGAGGATAAAAGAAGAGGGCTGAGGAGGGGCTCCCCAAAAATGTTCTAGAAGCCATGGAGTGAGGTAGCAGGAGCTGGAGGCAAGGCTTTACACCTATCAGCCAGGGGATTTGAGTTCACTTTGGGAAAAATCATGCTCTGTGGTTAGGCTTTCTGAAGCAGTCTAGCTGGGCCTCTTGAACGGCTTTCCAGACCCAAACGTTCAGACCTGTTGTCAGACATTCATCTCATGGTTAAGATGACAAGAAAGGCAGATCTGTTCCAAAAATGGCCTGCGCCCCATCTCTGTTTTAGGACGGTCCAGCTCAGAGGAGAGCAGTGTGATGGCTCTGCCCTTGCCTGAGGTTACAGTGTTTATGTAACAAATCAGCTCAACTTAAATATTTCTCATCGCGCGGTCAGAACCGCAGACCTCGGCCCAGCGTATCAACACGAATGTCATGTGTTTATGCAGCCCTGTGTGGGCATCTCTGTTTATGCGAAAGGACCCAAAGAGTTCAAAGCCCGTTAATATTTTCAGCCATACATCACGTTGCCAACGTGGTTTGCTTTAAAGACGGCGAAGAGGCGATTTCTCAAAGCCATCAGACTGACTCCATTTGTGAGTGTGCTTAAGAGCAGAGCCATTAAATGAATGTGTGCTTGGCAAAGTTTTACAATTAAGGAATTTTTCTTCCTCGGTAATTGCACGAGGCCTGATAATTCTCCTCTAAGTCGGCCTCCTGATGAGCCTCCCGCCTTGATAGAGACGATGTGTACCAGACAAAGAGCAGAGACAGGCACGGTGAGAGAACACGCAGGCTCTCCTGGGTTCAGGACGAGCCAACTAGACAAATGCTTTCCAATTTCAGCATGGAGTTTGGAGCCAGAGGAGTTTACAGGGACCAGGGGAAGAGCAGTCTGCGTAACTGCCCCTCCTGCCGAGTGTGGGATGGTGCCTTTAGGACCCCATTTGAAAACTTGAATCCCCAGACCATCAAGTATTCTCCAACCCCAAAATGGGAGTGCAGAGATGATTCCAAAGCCGAAAAGAAATTATTTTTAAAGTATTCGTGCTACCTAGCTCATCGTTAGAACAGACCATTGAAGTAGCTGTAAATATATATAAACAGAAGTGACAGCTAACTACAGAGGGACAGAAAAACTAATAATTAGGGAGGCCGGGAGCCAAGGATGGTGGGAGGCCATGTGGGGAGTGCTGAGCTGGGACAGAGCTGGGAGCAGCAGGGGGTGGACCCAGGAGAGGGACCCACGGGCAGAGCAAGGAGGTGAGGATGCAGGCCAAGGAGCCAAGCCGGTCCAGGGAGAGCAGTCTGCAGTGGATTCTGGTTTCTGACAATTCTGAGCCCTGAGAGGCACAGTGACAGATAGGGCCTCTTGACAAAAAGCAACCGCACACTGCAGCTGCCCAGCCTGGACTGACTACCCTGACTGCAGAGCTGCACAGAGGTTCTTGGGAGGAATGGCCGCCCGGGCTCTGGCTCTACCCTGTAGCTGGTACATGCTGATTTGTGTTTCAGATCACCAGTTCGGAGTGCCATGAATATTCTGAACCCAAAGAATGGAGAGTTTTGGGGGGAGGGGAGTTAGTTGTTTTGGGGTTCTTTCATTTTTTTAGTTTTACAGAATTGGGGATTGAACCCAGAACTTCCTGTGTGCCAGACAAGCACTGTACCACTAAGCTACATGCCCAGTAACACCAAGACCAATTGTCTAAGTGGCTAGATTTGCCTAACACTTGGATCTGGTCCTTGTGCATTGAAATAGAGGGTCATACTATTTACTATGTATACAGTATGTATGTATACATAATTATATATGTATGATGTTTGATTAAAAGTAAAATTATAAGCAGGGCAGTGATGGCACATACCTTTAGTCCCAACACTCTGGAGGCAAAGGTAGGTTAAGTCTCTGAGTTCAAGGCCAGCCTGGTCAACAGATCTAGTTCCAGGATAGCCAGGTTTACACAAAGAAACCCTGTCTTGAAAAACCAAAAAAGAAAAAGAGAAAACAGAGACTGGAAAGCCCAAGGCCAAACTGAGCTACATAGCGAGACCCTGTCAGAAAGAAAGGGACAAGGGTGGGGTGGAGGGTTAAGAACGCTCACAGTAGCTATTTAGTACACAAGTTTATATATGTGTGTGTGTGTGTAAATGTATATATGTGTGCGTGTATATATATTATTTATGTTCATTGGTGTTTTGTCATGGGTGTCGGATACCCTGGAGTTCTGAGCTGCCATGTGGATGCTGGGAATTAAATCCTTGTCCTCCGGAAGGGCAGTCAGTGCTGAGCTAGCTCTCCAGCCCAGTATACAAGTTTTAAGGGTTAAAAAAAAAAAAGGAAACCACTGTTGCCCTCCAATTTCTCTGCCCCACTCAGGACCTCTGCCTACCACAGTGTGTTTCCACTCAACACACAAAAGTAACCAAAAAGAAAGAACAAGAAACCCGATTCTAACCCAGCAAAACCAGCAGACAAGCTAAAAATGAAAAGTCCAAGATTAGCCGGTTCTATCGATCCATCCAAAAGGGCAAATCAAATACGAAAGGCCGAACCTTTACAGATGCTGAGGAGGGAGCAGAGCCTTGGGCAGCTGGCCCTCACTGAGACAGGTGCCTAACTCCACAGATGCCCAGGAGCAGCAGGCATGGAGAGCCTGCTGTGAACACTAACAGGAAGCAGGAAGGAGCCATGTGCACGGGCAGCTATTTCCTTAATGACTCTTAATAGTTAGCGCTGGAAGATAACCATGTGCCAAGACCCTTCCAGATGCTTTGCACTTATTATTTAAGGAAATAAATTCAAGGCTCTGTTTTCCCATTTTATAGTTGAAGAAACTGAAGCTTGGACACATACAAGGCCATGTCCAAGTCCCCACAAGGGAGACTTCTGGGACTTGGCATGGTCTCTCTGACCCCAGAACCATGCTCAACCCCACTGAGCACCTCAGCCTGGATCCCAGCTGGGGTAAACCTGTGTTCAAAGAGATGAAAGCCCATTAAGGTGCTTGGGCCAGGACCAACCCAGCAGCTTCCGGTGGGACTCGGAAAGCTGGCAGAAGAAGTCACCTCTGGATAGATGACTTGAAGGCCTAACTATTAAAACATGGAAGCCAGGTATGGTGACATACACATGTCATTCAGCACTCAGGAGGCTGAGGCAAGCTGACTGCTGTGAGTGTGAAGCCTGGGTACGCTATATAGTGTGTCACCAGGGTTTCATAAAGGGGGTGTAAACCACACCATAGCGGGAACAGCTACACAACGACCTCACAGGGCCCCCAGTCTGTGCCCAACCACAGAGCCAGATTGGAACCGCCACATCTCTACCATGTACAGACTCCATTCCCAGCACTGAAAAAGAAAAATCTTTTTTCAAAAAAAAAAATTTAAAGGACTATCCACTGGGTTATAATCAATTTGATTCAGTCTAATTAAGTTGAAATTTTAATAGAGTTTCACAATCAATTTTTGTGTGTGTGATCTGAATCTAAAAATACAGGGCAGCGAGATGTGTCAGTGGGGTATTATGGGTGGTTCTAGTGTAGCAGGGTGTTATGGGTGGTTCTAGTGTAGCAGGGTATTATGGGTGGTTCTAGTGTCAGTGGGGTATTATGGGTGGTTTTAGTGTCAGCTTGCTACAAATTAGAATCCTTTGAGGAGGAAGCATCACCTGAAGAACTGTCCTGCTTGCCTTGACTGACTGGGGGCAGGCACCCTGATTGTGGACTGCACCTTCTGGTAGCATCCCAGATAAACTACCTTTGCAATACTGTCTTTAATCTCTCCTATTGCTTGCTCGGCCCTCCATCCCTTCTAGAACAGTGTTGATTTGCCCTTCATTTGTCACTGCCACTTCTGATTCCTCCCCTGATAAGAAAGGGATTCCAAGCTTTCATCTTGGAATAGGGACCACCATCTCTCCAGGCACTTTCCTGGCTTCTGGCACTGGATTGGGACTACTAAAGTACATCCTTGTTGACTGAGTAACTGCCGGTTCTGTTCCTTTAGACAGCCTGCCCAAAACACTTGATGATCTGAGTTCATTCACAGAAGAGAGAACCAAATTTTGCAAGTTGTCCATTGACCACCACATGTGTGCTGTTGCGTAAACGTGCCCCCCACCACAAAGTTATTAATTTTTAAGATTAATTAGCCCAGGACAATGGCTACATGCTTCTAACCTCAGTATTTGAGAAGTGGAGGCAGGAAGATCAGGAGTTCAAAGCCAGCCTCAGTAGCTACACAGGGAGACCTTGCCTCAAATAACCAGAGAAAAAAGATTGGAAATACATAGCCAAGAATATAATTGACAAAGAGCCGACCATCATCTCTGTATGTAATTATCTCAAGTAGGTAATACATCTCAGTATGTGATACATCTCAAGTATGTAATCACATCATTCCGACAGAAGATGCAGGAGGATTAGGATTTGAGATTAGCCTTGGCTGGCAAGATTCTGGTTCAAAACAAAACAAAAATTAAAAAAACAAACAAACAAAAACTCACTAAAAAAAAATCAGGGAACCAGATGTGATGCACATCTGTAATTGCAGCTCTCTCTCAACATTAAAGGCAAGGCGATCAGAACTTCAGGGTCATCCTTGGCTCCACAGGGAGTTCAAGGCTAGTCACAAAACATCAGAATAAAACAAAACAAAAGCAGGGCTTTGTGCACACAAGTAAGCGTGCACCCACTGAGCTCCACCCCAAGTCCTGCTCCAATTTCAAATTCCTTTATCACTGAGCTGTCATGAGAAGTTAATGGCAGTCTGGCTAGGAATGGCCTTCTTGGGGAGAACGGAGCCAGATCAAGTGACGGGCTAGACTTGGACTATTACCCAGTTCCCCACTTCCTGTCTGTGCAACACAAGTAGATATTTATCCTGGAAAGGCCTTGGTTTCCAGACTGCCCAGAGGTAGGAATGCTTTGTAGGGTTAGCATGATCTTCACTGGTCAAGCCCATGACACACTGGTCAAGGGCTTTGTGCTTCCTATAGCCCCTCCCACACAGTGCTCATAGGTAACTATTAGTTTCTAATTATGGGGGTAGGGGCTGAGTATGTGCACATGAGTGCCTGCAGAGGCCAGAAGAGGGTGCTGGATCTCCTGGAGCTAGAGTGATCTGATGCACTCAACACGGGTGCTAGGAACCAAACTCAGGTCCTCTGCAAAAGTAGTACATCCTCTTAACCACTGAGCCATCTCTCCAGCTCCCAATTATTACTACTATATTATTAGAATAGAATTGTATTGTTTTAAATGAGAGTCTGGGCTTTTGAAATCACTTTTAAAAAATCAAGAATAACTGTTCCATGACAGATCTGAGGAAGATGTCTGAAAGGCCCGGGAGACCCCTGAGGCTCCCCTGAGCATCCTCCAAGGGTGACACTAACCCTGCTAAGCTGCTGGCCCCTTTGGAAAGCAGGTCACTTTCCCTGGACGCTACAAATCACAGCCGGGAGCTAGCAGACCTCATGTCTTAGTTATAATTGTTTGCTCTTTTTCTTGTTGTTTTGTTTCAGGGTTGGGGTGTTTGCTATTTGTTTGTTTGGTACATAGAGTTTTTGTGCTTTGTTTTGTTTGGTCTTTTTTGAGGCTGGGTCTTGATGTGAGCACAGGGCACAGGTGGAGGTCAGAGGAGAATTGTCAAGAATTAGGCCTCTCCTTCCAACTTCCAGGTTCCAGAGCTCCAGTGTAGGTCACCAGCCATCTCACTGGACCAAGACAGGCTCTTTCTATGAAGCCCTAGTTGGCCCAGTACTGACTATGTAGCCCAGGCTGCTCCAACCTGTTAAGTATCCCAGTACTTACCATGTAGCCCAGGCTGCCCCAACCTGTTAAGTGTAGGGATTACAAGTATATTCCTCTATACATGGTACTTTTTAATTTTTTTGTGGCAGGGATGAGGGGTTTTAGGGTAGAGGATATGCATAGATAAATAGGTGGGTAACAGTGGCACACACCTTAGTCCCAACACTCGGGAGGCAGAGGCAGGTGGATCTCTGAGTTCGAGGCCAGCCTGGTCTACAGAATGAGTTCCAGGACAGCCAAGCTACACAGAAAAGCCCTGTCTCAAAAGAGGGGGGTGAGGATGAGAGAAAGAAAAAGAAAAAGTGTGTTGTAGCCCAATTTCAGAGAGCCTGTCTGAAAATTTAATTAATTAATTAAATGTATTTAAATTTTATTTTAGTTTTTAAAAGTGGGCTAGGAATTAGTCTAGTTGCTAGAGTACTTGCCTAGCATACACAAAACCTTGAGTTCAATCCCCAACATCATATTAAAAAGACAATGTTAGGCTAGGGACTTGGCTTAGCAGGTAAAGTGCTTGCTGTGTAAGCATGACCTTGGCCTTGACCTGACCTTGCTCCCCAGTACTCACATATAAAGTTGGGATGAGCCAGTCTGCTTGTAATCCCAGAACTGCAGAGGCAGAGACTAGGGAGGAAGATCTCTAGGGCTTGCTGGCCAGCTAGTCTAACCAAATGGGGAGCACCAGGTTCAAGGAGAGACTCTGTCTCAAAAGATAAGGTGGAGACTGATGGAAGAAGTCACTTGGTGTCAGCCACTGGCCTCCATATGCATGTACAGGTATGCATGCATCTGTGCATGTGTGCACACGCAAAGAAAAGAAGAAAATTTAACCAGGTATAATGGCACCCACCTGTGATTGCAACCCTCAGGAGGCTGAGGCAGAAAACTGGTAAGTCTGAGGGGAGACCGGGCTCTATATGAAACTGTGCCTCAAAAGAAATGTTTTGTTTTTGTGGTGGTTTGGATAGATATGGCTCCCATAGACTCACGTGTTGGAATGCTTGGCCCATAGGGAGTGGCGTTATTAGGAAGTAGTGTGGCCTTGTTGGAGGAAGTGTGTCACTGTGGGGGTGGGCTTTGAGGTCTCATATGCTCAGTGTGGCACAAAGTCTCCTTCTGTTGACTGCAGATGAAGATGGAGAACCCTCAGCTTCTTCTCCAGCACCATGTTTACCTGCAAAGACCCCATGCTTCCTGCCATGATGATAATGAACTAAGCCTCTGAATTGTAAGTGAGCCCCAGTTAAATGTCATCCCTTAAAAGACATTTTGTGCCTTTTAAAAGACATGGTGCCGCTTCACAACAATAGAAACCTTAATTAAGACAATTTTGTTTTTTAAATTTTAGACAGAACGTCACTCTGTAGCCCTAGCTAGCCCAGAATTTATTATGTAAACCAGGCTAACCTTGCACTCACAGAGAACCACCTACCTCAGCTTCCAGAGAGCTGAGACCCAGAGGTTTACTACTCCTCCCAGCATCCAAAACTTTAAGCACATTAGTGATCAACACCTCCAAACTTTCTGAGTCACCTGAAACAAGTTTGTCTCTATTCTTAGCAGTGTTATTTATGGGGTTTAAATAACCTTGGTTCCGTTAACAGGTTTGACTCAAGCTTATGAAGCCATGTTGAGGAAGTCAACACCCTGTCCTGGCTTGCAGTTGCCTCTTTATAAAATAAGCAATGTCTGTTATGGTTCTGGTAGTGCTGAGACTCTAGATTCAACAGCAACTGCCTTTTGCTGGATGTCTAATTCATGCCGGGGTTTCAGTTACATGTGTTATCATTAGCAGGATGTCACTCACAAAAGACCCATGACTGTGATATGAATAGCCTCCTCTGAGACAGAGGAAGCCAGCTCCTAAGAAGTGACTTTCCCATGAAGCAGCAAGCAATTAGAAGGGTTAAGGGGGCTTTGGGAGAACCTTCAACCCCAACATCTCTGCTGTTCCTTGGTTGTGCAGTAGGAAGAACAATGGAACCAAACCACTCGGAGGCTTTCAAGTCAGAAAAACAACCAACCTGATGTGGGAAAATCCACAATGAGCAGCCAATTCTCCCATGCTTCCTTTCCTACTGGGCAACAGATAGTGAATTCCCTTCCAGGATGAAGGGTGACAGGCAGGGTGAGCCAGTGTGCCTGCAGCTCTTTCTGAGTCAGATCTGCAGCCTAGACTTCATTATTTCACTCTAAGCAAATTGAAGCATCCCCCCCCAAGATTAGGCACTGTATTATTTCAATACAATGAAGGTATATATAAGGCAATGGGCTTGATGTCTAGATCACACTTTCCCTGGTCCTACTACACAGTGGAGACTTGGTTCGGGAGAATTGTCTGTATTCTGTCAATCATGTTTTAAATAAACGCTGATTGGCCAGGCAGGAAGTATAGGTGGGACAACCAGACAGGAAGTAAAGGTGGGGCAATGAGAACAGGAGTATTCTGGGAAGAAGGAAGCTCTTTCCCCAGTCCTGCCCAGACCACCTAAGAAGCAGGATGTGACCTGCCCCACTGAAAAAGGTACTGAGCCATGTGGCTAACATATATTAGAATAATGAGCTAATGTAAGTTATAAGAGCTAATACGAAGCCTGAGCAAATGGGCCAATCAGTTTATAACCTAATGTAGACTCTCTGTGTGATTTTCTTTGGGGTCTTAACAGCTGTGGGAACTGGGCAGGACAGAAACCCCAACAAGCCGGCCCTCGTGTTACAGAGACTCACCTCTCCCTAGCATCCAGGCCCTGCAGCAGACATCAGCTGATCCTCAGGCCTGCCGCGAAGATCCATAGGCCTTCAAAAATGCTCCAACTCTATTTTCAACCTTTGTTTTCTCCTTTTTCCCTAAACCTCATTCAAAATCAGGGCTGTTAGCGTGAGGCACAGGGGTCCTGTAGAAGCTTTATCCAGTCATTCCCAACAAAGAACTGAAGCAAGGCCACAAAGGATCCATCAAACCCTGGCTGCCCCAGGACATATCAAAACCACAGAGCATCCACTGCTGTTGACTGAATTCATTGCAACTCAACCTAGGAATTAAATAACAGTTCATTCATTCATTAAGCATCCATATTGAGATATTACATACCCATGAAGAATGAGTCAGACCTTCAACGGATTGTATCATTGTCCAAACCAATGAACTAAGCTTTGGGAAATGCAGTCAACTTGAAAAGCAATCATCTGTGTGTGACAGAGACAGGCCTAGAAATAATACTAGCGTGTTTAACCAAACCAGGCATGGTGCACCTGTCATGCCAACAACTGGGAATGGAGATGGAGTCAGGAAGATTAACAGTTCAAGGCCAGACCCAGCTACATAGTGAGTTCCACCCCAGCCTGGGCCACATGAGACCCTGTCACAAACAAAGAAATACATTCTGGGAGAAGGAATTGCCAGTGTTACAACAGTGGAAAAGGAATAGTTTAGGATACAGTGAAGGAGCAGCCTGGATACAAACAGGAACCTAAGCACCCCCAGAACACCCTTCACCTCAAGGACCTAATTAGCCAAAATTCTTCAGAACTCAGAGGCCAATCTGACCATTGCAGTAAGAATTCCACTGGCGTGTGCGCGCGCACGCACACACACACATTCTTTTTCTCTTTTTCTTTCTCTCTCTTTTGAGGCCAGACCTCATCTTTTCAGTTTGGGGTTTGAACTCACTGTGTAGCTCAGGATGCTTCAAATTCATAGCGGCCCTCCATGAGAAGAACATCACACACGGTAAGAAAAGCACAGGACATGGATGCATCTCTAGGTGTGGTTTTGCTTTGGAAGCCTCAACCTTCCCTTGCAAGATTCTGCTTTGCAGCTGACTTCTATAGGGAGATGAGGTTCCTCTGCTACAACAGCTTCATGAATGAGTCTTGGGTGAATCTTAAGAGATCAAGACAGGCAGTCTGGTAGCATGGGGGAAGATAGGGTTAGAAAAGTGTCCTTAAACCAGCTGGAGTTGCACACACCTTTAACCTCAGTACTCAGGAGACAGAGACAGGTGGAGCTCTGTGAGTTTGAGGCCAGCCTGGTCTACAGAGTGAGTTCTAGGACAGTCAGGGCTACACAGAGAAGCCCTGTCTCAAAAACATCAAAGGAAGGAAGGAAGGAAGGAAAAAGGAAGGAAAGAAAGAAAGAAAGAAAGAAAGAAAGAAAGAAAGAAAGAAAGAAAAAGACTGAAAGAAAAAATATTGCTATCGCCCAATTTCAGAAAGCCTAGAGTCAGACAGGATCACTAAATCACTATAGAGCATTTTGATTACCATCATGGCTCTGGAGAGGATGGATTAAAGATAGGTGAGCAAAGAAGGAGAGAAATAGCCCAGAGAAGAAGTGTCTGCCGTCTAGACAATGGCATTTGTCTGAATCCCTGAGGCACCAGCCTGGACCATCTGTCCATTTTTGTTTCTGGCTGATTAATGAAATAAGAACAGACTGGATACACTATAGGAATTTTAATTTGGTTTTGGTTTTTATTCTTTTGTTTGTTTTTGTAGGCCTCATATATGCTAGGCAAGAGCTCTACTGCTGAAGTATATCCCCAGACCTCTTTTTACTTTGGTGTTTTGAGACAGGGTCTCACTAAGTTGCCTAGGCTATCTTTAAACTCATTCTGTAGCTCAGACAATCCTTAAAGTTGCAGTCCTCCTGTTTCAGTCTGCCAGGTAGCTGGGATTATAGATATATGCCACCAGGACCAGTCTATAGTTTTTTTTTAAATATCATTTGATATTTGCATTCGTAAGAATCAACATACCATTGAAACAGTTTGCCTCAAAACTGTGCTTGCTTCACACAGGGCAATAAAATTTTGCAAAGCATTAATTTTGCTCATAAGTCCCATAATTTTCCTTTGACAATTTACTGGATTTGTTTCTAATGTTTCCCTCAAATATATGACGTTGGCCCTTCTGTCCTGTGCTGACTTAACTTGACCCTTAGCATAAGTCAAATATCAGTGAGCAAATTGTGTCCTTGGCTGTCTGGAAAGCACAACTGATGGTTGAGCTACACTTCAGAAGTCTAAGAAAACCCTGGGACATGGGGGTCATGACAGACAACCCTAAGAATATGATAAAAATTCACATGGGAGTTTGTTTTCTCTTGAAATGAGAAATAGCTCTGGGCTAGTGATCTGCATCCACGGGGTGTATGAATCAGCTTTAAAGGTGACCTGGGTTAAGTTAGAGTGCCCATGGGCAATCCTGGCCCCCGAAAGAAGGGTTCTGTCTGACCTGAGGCCTTCACTCATCTCTTTGAATTTCAGTGTCTCAGAGCAAGGGGGTCAATAAGCAGACACAGCCTGTAGGCAATGCACTGAGGTGCTGGCCAGTTGCCTGGTCACAGCAAGACAAGGGAGACTGTCATCTCACCTGGCCCTGTTGAAGGTGCAATGGCAGTGTTGACTTGGCGCTTGAGCTTGCTCTTGCATCGTTTTACCTGAACCCTGGACTGGTGGAATAAACACCCCTTGGCTTTACAGGTTTCCCATTCTTTCTAAAAGAGGGGTGCCTCTTCTTCCTCTCCTCCTCCTCGTTTTTTTCTCCTTGAAACAAACTTTTGAGTCTAGACTTTGTCAGATACGTGAGTTTGGGGACTGTTTATACTGAAACCATACACACATTCCAGAAGCCTGCCATGTTACTGAAATCAAGGTGATGAGCCTTGAACTCATACAGAAACACCTAAGGGACCTTGCAAACCCTGCTCTACTGCTAAAAACATGGCACAGAGGAAGAGGTCAAAACACGTTGTTGCTTTAAAGAAGAGTTTGGATTTAAAAAGAACAACTATGACTCAGTGTGGGAGAAAATGTCTCATGATAGAAACCTCTCCATAGTGAACAGACTGGGTGATCTCTAAACACCAGCTTCCATCTCTAGAGAAGGACAGAATTGATGGACCATCTTCAAGAAAAAGTGTGGAGGGAAACACTAGGGATGGCGATCAGTTGGGAGAGTACTTGCCTTACACCCAGGAAGCCTTGGGTTAGGGTCCCAGCAGGTATCAATGCAGACACCCTCAGCGTCCAGAAGAAGCCATCTGATCCCCTGGAGCTGAAGTTACAGACAGTTGCGAGCCACCCAAATGTGGGTGCTAGAAACTGAACTTAGGTCCTCTGCAAGAGCAATATTGCTCCTAACTGCTGAGCCATCTCTCCAGACCCCAAAGAACACATTTCTAAACTTTGAAACAGACAAATTATACTCATTAAACCAGTATTGAGTGACTGCCACTTTCTAGCGCAGAAAAAACGAAAACCCTACAAGTGGCAATGGTTTGCTCTGCCAACCTGCCACAGACTGCAGCTCTTGAGAGAGGGTCTCCAAGAGTTCAGGGCATTCAATTATGATGCCTGGTGCAATTATGCAGGAAATAATGTGGAGGCACATGAGAACCCCACCAATCCTAAAACAGGATGGTACCTATACATCTCAAGCAAACCTGACTCTATTCATGATCTCATAGGGAAGCCTGTAAGGTGGTTCATGCCTGTAACCCCAGCTTTCTAGAGGCCAAGGCAGAAGTGCAAGTTCAAGGCTAATCATGACCTCATCTCTAACAAACACATGCCTCATATAGACAAGCACCTCCAGAAGCTGTGCCTTCAACCAAAAGCAAAGTATACATAATATGGTACAATCCTTACACGTTCCTCCTTCGGGAAGGCAGATAAGAGTGTAATGCTTATGTTTGATCTGTGATTATGACTCTGTCTAATCAGGACTAGAAATCATGATTGCTAGTACCTGATTCTTCTGCGAAAAGAGAAAAGAAATGTGTATAAAATTGTGTCTGTATATATATATATGTATATGTATATATATAAAAGAAATGTGTATAAATTGTGTGTGTATATATATGTATGCATATCTATAAAAGAAATGTGTATAAATTGTGTGTGTGTATATATATATGCACATACCTTATTTTGCATCAATGAATTTTATCATGTCCCTTTGGACTGCCAAATAGTAAAATTACAGACAGTGCTTTTCCGTTTTATTTTTTTCTTGATATTGCCAATTCGTATTCTGGTACATTGAAATTCTGCTTGCTCAGCATCTAGTACTTGACCAGCTTGGGTGACATTTCTATCCTTAACACAATGCTAGTTACTGGCAGATCCAGCTTATGTTTGGATCCAGTGATGGGTTTGCCTGACCAGAGTCACTCCAGGGTAGAAATATGGTTTTCCCAGTCACCCAAGCTGGTCTAGTACACACCAACCTTAAAACTTTGGTGGTAGCAGGGCATGGAGAATGGAGGAGTGTAGGCACTTCATATCTGTGACTTTCACAACCACAGCTGCAAACAACCATGGATCAGAAAGACTCAGAGAATGATTGCAGACTTTGCTGTTGTTCCTTGGACAATACAGTGGAACCACTATTTGCATAGCATTCACGTGCTCTGGGTTGTGAACTGAAAATTTGAAGTACTGGAGAGGATAGCATAGGTCATATGTAAATGGGATGCCTCTGCCTCTGAAATAAGGGACTTGGGTGTCCACAGGTCTGACCTTCCTGGAAAGGCCTGGAATCCATCCCCATGGAGACCAAGGACAGGTCTTTTGTCTCTGAGGCTGCTGGGTTAGTGAGAAATAAGACTTCATTTGCTAGGTACCACCTGGTGAGAGACATCTTGGAAACGGAGCCAGCAGAAGAGAAGGGAAAGTGAAGGATGGAGAAACAGCCATGTCCCAATGACATTTCTTTAAGCCCCTAGATTCAAGCAGGACTCAACTTTTCATTTCCTGAGCCAGTACACACTACCACCAGACGTGGCTTCTGTCTCTGTCACTTATTATCTCAAGAGACCTAAAATGAGAATGGAAGCCAAGCTGTCATGGCACGTTATAAATAATCCCTTCTGAAGGTGGTGGTGGGTGGGGGATGGGGATGACAGGGTTCTGGTTGAGTTGTCTAAGACAAACCTAATGAGAAAGAATCAACGTGCTGATAACATTGTTTGGGGGTTTTGGTTTGGGCTGTGGTTTTGCAAGGCTGGGGTATCAAGTTCAGGGCTTCATGTATGTATGCCAGGTAAATGCTTTACCATTGAACTACATACCCAGCCCAACTTTGAGCCTTTCTGATTTGTGTCTTGGCAATCGGATTTTTAAATATGATTTATATATTTAAAGCATATCAGATGTTTACATTACGATTCATAACAATAGCAAAATTACAGTTACAAAGTAGCAACAACAATAAGTTTAAGATTGGGGTCACCACAACATGAGGAACTGTATTAAAGGGTGGCAACGTTAGGAAGGTTGAGAACCACTGAGTTAAATAAAACCAGGTAGAGCCTGGAACTCTGATACAGCAATTCCCTAATTCGAGCACCTGAGTCTGGGGGTGCATGCAACAGACATGGCTCAGATAAATGCATTTCGATTGCTCTACTATAGAAGCCGGAGCACATTCTCTACAGTTTAAAGCTAGGAGATGTTTCCATTGCTATGTAGTTCATGAAATATTCAGCAATGGAAGCCTGCTGCAGACCAGTGCCTCAGAAACATGCTTTTTAAGCAGCAGAGTGATGTGGTCATTTTCACATTGTGGAAAGATCATTTCTGATGCTGCCCGGGGGATGAACTGGGGAGAGCAGATGGGCCAAGAAGGCAAGATTTAGGACAAGCCATTTGATAAGTGACAAGGGCAGAGGATGTTGGATTACAGCAGAAGGCCCCTGAGGGACACTTGATTGATGGAGGGCTGGTCGAGAGTGGGTTGAATGTTGGTCCCTCAAATGATATGTCTACCCAGAATCAGATGAATATGGCCTTATGTGGAAAAAAATCTCTGCAGATGCAATTACGTTATGGATCTTGACATGAAGTCGTTCTGCATTAACTACGTGTCCTCACAAGAGATGGGAGGAAGAGTGAAGGCTCAGGCAGAGGAGAAAGCTGTGAAGGAAGAGAGGCAGAGGCCACTGTCACAAGGCCAGAAATGCTTGGAAGCAAAAGAACAGAGCAGTGGATGAGGTCTCTGCTACCTTTGGAGAACTCATGGCCCTGCTGACTGTTCACATCCAGACTAAGGGTGTGAATGAGATTTTCCTAAAAAGAAAAGGGCTAAATTCATAGACAACACTGGCAGGAAGGTGTAATGATCATCTAAATTATTCTATTATTAATTTAAAAAAGAACTCAGGAGTCAGATATGGGGATAAAACCTGATTGATCAGAGAAATGGCACAGAAGTTACCAGTGACCTCCTCCTTATCTCCTTCCACCATCCAAAGGCCATGCACCTTTCAAAGCCCCTCCCTACTACTTCCTGTGTCTCTCTATTTGTCCTCCAAATCCTCCATGGCTAATTTTGGTCAGCTAGTAGCTAGCTCTACCCTCTGACTCAAGGTAAACTCTATTGGCACTACAGAGTGACAGTGCAAACAATTCTCCTGCATCAGAGTGGGTGGGTGTCTAAGACTCAACAAAGGAAATAGGGGTGTCTCCAAAGCTAAGGGGGGCAAGGCTGTCAAAGGCAAATGCAGAGAAGAGAGTGGTACAGAAAACACACACTGGGTTTGGTCCCTTGATGCTGACTGGTGAAAGTGACAGGAGCCACTTGATGGGGTGATGGAGTCAGACAACTGGGAATATAGGATAGGGCCTGCCCTAGTTCATTTTCTATTACCATCATGAACACCATAACCAAAAGCTACTTGAGAAGGAAGGGGTTTGCTTGGTTTACTCCCCTGATCGTAGTCCATCAACCAGGGAAGTCAGGGCAGAAAACCCAGCAGGGCAGGAACCTGGAGGCAGGAACTGAAGCAGAGACCATAAAGAGTGCTGCTTACTGACTTATTCTCCATTACCAGCTCAGTCTGCTTTCTTATATAGCCCAGGACCATCTGCCCAGGGCTAGACCCACCTACCATGGACTGGGCCTTCCATGTCAATCATTAATTAAGAAAGACCCCCTAACAGACTTGCCTACATACCAAACTGAAAGAGGCAGTTCCTCAATCTGAAGTTCTCTCTTCTTCCCATGTGACTCAAGCTTATAACAGTTGACAAGAAAAACCAGTATAGGGCACAGTGGAAGAGGCCATAAAGACAACGTGTTCATGAATAAGGAATAAGCTCGAAGAGTGGATGGACTGAGAGGTAGAAGGACCACTAGAAGATGTACGTGAAGACTTAACCTTGAACACCAAATAAAACACCTTTTTCCAGCAACCTGGGCTGGAGCGGGCCTGGGACAGCCAAAGGTCACAGGAGCAGGACTGAGCCAGCAACCTGGGCCAGAGTAGGCCTGAGGCAACAAATTCCACAGGAGTAGGACTAAGCCAGCAAGCCTGAGGCAGTGAACTCCACAGGACCAGGACTGAGCCAGCGACCTAGGCCAGAGCAGGCCTGAGACGGCAAGCTCCACAGGAGTGGGAGCAGATCCAGACCAGGGACATTTGCAGAGCCAGCGACCTGGGTCAGAGCAGACCTAAAGCAGCAAACTCCACATGAGCAGGGGAGCAACTGCTGAGCAAGTGGGCCAGAGCCAGAGACCACTGCGGGTCCAGGCATGAATCTGGGACCTCCGAGGCAGTAGACCTGAACCAGGACCCCTGCAGGTCTGGGCATGAGTCTGGGACCTCTGAGGGAGTAGGCAGGAACCAGAAACCTCTATGGGTCTGGGAGTGAGTCTGTTACGTCTGAGAGAGTAAAGCCTGAGCCAGGACTTCTGCGGTCCGGGCGCACCGGAGTCTGGTACCTCTGAGGGAGAAGATCAGAGCCAGAGACCTTTGCAGGATGAACCCTAAGCCAGAGACCTCCACAGGAGCAGGTCCAGACAAGGGACATTTACAGAAACAGGTCTGAGCCAGCAACCTGGACTAGAGCAGGCCTGAGACAGCAAGCTACCCAGGAGCAGAGCAAACCCCAAGAGCACTGAGTGACCTCCAGGAATGTGGAGTGACCAACAGGGTAACTAGAACCGTGGCACTGACTGTACCACAAGGAATGGTACTATCTGAGCCTTGCATTCACTGGCACCTAGAAGATTAATCACCATAGTCACAGACAACCACAACCACACCAATTAGAGGAAAAGATGAGTAGATAAGGTAAGAACACACGCAACACCACAAAGAGCAACACGACGCCAGTAAAATCTAGAGACCCTACAACAGCAAGACTTGAACAACCAAACATAGATGAAGCAGAAGAAAATGACCTAAAAAATAACTTCAGGAGAATGTTTGAGACTCTTAAAGAGGAAATGAGATATTCCCTCAAAGAAATGGAGGAACAGACAAACAAAAAATTGGAAGACATCAGCAAATCCCTTAAAGAAAACCAAGAAAAAGCAATCAAACATATGAAAGAAACTATTCAAAACTTGAAAACTGAAATAGAGACAATAAAGAAAACACAAGCTGGGGCTGGAGAGATGGCTCAGAGGTTAAGAGCACTGACTGCTCTTCCAGAGGTCCTGAGTTCAATTCTCAGCAACCACATGGTGGCTCACAACCATCTGTAATAAGATCTGGTGCCTTCTTCTGTCCTGCAGGCATACATGGAGACTGAACACTGTGTACATAATAAATAAATAAACCTTTAAAAAAAAAAGAAAGAAAGATAATACAAGCCGAGGGAATTATAGAAACAGAAATCATGAGAAAATGATCAGGAACCATAAATGCAAACATAAACAGCAGAATACAGGAGACGGAAGAGAGAATCTCAAGCACTGAAGATACAATAGAGGAAATAAACTCATCAGTCAAGGAAAACATTAAATCTAACAAAAACTTAACACAAAATATCCAGGAAATCTGGGACACCATGCAAAGACCAAACCTAAGAGGAAGGAGAAGTTCAACTCAAAAGCACAGAAAATATATTTAACAAAATCATAGAAGAAAACTTTCCCAACCTAAAGGAAGATATGTCTATGAAGATACAAAAAGCACACAGAACACCAAATAGACTGGATCAAAAAAAAGTCCCCTCACCACATAATAATCAAAACACTAAAAATACAGAATAAAGAAAGAATATTAAGAGCAGCAAAGGAAAAAGGCCAAGTAACATATAAAAGCAGACCTATCAGAATTATATCTGACTTCTCATTGGAGACAACGAAAGCCAGAAGGTCCTGGTCAAGTGTTATGCAGACTTTAAGAGACCATGGATACCAGCCCAGACTACTATACACACCAAAACTTTCAATCACCATAGAAGGACAAAACAAGATATTCCATGACAAAACCAGATTTCACCAATACCTAGCCACAAAATCAGTCCTACACAAAGTACTAGAAGGAACACTCCAACCCAAGGAAGTTGGCTATATCAACAAAAGCACAGACAATTGATGATCTCACAGCAGCAAATCCCAAAGAAGGGAAAAACATACAAATTAACATCACCAACAATGAAAACTAAATTAACAGGAGATAGCAATCACTGGTCATTAATATCCCTTAATAGAAATGGACTCAACTCACCTATAAAAAGACACAGGCGGGGCTGGAGAGATGGCTCAGTGGTTAAGAGTACTGACTGCTCTTCCAGAGGTCCTGAGTTCAATTCCCAGCAACCACATGGTGGCTTACAACCGTCTGTAATGAGACCTGGTGCCCTCTTCTGGCCTGCAAGCATATATATATATATACACTGTATACACAATAAATAATAAATATTTTTAAAAAAATAAAAAAAATAAAAAGACACAGGCTATCAGATTGGATACGAAAACAGAATCCATCCTTCTGCTGCATACAAAAAACACACCTCAACCTCAAAGACAGACATCACCTAAAAGTAAAGGATTAAGAAAAAATTTTCCAATCAAATGGACCTAAGAAACAAGCTGGTGTAGCTATCCTAATATCTAACAAAATAGGCTTCAAACTAAAATCAATCAAAAGAGACAAAGAAAAACATTTCATATTAGTCACAGGAAAAATCCATCAAGAGGAAATTTCAATACTGAACATCTATGCCCCAAATACAAGGGCACCCTCATATGTAAAAGAAACACTTCTAACACTTAAATCATACATTAAACCCCACACACTAATAATGGGAGACTTCAACACTCCACTCTCACCACTGGACAGGTCACTCAAACAAAAAATTAACAGAAAAAGAAGGGAACTAATAGATGTTATGACTCAAATGGACTTAACAGACATCTATAGAATATTCCATCCGAACAGAAAAGAATATAGCTTCTTTTCAGCACCTCATGGAACCTTCTCAAAAACTGACCACACACTAGGTAACAAAACAAACTTCAACAGATACAAAAAAAAATTGGAATAACCTCATGTGTCTTATCAGATCACCATGGTTTAAAATTGGAATTCAACAGCAATTCTAATTCTGGAAAGCCCACAAACACATGAAAATTAAACAATGCTCACCTGAATCATCAATGAGTCAAGGAAGAAATAAAGGGAGAAATTAAAGACTTCCTAAAATTCAATGAAAATGACCACACAGCATCCCCAAATTTATGGGACACAATGAAAGAAGTGTTAAATGGAAAGTTCATAGTACTAAATGCCTACATAAAGAAGCTGGAAAAATCCCACACTAGTGAATTAACAGAACATTTGAAAACTTTAGAACAAAAAGAAGCAAACTCACCCAAGAGACCTAGACAGCAGGAAATAAACTGAGAGCTGAAATCAACAAAATAGAAACAAAGAAAACAATACAAAGAATCAATGAAACAAAGAGTTGGTTCTTCCAGAAAATCAACAAAACAGACAAACCTTTATCCAAACTAACCAAATGGCAGAGAGAGAATATCCAAATGAACAAAACCAGAAATGCTGTAGGCTGGAATCATCAGAGCAGGGAAGTTGAGAGTGTACACAAGGAATGGTCTTGGTTTTTACACAGGCAGGAAGAACATGTTTGTTTCCTAAGGCTGCTATAAGAAAGCATCACAAACTGTGTGGATGACAGCAACAGGAATATATTCTCTCACAGAGAGAGGGACAAACCAGAACCACACTTGCCCTGATCCCTCACAGGAGAGTCCTTTTTCTCGTCCAGCTCCTAGCAGCCCCTTGACTTATGGCCCCACCATCCCAACCTTTGTCTCTTTGCTTTTTTTTTTCCTTCTGTATCTTTGTCATTTCTTGCAAAAGCTCTAGCCGTGTTAGATTAGAACCCGCCGAAAATCTCTCATAGCCTCAGTTATTTATTATGTGACTTGCCAAGTACATCTAGGCAGCCTGTGGTATTCTGGTGTGCCTTAAATCTGTGGTATATGTACACGTTTAATCAAGATGAGTCATTAGGATGGCTCCCAATCCAATAAGGTTAGCATCCTGATACGAAAAGAATATTTGCCCAGGCATGCATACAGATGAGGTAAGACAATAAAAGGTGAAGGTCATTCAGAATCCCAGGAGAGAGCCAAGACCAGACCCTTCTCCCCCAGAACCCTGAAAAGGAGCCACCTCTGCTGACACCACGATGTCAGATTCTCAGCTGCTATCTGTCATTTAAGTCATCTGGTGTGTGAAAATATATTAAGGCAGCTCAAGCAAATGAATGCAGTTGTACCTCCATAGCCAAAGGGAATTGGGTTCCGGATATCAGATCTCAAACTCCTTGGATGCTCAAATCTGTCATATAAATGATGAAGTATTTGCATATAGCCTATATATGTTGAATCTTGAGCCGTCTCTGGAATACTTGGAAGACAACACAGTGTAAATGATATGTAAATAACTGTTTGCTGCATTGTGTAGGAATTAATAAGAACAAAACCTGCTCGTGTTCAAAACCTTTTTGTTTCTGATTATTTTAACCCAGGTTTGTGGAAAGCCCAGATGTGAAACTTGGAGATTCACAGTGTTCCCTGAGCAGAGGATTCACCAAGGAATCGTGTACAGTGTCAATGCTACAGGTGTCTGGAACTCTCTCAGCAGCTGTGACTCTTCACTCACCTAGTTAAAAGATTAGCCTGAGGCAAGTTGGCAAGTCGCTAACCTGGTTCTCATGCTTCTTCTTCTTTCTTTCCCTTTTCCCTCTTGGCAAATGAAAAATCCTCTGCAGCCAAAAAGCGTGCAATCATAGACAGGACAGGGCCCAGAATCACAGTGGTCACCACACATAGGATGCTGGAGTAAAGCGCTCAGAAATCATCTCTACCCTCTCAGAGAGTGGGAGGAACAAGTGGCCCGCAGTCTTCTCTGGGCAGTTGGTAGTAAGTATCCCATGTGCTATTTTAGTGAAAACCCAATGTCTTTACTCCTTGAAGCTTGGCTATGGACCAACCGTCCACTGGCTTGTCTACTGCCTTTCCTTACCCTCGCTCACTTTCTTCTGCCCTCTGCTCAAGGAAGCCAGACATGGAAGGGTTTTGAGGCAACACAATATAGAGGCTCAGAGTCAGGTCCTTTCTCCTCCCAATCCCTATCCGGCTCTTCCAGGCTCCCTGTCCTTCTCTGAGATGACCTAAGAGCCTAAAGGCTACCCTCACATGAGCAATGGCCATTAGAAGAGGTAACAGACACTTTCCTCCAGGAGAGACAAGCAGGTTTGCAACCTACGTGGCATCAGGATGCGCTGAAGCCTCACAGGTCACTGCTGTGCCTCTCACATACTAAGACTAGAATTATTTTCATTGATAATTCACACAGACATTGCAGAGGTACTAGGAAGTTCATAAAAGGACATTGAAATACCTGTAGAGTGGTGTGCAACCGTAATCTGAGTATTGAGGAAAGAAAAGCCGGAGGGTTTAAAACATCAAGTTCCAGGTCATCCTGGGACACACAGCTGTCTCACAAAACCAACATCTGGGGCTGTGGCTCAGAAGTGAAGCGCTTGCCTAGGATGTCAAGTCCCTGGGTTCCACCCTGTGATCGTGTGAATGAGAAATTTCCCTTGTGGGGACTGTGTCTTCAAACCCTTGGTCTCTTGTCAGTGGAACTATTAGGGCGGTAGTGGGGCCTTTTCAAGGTGCAGCCTTGCTGGAGGAATGCATCACTAGGGGTGAGGTTCAAGAGTTTACAGCCTTACCCCACTCCCAGTTCACTCTCTGTGATTCTTTTTCTTTCTCTTTTATTTTTTATTTATTTTTATTTATTTATTTTCTGGGACAGGGTGTTGGAAACAGGGTTTCTCTGTAGCTTTGGAGCCTGTCCTGGAACTAGCTCTGTAGACCAGGCTGGCCTCAAACTCACAGAGATCCACCTGCCTCTGCCTCCCAAGTGCTGAGATTAATGATGTGCGCTACCACCACCCAGTCACTCTCTGCTTTCTTGAAAAAGTGACCGTCCTGCTCTGGCTGCCTGATGCCATTCTTCGCTGGCCATTACAAACTCTCCTTCTGGAACCATAAGCCCAAATAAACTCTTCCTTCCGTGAGTCACTGTAGGTCATGGTGTTTTACCAGAGCAACAGAAAAGCAACTGATGTTCCCTCAGATGTGTCCACAAAGACAGGCAAAGGGGGAAGGGATAAACTGTCCTTGTGAAATGTGAAGCTCTCTGTATGTCCTAAGCCACCTTCCTAGATATAGGTTAGTTTAAGATGTAAGAGTTGGCCAAGTAGAGGCCAAAACTAATGGGCCAGGCAGTAATTAAATAAATACAGCTTCAGTGTAATTATTTTGGGTACGCACCGGGAGCCAGGCGGGACAGAACAAGGGGCTCTGCGCCGGGAACCAGGCGCCGGGAACGCAGCCTGCGCGCCTCTTGCAACAATTCCCTCCTCTACACCAGCCCTCTTCTCTGGGACTTGCTTGTCTCACTACCTTTTATTGAATACTGCATCTCACCAAGAGCTTGGAAGTCCATTTGATGGGCACATCATGTCCAGTTAGCAAAACAACATCAATAATTTACCCACAAGGACTTGTGACCTCTCTAGCCCTGGACCTCGGATTGAGTTTACAGTAGTGGGTATAGATTCCACCCCCCTCCCCAAGAAGCAGACATCAGCTCCACTACATAAGAGGGTGGTTACCCCCGTATCAGACTCACCTCTAGTGCACCAGCGGTCCTACCTTGCAGGCTAGTTAGCATTGTGGCACACAGAGTCCAACGCTGACTGAGATCATTGATGACAGCTCTCCCTCAGCTGCCTACACAGCACCTTCAGGCACTGTGAGGGCTGGCTAGCAGGAAGGAAGCCTCCAGCTTAGTTCCAGTTTGGTTTTGCTGTGTCCTGTGACCCAGGTATGTGGAATCTTCAGCCATAGACTTGTTCTAGTGGGCAACTTACACAGTGGCCAATTGGCTGTGTGGTTAGGGAATGTCAGGTTTCTCAACATACAGAGAGGCATTGGGGTTTCCATTTAACAACCTATGGCTTCAGTGAGCAGCTTCATCTACCAATGCAGGGTACCTCTGTTCAACTCCATGGGTTTTTTTTTATTTATTTTGTTTCTTAATTAGCTTACCAAGTATCAGGTATTCTTATGGCTTTCTCTCACATCCTTCGTTTTGGTTGGCCCTTGCCACCACCACCTCCTCCCCTTCTGGTCTGTTACCTCAACCTCCCTTCTAAAACCTTTCTACCTAAAGGAGCTTTCTCCCCTTGTATGAGCAGAGCACTTTACTCTAACTTAACCTCAGCTCAGTTCACTGTATTTACAACACTGCCTTGACCAGAGCTCCAAACAGTCACACCGTGAGGTTCCTGGGAAGATGTGAATTGAGAAGTGACATGATCCAATGTGCCTGGATAGCAGCCATCATATGAAGGAATGATTACAGAAACAGTGTGTGCAGAATGGCTTACGTTTTTGTTTTTTTTTTTTTTAAGTGCCCTCAATTCTGTGTTTTAAATGTAAACGTTTTTATAGTTTATTTTGGCAAGGATCTTTATGGCATTTTATATACATTATTGAATTTGAACTTTACCACAAGCCTATCATTAGCCTCATTTTAAAGATGAAAGAAAGAAGCTGCAGAAACCGTATATGAAATTGCCCCCAAGTCAAACAGAAAATCAGTGGAGAAATTGAGAAAAAAAGGCCAAGGTCTCCCAGCCCAACACTTGGTTGAAAGCGCCAAGTTGAGCTGAGTGATCATGGAATCCTTACCTTCATCTTTTTAACCATTGCTTCCTTCTTGTCTTCTTCCTCTTCCTCCTTCTGCTTTCCTTCCCCCTCTTGTTTTTCCTCTCCTGCTTCTTTTTCTTTGAGATAGGAGTCTTGCTATAGCACACGCTATAGCTAGCATAGGTTGACCTCAAACCTCAGCCTTCCGAGTAGCTAGAATCCCAGGTATATATCCATCCTCCAGCTTTTCATGGCGCTGATGCCTGCGGAGTAAATTATCATGTACCAGGCACTGTGCTAAGATGAATTTTGGGTGGAACCCCACGGACACTGTCTGACCTGCCTAATGACACTCAAGGAGCCGGCAGATCAGTAGGAAGCTAGTAATTAGAGCACTGTGTGTTCAGGGAAGTGACAGGGTGGCAAGGAGACAACAGGCCATGCAGCCGACTCAGACCTCGACAGGCAGGAAAGGTTTCCACAAGAAGTGACAACCAGGCTTGATTAAGGATTATCAGCGAGGACAAAGATGTTGGAAGACGTACAAACTTCTAGACATCCATGTCTGCTTCAGGGTCCCACTGCCTTCCAAGTCAGCAAGCCAGAAATTGTGTCTCCGGCCTCTCTTGCAGGCAGCAATTCTCTGGACCTGGGCTTAAAACCATGTCTTGGGAGAGAGCGCTGTCAGGAAGACAAGAGGCCAAGATCTGCCATACCAGGGTGCTCATCTCTTCCTGTTGAGATGGGGCCAACGACAGAACTCGGAGAGTGTCTGACTCTCCACAGCTGTATCCCTAGTACTCAGCCCTGTGCCTCTCAGAGACAGCCTTCCTGTGTCACAGGGATAAGGACTTAACTGGCATGGATCCTTTAACACCAGCCATTTCTACCTCATGCCAGGGAGGATGAGAAGGCTTCCTGCGGTTGGGAGGTTCCCATACCTAAAGCGGCTTTAGAAGTCCCAGAGTCGCTCCAAAGATGCCCAGGATCCTTTGTCTGTCCTTCAGCACCGGCCCCCAAATTTACATGGTGCCTCTCAAAGTTCCTCTCTCAGGGAAGAGATGTTTGGGTAAAGCCAAAGGTTAGAAAATGGGGTGTCGCAGCCAGTCCAGCCGATGCAAGCGCTCTCTATTGCTTATCCACTAACTGGGATTTCTGCTGTCAAAGTCATGCTTGCTCTCTGCATGGAAGAAATGTGCACAAAGCACTGCTCACCCATCAATCAGTGACCCCTGACTGACGAAGAACTGTGTGGAATGTCGGAGCCCCTAAGGGAGAGCTTACAACCAAAGCCTTCTCTCTAAAAGACCCTATCTGGCAAGGGAAGTTGCTCATTTTCTGTATCATCCCTCTCACCAGATACCTCGTGGCACTCGTGGTTCTTTTATTTTGCCCCAAGTTGAAGGCCAAGGTTGCGGTGGCTGGGATGCTATGTGAGAACGGCCGTTGTCCAAACCTAAAGCTGCCTCCAGCTGAACTGAATGTTCCAGATGTTTCCCTGCAGCTGACCAAATCCCAGAGACGGGATCAACCCACACATGGTCCCTCTGAGGCTCCCGGCGGGCTGGGCCAAGGGGAAGCTCATCCTCATGTGTATGACCCATCCATGAAGGTCCCCAGTGACAGACGCAGCTCTGGGGCAGTAGCATCAATTTCAAGTAACATTCATTTTTTACTGCTGTGATAAAGACCATAACCAAAAGCAGCTTGGGGATGAAAGGGTTTACTTGGCTTCCTAGTCAATCACTGAGGGAAGACGAGGCAGAACTCAAGCAGGGTGGAAATTTGGAAGCAGGAACTGAAGTAGAGACCACGGAAGAACGCTGCTTACTGGTTTGCCCCCCATGGCTTTCACAGCCTTCTTCCTTATACCACCCTGGACCCCCTGCCTGGGCACTCCCACATCAATCAAGAAAAACGCCCCACAGATTTGCCAATCTGATGGAGGCAATTCCTCAGTTGAGGTCCCTAGCTTGTGCCAGGCTGACAAAAAACCCAGTGCTAACTAAGCACTGATCACATACCTGGCCCAGCCACTCCATACACAGCCCCTAAAAAATGAGTTATTCTCAGTGTCCTCTTTATACACACGCAAGAACTGGCATGCAGAAAGATTAAGTCACCCATCCAGAATGTGGCAGAGTCCGGACTTGGCTCCCAGGTAGTCAGAGAGCCGAGCTGGCACACAAATCTCTGATGTCATATTGCTCTTGGCCAAGTCTTGCCTAATTGCTTCTGTTCATCAGTTTTCTGTAACTATACGAAGACACCTGAAACAATGAGTTTACAGAAAGAAAACAAATGTTTTTGAGCTCAGCATTTCAATGGTTCCAAAAGGCCAGAAACCATTGAGCTGGTTGCTTTGGGCCTGCAGCAACCAAGCCTGGTGGAAGTGTGTGAGCCAGGGAACAAAGAAGGAAAAGCCAAGCGCCCCACAAACCCAGTTGGGGCATACTGCAGTGACTGAAGGAACTCCACTGAGCCCCAGCTCTCCAAAGCTCCACCACCTCCCTTTAGTACCAACCTACAAACCAGGGCCATAAGGGACAGTCAGCATCCAAACTGTAACGTTGTTGTGACCGTTATTTTGTCAGTATACGAAAATGTTCGTCCTGGAAACGCACCTGAAGTCACTCAAGCTGGAGAAAATTCCACTCAGGGCAGCCACTGCACATTGACGCTTGATGTCTTGTTACTGTGACAACTGCCACGGCGGAAGCAACTTTAGGAAGAAGGGGACACTTTTCTTGACTCACGGGTCCGTGGCACAACCGGCCACAGAGGGAAAGCATGGAAGAAGATGTGTGAGGCAACCAGTCACGTGGCACGTGCAGGAAGCAGAAATGAGTGATGGCCCTCAGCCTCCTTTCACCTTTTGTTTTTTAGTCTGAGACCCCCACCCATGGAATGGTGCCAGTCATATTTAGGGTGGGTCTTCCCACTGTAGTCAACCTAGTCTAGGAAAGCCCTCACAGACATGCCCAACGGGTTATTTCCTCAGCCATGCTAGCTATAAACTTCAGACAAGGGAGTCTGACTTTCCCCAACCGGGAATGAAGAGAAAAGGCCATAAAATCAAAGAGGGCTTAGATTGGACCAGGAGAGAGAGAAAGATGTCAGAGCCAACTTGTGCCATATGAAACTGATGCCAACCAGCTGCCAGGACCTCTGCCTCCGAATCACCTGGGTTCCAAACAGTGCAGATATCTGTGCCCCAGGACAGAGGACTGTTGGGTAGAGATCCAGGAGGCCAGGTGGGCGAGGTTTCTGAGAAATAAGACTACGGGGTGCAGGCTTTGTTGTTGTTGAAGTTAATGTCCAAAGAAAAGGGTTTCATGACGGCTTTCTCATACTTGCTTTGTTCTTCTGGGCCCTCTTGCTCGCTCGCTCCCCTCCCTTTCCCTACCTCCCCTTTCCTGGTGCCCACCCCTCTCCCCACCAACCCACACTACCAGAATTTCTTGCTGTCTAGAATATGGAGATCCGAAGAGGAGGAGCTTGAGGGAACAAGGTACAGGAAAGAGAGCCCCCCAGGGATCTCAGGCTACAGAGACCTAGACCCTAGGGCCTGCTGGGGTCTCTAGGGCCAAGCAGATAGCTGCTGTGGAGTGAGGCAAGAGAAAACTATCCATTGCCTTTGCAAAAGCACCTAGGGATGTCCTTCCTACTAATGTCCCCTGGTCTGTAGAGACAGGAAGGACAGCAAGGAGGGGAAGGGACAACAGGAAGAAGAGAGGCAACAGAGGCCAGGATCCTGGCCACGAGCAGGGGCTGTTTGACCATGGGGCAGGAAGTGGAAATACAGGAGTTTCCTATCAGGGCAGGATGTCCCCTCACATTCCTGTCAGGAAAGGGCCCCCTGTGTCCTGTACAGGGTGAGAAATGGCATCCAGCCTCTGCCTGTGTGCGTTCGATTCCTAAGGGGCAGAAGAGGAGGAGGGGAGGGGGATCCCTATATGTACATATACATACATTTTCAACTATTAGCTCTTTTTTTTTTTTTTGAGACAGGGTTTGTGTAACCCAGACTGGCCTTAAACTCACTATATAACTGGAGATGACCTTGAACTCCTGATGTCCTCCTTCATATCCTAAGGACTAGGATTATAGACTCAAGCCAGCTTGAGAGTTCCGTCTTTACTACTATGGTCAGTTTGAGCAGGAAAGAGGAAGCTGGATACGCCCCCCTGATAAGGAGGCAGCATTTTGCAAAGGGTGATCTGGGAGGCCCTCCTGAATGCAGAGGTGACCAATTCTGTCAGGAGGAAACGGCAGTGAGCGAAAGGATAAGATTTATTTTCCGTGTGTGTGTGTGTGTGTGTGTGTGTGTATACACGCACACACTACCCAGGAACCCCTTTAACACTTCTACAATCTTCTACGCTGTAGCTCCCAAAGACGCCGATCAGGATCCTTGTTCACACTGGCCCACGCTGCTGTAGAACGCCAGCACTCTTGTTTGCGCATGCTCAGTTTGGTGTATGGCTCCCTTCTCCCCGTGTTCAGTTAGAGCAGCGAGTATTCCTCAACAATATATAATCTGAACACAGATGTCCCTGTGCCATATCCAGGTAGTAGTTTGGCTCCTTCCTCGGTGGAACTATTTTTACCAAGTGGTATTCCTAAATTCCTCAGTGTCAGTACAGTACTCTATGCGTCCCCAGCTCTGTGATCAGATGGGACGAAAGGGACTTCTAACAGATTCTAGGAGAGTCCCAATAATGCCAGCATTTGGAGAACTTGGAAAAGTTCCGCAGGTGTCTAATTCGGCATGTCCCTGTTGGCTAGACCGCTTCACTCCTTTGGACATCCCAGGAGCCAGGCCCTCCTGTTGCTACATCAGTCTGTCTCCCCAAATTTGCCCTGCAAGATCTGTGAAAAGACAATATACCCTTGCAGCTTCTGCCAAGTCTCAAGCACATCCTTCTCCGAACACGGATGGTCTTTGTTTACTTTTCCTTATCCTTACAAATATTTTTTAAGGGGCTGGCAGGATGGCTCAGCAGTTAAGAGCACTGACTGCTCTTCCAGAGGATCCGGGTTCAATTCCCAGCACCAAAGGGCAGCTCACAACTGTCTGCAACTCTCATGTGGCACTCACGGTGAAGCAACGGAGTCTAGGTGTTCAGCTGGAGTTGGGGACAGAGGGACCTTAGAGCGGAAACACACATATAATCAAGGATTTGTGGGAGTGTATGGGATTTAACCCTCAGGTCCCAGGGGTCTTTCTAAAGAGGTCAGAGGAAGGACCCAGTTGTCCCTGCTGTCCTTGGAGACAGCATCCCATGCATCTCCCTCCCTCTCTAGCACAGGCACAGTGGCTGGTCATTTGCAGTCAAGAGGGGCACCAGTGCCCAGAGGAGTTTCTACACAGCAGCAGCTAGCTTGGGCACGAGTCACAAGGACACACTGATTCACACGGTTTTGAAAGACAACTATCTCATCCTCATTCTCCTATCGCAGCAAGAGTCCTCATAAGACGTTTCTGAACTTCAGAGGAAAGAAAAGAGAATGGATTTGTGAGGGCTGTCCTCGTGATTCCAGCTCAAGGACTGCTTCAGTTGACCACAGTGTCATAGCCTTATCTATTCCACTGGGCTGGAACGTGAAGTCCGGCACTTGACAATTCAGAAAGCCTTTCCTATAGCTGCTGGCTACAGAGTCCTAAGCTTGAGAATCTCTGGATGGGGTAGGGGCTTGGAGGGTTAGCAGAGCTCCCTGGCCTAGATCCCGGGTCTCACAGAGCCCCTAGGCTCTGCACTCAGGCCACTTGGGTATGGAAGGAGGGACAGTAAAAAAGAGAAGAGTACGGTAGAGCAGCTCAGGGGCTCAGGGGCAGGGGTATTTCTGAGGAGGGCTAGGAGGCCAGAAGTATCTGGGATGGAGACAGTCGCCAAGCAGATAGATGGTGGGAAAGGCTCAGCAATTGAAGTATCTATGTCAGGGTGGCATTGAAAGACGGCTCTGCCTTTACTGTTGCCATCCAACTAATGCGGACTCAGAGGCCGGTGGGGGGTCTTATTAGAATCACGGGCTAGGACTGCTGGCACAATGTTCCACCAACTAAAACAACAGAATTGCTCTGTCAGTGCTAGCGTTCCCATGGTTCCTGCATCTGGAAATCGGATATCAATCAAGGTGTGATCAGTGTCTGACTCCTCTCCTTGCATTTCTTGGCTGGCAGCTACTGGGTTCTCTGCCATCACCCAGGCTGCAAGCTGCCTTCCCTCTTGTATCAGTTATTCGCATGGCAATCTCTTTAGCTACGTGTCTCCTCTCTTCGGATAAAGACACCCACCCATCATCTAGGATTCGAACCCGCCTTAATGACCTCATAGTCTAATGCTGTCTGCAAAGATCCTCCTTTCAGACAAGACACGTGGGCTCAGATGTCAGCAGATCTTTTCGGAGGACAGTTCAGTCCATAACTGCTCTAATTTTATTTCTGTTGCTATAATTAAATAAAGTAACTTGACAAAAAGCAGCTAAGGGTGAATAGGGTTTGCCTTCGCTTGCAGGTTACAGTCCAGCACAGAGAATGAGAGACAAATATCAGGAACTTAAAACATCATGTTTACATGAAGAGAAGAGGAGATGGATGTATGCATGCTTAGTGATTAACTAGCTTCCTCTCTGCTTACACAGCCCAAGGAATGGTACCACCCACTTTGAGACTAGGTCTTCCCACATTAATTAAGACAACCAAAACAATGCCCCCACAGACACACCCATAGGCCACCCTGATATAGACAATCCCTCACTGAGATTCTCTTTCCAGGTTGTATCAAGTTGACAAACCCACCATCTGCCTCAATTCTGATTGCTCTTGGAAATAAACAATTCTGATTGCTCTTGGAAAAGCCTTTCAAATATGTGAAGCCCTTCCAATATCTTCTTAAGGGTCTCACTCCTTAGCCTTAGGCCAGTGGTTCTCAACCTGTGGGTCATGTCCCCCACAAGGGTTGCATAGCAAATATTTATGTTATGATTCATAACAGTAGCAAAAATACAGTTATGAAGTAGCAGGGAAATCATTTTATAGTTGGAGATCACTGCAACTGAGAAACCGTGTTACAGCATTAAGAAGGTTGAGAAGCACTGCCTGAGAGTGACCTGGAACTCAATACCCAGGTCCACCATGCCTTAATCTCTTAATGATGCTCCTGACTCAGCCTCCCAAGTGCTGGGATTACAGGCATGAGCCGAAACACCTGGCTAGTCCTAAATTTTAATAAACATCTGTAGGAGGAGGGCCCGCTTATTGGTCCCGGCCGCCTGGCTAGCTTAGCCCCGAAATAACCACACAGAAACTGTATTAATGAAATCACTGCTTGGCCCATTAGCTCTAGCTTCTTATTGGCTAATTCTTACATATTAATTTAACCCATTTCTAGTAATCTGTGTATTGCCACGTGGCAGTGGCTTACCAGGTAAAATTCTCAGCGTCTGTCTCTGGCAGCTCCATGGCGTTCCTCTCTCTCTGCCTCCTTTCTCCCAGCATGCCATTTAGTTTCCCCCGCCTACCTATGTTCTGCCCTATCAACAGGCCAAGGCAGTTTCTTTATTCATTAATGGTAATCACAGCACACAGAGGGGACTCCCACATCAAACATCAACATTGAAAAGCACACAAGTATGAATGCACAGGTCAGTGAATTCACACCGGGTAAATGCCTGTTCACCCACCCATGTCCAGAAAGAGAGCAGTAAGATAGGGATGATTTAATGAGCATTTTCCTCTCAAAATCCTCATACTAATTATAAATCTGGTCTACGGATGATGAGAGAGGACTGCATAGCATCCTACAGCTGAAAGGGGAAAGGTACCGAGGCCTCTCTCTACTGTGAGACTCCCCTTGTCAACTCTGGTCTTGAAGAATGAGACAGGTGACCACCTATCCAGATGAAAGGAAGAAGGCATCTATGGTGGTTTGAAAGAAAATGGTCCCCGAAGGGAGTGACGCTATTAGGAGGTGTGACCTTGTTGGAGTAGGTGTGGTCTTTTAGGGGGAAGTGTGTCACCGTGGAGGCGGGCATTGAGGTTCATATGTGCTCAAGCCACACCCAGTGTCAGAGACCATTTCCTGTTGCCAGTCAAGATGAAGGACACCTGGCTACTTCTCCAGCACCATGTCTGCCTGTACAACACCACATTGCACCATGATGATAATGGGCTAAATCTCTGAAAATGTAAGCCACCCCAATTGAATGCTTTTTGTATTTTTTAATAATTTGTTTAAATTTATTTTATGTTCACTGGTGTGAAGGTGTCAGGTCCCTGGGAACTGGAGTTACAGACACTTGTGAGCTGCCACATTGGTGCTGGGAATTGAACCTGGGTCTTCTGGAAAAGCAGCCGGTACTCTTAACCACTGAGCCATCTCTCCAATTCCAAATGTTTTTCCTTTATAAGAGTTGCCTTGGTCATGGTGTCTCTTCACAACAATAAAACCCCTAACTAAGATACAACCCCAGGTTCAGGATCAAAGGCAATCAGGAAAGCAGCATAAACTTGGGACAGGTGACTGGCTCCATTTGTCTGAGACAGGATCTTGGTAGGAGAATTTTGCAAGATTTGGGAGACAAGCCTACATATCTGGACTTTATTCTGTGGCCAAATTAAAAAAAAAAAAAACACTGAAGTAAGCCAGTCCTGGTAGTACCAGAGACTGAGGGAAAAATCACAAGTTCAAGGCATGCCTGGGTTGCAGAAATACTTCAAAATCAGCCTGAGAAACTCACTGAGACCCTGCCTCAACATGATAAAAAGTATAAAAGTCAGATGGTGGTGGTACATGACTTTAATCCCAGCACGAAGGAGTCAGAGGCAGGCAGATCTCTGAGTTCAAGGCCAACCTGGTCTACAGAGTGAGTTCCAGAACAGCCATAGCTACACAGGGAAACCCTGTCTCGAAAAACCAACATAATAATAATAAAATGAAGAGAGGACTGGTGTCCAATGAGATGGCTCAGGGGAGAAAGTTTCCTGATGCCCGAGGACCTAGTGACTCACATGGTAGAAGGAGACAAGTGACTGCCACAAACTTCCCTCTGACCTCCACGTGCACCAACACACACTCACTTAAACAAAACATAATAAAAAAAAATACTTACCAAGCACTTCTTCAGCCTAGTTCAACTTGAAAGACTGAGTGTTAACCAGACAACAGGCAAATCGTATGTAGAAACAGAGCCCTGGTTCACAGCCTCTATCCACCTGCCCAGAAAGCCAGCCTCAGATCTACAATTAACGGCTCAGGCAGCTGACTGTATCCACCGGATGATCTCTGGCAACAATCCAGAAACTAGCCAGCAAGCCCTGGGCCGACGGCACCAAACAGCTGGGCACTCTGATGATAGCCAACCTTTGCACCTTTGTCTCTACCTCCAACACTGGACCCAATGAAAACCAAACATATACTCCTAGCCGGTCACATGTGGTGCCTACTGAAGGAGACCCCAGAACAGTGCGGGCTTCCTCCCAGACCCCATATTAGGCAGAAACCACACCCAAACACCTGTTTTCACAGAGAGATCCTTTATTAAGCGTTGAAGAAAAGTTAAAGTGAGTTCTTTCTGACCAGGCAGAAAAACAGCAGCAAACGACCTTGCAGGTGTCATTCTTAGGAGGAGAAGAAGGGGAGTCTGTGTTAGAATGGGCTAGGATGCTGTGGCAAGGGAGACAGGGGATGAGGGAGAGGAGGGAGGGGACAAAGGAGGGGGAGGGGTATTTGTCCTGGAAGAGTATTTGTCTGGATAGAGAGGAGACGGATATGGCACACAGGCAAAAGGCAGTTTATAAAGGTAAGGGAGAAACCCCTTAGGATAAGGTGTTTAATTTTAATTGAGCATGTTAATTAGGTGAGCCAAAGGGGGTTTTTGATTCCTGAACCTTGGTAGTCAGTCTCAGGAGGAAGTGGCCAAATAAGGGAACAGACCTTGGCATCTAGCTTTAGGAATGTAATCTAACCGTTTTTTTTAGCAAGGCAGAGGGAATGGGAGGGAAGGGTAAGGCATGCCAAGTCACATGCTCAAGTAGGCTAATGTCCCTTCACCTACTCCCCAGTTTCAGTAGCACAGCAAACAATCTACAGTCAACACGGACTGAAGACCAATGGCCTTCAAGAAACTCTTTAGCCTTCAGCACCAGATTGGGTCAGCTGAGGTGTCCAGCTTCAGGGACTGACCAGCTCCTGGGTTTTCAGCACCTCCGGCATGGGGTCAGTCTTTGGTTAACTGTCCAGTTCCCCACTTCATAATATATCCCCATTCTTCTGGTTAGTTCTAGAGAACACTAACTAGCCCAGCCAAATTTCTGAAAATACCAGCCACTAAAATGGATGCCTAGGGCTGGAGAGATGGCTCAGAGGTTAAGAGCACTGGTTGCTCTTCCAGAGGTCCTGAGTTCAATTCCCAGCAACCACATGGTGGTTCACAACCATCTATAATGAGATCAGGTATCCTGGCATGCATGCAGTTAGAACACTGTATACATAATAAATAAATAAAATCTTTAAAAAAAATAAAATGGATGCCTAATCAAGGGGACGAGGGTTGAACAAGAGACAGACTCGAACCCAGAGACGTTGAATGGAGGTATTGGGGAGGTACCAGGGCGATGGCACTTTTAAGACAATGACTTCTCAATCCTGGTAGTCGTCAAATCGCCTTTGAGAAGGTCTCTGGATTTTTAACACACACTCTGCCCATCCGCTTTGAGATGTGCTGATTCAGCATCTCGGAGAGTGTCTGAAATCACTCATTTAAAAGTCCCTCAGGGTGTCTTGATGCTTACGCTTGCCAAGGGCTGCCGCCTGTAGTGGGGCACTTGATAGTTGGATGGGTGCCAGAAGTCAGGACCAACAGAGATAAAGAATCTCAGGCCTGTGCTTCATCAGTGAGGACCATGACAATGGCATTGTCAGAGGGAAGGAGGGAGGCAGGTGGTAGCTGTTTTTGCACAGCGAGGGGCGAGGAGGTTTAGGGGGTGACTTACAGACCTGCAGACAGATGACCCTGACCTTTGGGCAGCTGGGAAGCAGCTGGAGCTGAGGAGACTCTAATCACTCACGACCTCTAGACTTTGACATTTGGGTAGGAAAGAGAGAAGTCCCCTGCATCACCCCGAGCTGTGTCCTTCAGCTGGAGGATGTGAAAATTGCTGTCAGCCTCGCTAATTGATTTAGCCAGGCCATCAGCAGGATCATCTGAAACAGATAAGACTGTGTCCTGGAGTGATTTGGGTCTGCAGAGTCCCCCCCCTTACAGTCAAACAAACCCTGAGAGAAATGTCTTAAGTGGAGTCTTCCATAAACCCTGCCCTTTGCCAGTGGTTGCCATTAGACTCCAGTGACCGTTGTTAACTGACCAGAAAGCCTGTTTTCACAAATACATCCTGGATCCATAAAGGGATCTTTGACCCCACCCCCACCCCGGTACTCCCAAAAGGCAAAATCATATCTGTGAAAAGGCCTGACACGATCAATTTCCAAATTAACCTGAAATAGCTATTTAAGTTCAAATGAAGTAACGGTCAGGAGTCACGACGCCATAACACAGACATGAACCTGACCTGCTAAATGCCACAAGATAGAGAACTGAGTGATTTCTCTGGTGGATGTGGACAAGCATGGATCCGTCTGGATGATTTACAGAAGATTCGTTTTCCCTCAATCCCCCTGCTTGTCTGCCATCTCTGAGGCTGTGCACTGTAGACATTGCCTTGCTTTTCAGTGTTCGGGTATCCTGTGCTGGGAGTTCTCTCCTGCCCAGAGCATCTGCCCTTAGCATCTGGCACGGAAGGCAGGCCTTTCCATATATATATGGAATATATATATGAATGCTTATTTATTTATCGAGTAGTTTAGAATGTGGCATACTTGGAATGGGACGGTACAGTGTGATTGGCTGAGATCATACTGGCATAGAAAGGACTCTTAATTCAACACAGTCTGAGAGGAGAGACAGAAACAGAGGAAGAAGTTGGTGACATGATGAGGCAGGGGTTGTTGAGAGGAATCTAAAAGCCCAGGATTGTTGGGTTCATAACCCCCACCCCTTCACGCATGCACGCATGCACGCACGCACGCGCACACCATCCCCAGGTTTCCCAGGACATGCAAGTGCCGTCAGACTTCTGGTCTCAAGAACAGTCAGGCTGCTAGGCTCTGCAAGGCTTCAAGGACTGATGTAACTCGGGTCATGAAGGAATGAAGAAAGGACAGACCCAAGAGCAGAAAAGCTGGGACCCGGTAGGCCGCGCTCACTCTGATGGAGGGCTCCCGCTGCAACACGGAACCTCAGCACTCGGCACGTTTATTTTTTACACCAGAATAGAGGAGGCAAGAAGAATGCAGCACACAGCTGAACATGGAGGCAGGTTTGGCTAATCTCAGTAGGAGGTGTCTTTAGGGGAGCAGTCTCAGGCAGCAGTCACCCCAGAAGAAAAGCTATGATTGATAGATTGATAGTTTCTGCACTCACTGTTAACATTCACCATCGGACCCAAGGAAGGATTTGCTAGCCCTTCAAGCCTCACTTAGAGAAGACTTTGCCACTCCGTGTGTCTGAGCCCATGGGGCTCTTAACATGGCTGAGTATGTCGAGATAAGTGATACAGTTCACTCGGGACTTCAGCCACTCCTTCCACAGGCACTCGGGGCTTCCTCTAGTCCCCCAGCAGACAATTGACATCTGCAGTCT
Organism: Ondatra zibethicus; assembly: GCA_004026605.1. NCBI lineage: Eukaryota > Metazoa > Chordata > Mammalia > Rodentia > Cricetidae > Ondatra > Ondatra zibethicus. The sequence goes on from PVIU01000707.1 coordinate 233,538, forward strand.
GTGGGACTTGAGACATCTGCAGTCTGTGGGACTCGGTTTCTCGGTGCTCTTCATTAACATACCCTGGGGTCCAGCCCATCTCTATGCCGTGCAGCTTTGCTGCTCTGAGAAGGTTCCAGATTCAAAGGTCTTTCCCTTGCTGTTTAGGAAATGGATGTTTAAATGAGGGAGACTGGAAGAGTCAGGACAGGGAAACAGGGCTAGGAGGTCAAGACTTCTCATGAAGGATTTTAGAGCCAGCAGTTGTTAGCCACAGTGTATATAGAGTGAGTGGAATATGGGAGGACTTCAGACAACAGGGTTAGCCCTCCACCCACATTTGTGGATTCCAGCAAACACAAATAGAAAACACTTGGAGGGAGGTGTGTTAGCCTGTACCAGTTTTTTTTTTTTAAAAAAACCACTGTTTTCTAAACAATAAACCCAACAACGGTTTATATGTCATTTCTGTTTGATTGTTGTTATGAATCCTAAGGGATGATGTAGGGTTAACAACAGGACATGCCCAGGGTACTCCCAAAGACCACACCATTTTCCATGAGACTGGGAAACACACAGAGTAGGTTATATGCCTAGGGTCCTGGGGTCAACACCTCCCTCCTGTAGATATCAAGGAACAGTTACAACTAACACAAAACAGACCCTCGGTGGCTGCTTTCCTCCGTATATGATGGTACATGATAGAGAGAAGAGCTGAAGGAATGTTTGGAGAAGGCTTGCTGTGACCTCCGCCCCAGCAGCTCCAGCCCAACCCCACAGGGCTCGCTCACTCACTCATGAAGGTTTTTGCCAAAGTGCAAGGATGTAAAAGGCCTTCTTTCCCCAAAACATGCATTCGGAATGCCTTGCTTTATCCAAAACACAAATCCCTCTTGGTTTGTGCTGTGTTACCTCAACCACAGAAAAGCCCAGTTCACAAAACGATAGGGAAAAGAAAGAGAGAAAGAAAGAAAGAAAGAAAGAAAGAAAGAAAGAAAGAAAGAAAGGAAGGAAGGAAGGAAGGAAGGAAGGAAGGAAGGAAGGAAGGAAAGGTCACAGCTGCTGCCAGTTGCCCAAGAGAGCAACTTCTCATGGCTTCTCTAGTTGTTCAGTGACAGGGGTGTGGCCACACGCACCTCTGCACAGACAGGGGAGAGAGTGTGCATGGGTGCCCATCCTGTGGCTCACTCTTCAAAACCCCTGCTTTTTCATTCCCTGTAGCACAGGGAGCTAGCTAGATGTATTTACAAAAGCTGATGTGATTTTCAGCAAGTCGTATGTCTGCTCTGGTCGGGAGTAAGTTTGTTGGAGACACGGAGGTGGGGGAGATACCTTGATGCAGGCGTTGACAGACTGGTCTTTTTATACAGTTCTATTTTTAGTAAGAATACAAAATAATGAATTTCATTATGACACTTTCATAAATTATACATTCATATAGATGGATGGATACATACATAAGTGATAGATACAGAAACATACATACATACATACATACATACATACATACGTGATAGGTAGATACATACATACGTGATAGGTATATAGATACATACATGCATATGTGATAGGTAGATACATACATACATATGTGATAGGTATATAGATACATACATGCATATGTGATAGGTAGATACATACATACATATGTGATAGGTATATAGATACATACATGCATATGTGATAGGTAGATACATACATACATATGTGATAGGTATATAGATACATACATGCATATGTGATAGGTAGATACATACATACATATGTGATAGGTAGATAGATACATACATGCATATGTGATAGGTAGATACATACATACATACGTGATAGGTATATAGATACATACATGCATATGTGATAGGTACATAGATACATACATGCATGATAGGTAAGTAGATACATACATACATACATACGTGATAGGTAGATACATACATACATATGTGATAGGTATATAGATACATACATGCATATGTGATAGGTAGATACATACATACATATGTGATAGGTATATAGATACATACATGCATATGTGATAGGTATATACATACATACATACATACATACGTGATAGGTATATAGATACATACATGCATATGTGATAGGTAGATACATATATACATGCATATGTGATAGGTAGATACATACATACATATGTGATAGGTAGATAGATACATACATGCATATGTGATAGGTAGATACATACATACATACATACATACATACATACATACATACATACATACATACATAATAGAGCTTTACCTTGCTCTTATTTGCCTCTTCCTAAATCTTCCTTCCTTCCTTCCCCCTGGACAGTGGTTTCTTTCTTTCTCCCAGGACTCCTTTCTGCTTTCATGCTACATATATTCATGTAGAATATAGTTAGGTCTAGACTGAGTATATGCAAGAACACATGTGATATTTGCCTCCCCTCCTCTACCCTTTCCTGCTCCCTGTTCCCCCTCTTTTAGACCTCACTGCCCCCCCCGAATCCTCCTCCTACTTTCATATATAAATAAAAATCGACACTTCTCATATGAGAGTAAAAGTGCAGTGTTTGTTTTTCTGAGTCTGGCTTATTTCACTAGTTACATCTATTTTCCTCCAATGACATAATTTTGTTCTTCCCCAGGGCTAGATAAATCTCCGTTGTGTATATGAGTACATCACGTTTTCATTATCCGTTCACTTGTTGATGGATAACTAGGCTGCTTTCACATTTCAGACCCTGCGCGTAGTGCAGAAAGGGTCACTATATTGTGGAAACTTAGAGTCCTCCAGCTAGGTGTGGTACAGCTGGGTCAATGGTAGATCTAATCTTTTTCTTTTCCCCCTAGTTTTTCGAGACAGGGTTTTCTCTGGGTAGCCCTTGGCTGTCCTGGAACTCGCTCTGTAGACCAGGCTGGCTTCAAACTCACAGAGATCCGCCTGCCTCTGCCTCCCGAGTTGGGGGATTAAAGGTATGCACCACCACAACCCGGTAGATCTAATCTTAACTTGTTGAGGAGTCTCCACGCTGACTTCCACAAGGGCTGCGCCAGTTTACACTCCCAACAACATGGTTAAGAGTTCCCCTTTCCCGAGGTGCTGGCCAGCATTTCTTGTCATCACTTGTCTCCCTGACCACCAGCCTGACTCTGGTGAGATGGAACCCGGATGCCGTCTTCATGAGTCTTCCCCTGATGGCTGAGGAAGGGGCACATTTTCTCAAGCTCTTGCTGGACACTTGGATTTCCTTCTTAGAGAACTGTCTGTTCTACTCATCTGCCCAGTTATTAAGTGGATGGTTTGCTTATGGCGAGGTTTGAAAGTGGTATAACCTGGGCCCTTGTTCTCCATCCCTGCCAATCTCCCCTCTGCTTGGTCAAGGGTGTTGGTGATGCTTTCTGCTGTGTTCTTGATTTTACCCATGCAGTTGTTCACTTTCAACACTTGCACTGGTTTCTGGTGTTTTTTCCGTTTGTTGTTTGCTTAAACCTCGCTCTTCTTATTGCATTTCCTTCCATTTTGTTGTGTTTTTGGCTTCTCTCTCCAGTCTGGATGGATTTCCTGACTTCATTTGTATGCTTGCTTGTGTCCTCTTTGAGGACATTGATTATCTCTTTAACGATATTTTATTTATTTAATATATATATGTGTGTTAATAGAGACTGCTCGTTCATTTCTTGGCTGCCCAGACCCAAATAATAACACAGAAACTATATTAATTACAATATTGTTTGGCCAATATTTCTAGGTAACTCTTACATCTTAAATTAACCCATTTCTATTCATCTGTGTATTGCCACTAACCAGTGCCAGCATGTTACTCCTTCGGCAGCTACATGGCATCTCCCTGACCCTGCTTACTCTCTCTGTATATCATATTTCCCACCTGGCTTTGCTCTGCTAAGCCATTGGCCAAAACAGCTTTACTCATTAACCAGTGGTAATAAAACATAGTCACAGCATACAGAGGGGAATCCCACATCATATGTGTGTAAGCCTGAGTTAGTGTGTGGACATCATGCGCATGCCAGAGCCAGTGATGACCAGCAGAGGGCGTCAGATTCATTCCCTGGAACTGAAGTTAGAGGCAGTTGGGAGCTCCATCATGTGGGTACCAGGAACTAAACCTGGATCCTCCATAAAAGCAGCAAGTGTGGGGGCTGGAGAGATGGCTCAGCGGTTAAGAGCATTGCCTGCTCTTCCAAAGGTCCTGAGTTCAATTCCCAGCAACCATATGGTGGCTCACAACCATCTGTTATGAGGTCTGGTGCCCTCTTCTGGCCTGCAGGCATACACGCAGACAGAACATTGTATACATAATAAATAAATATTTTTAAAAAAAAAAAAAGCAGCAAGTGTCTTGACTGCTGAGCCATCTCTCCAACCCCTTGGTCATTGATCAATTTTTAAAATAAATGTTTGAATTCTTCAAGTAGCATTTTATCCATTCCAGTATCCTTATGGGGAGGGGAGCAGTGGGAGACAGAGTCTCACTTGGTAGTCCTGGCTGGTACTGGTCTGGAACTCATTGTGTAAACCAGTCTAGCCTCAAACTCATGGAGACCGGCCTTCCTCTGCCTCCCAAGAGCTGGGATTAAAAGCAGACACCACTTACCACTTTGCCCAGACATTTCCAAATCTCCGGCCGCAGTGGGTAAAGAGTTAATCAGCATGTAAAGGCGTCTCCTTGCCTTCTTTTCCGTGAGTCTGGTGTCTTGGGGTGTAACTTATGCCTCTGCTGCCTCGGCTATTTTAGGGTTTTATTCTGGGGTCGCCTCAGTGAGCCGCCTCCTCCTAAGGATTGGGTGCCTCCTTATCCCATTCAGAGAGGAGAAAGCCGGTGCTTTGGGTGAGGCTCCTGCCTCCCGTCCCCACAGGAAGCTGAAGCTATTTATCTTGGCTCACTTTTGCCTGCAGCCTCGCCCTTCTGTTCCTCCTCACTTGCCATTTGTCCCATCATCCCCTTGTGGGTTTCCATGCTCTTCCTTTTTTTTCTATTTTTCCTTGGCTCTTTCCCCTCACAATGTCACACTGTTTGTAGTCTGCCATCTTAACTGGAAATCCCTAAAACTCATTATTATTATTATTATTATTATTATCATTATTATTACCCCTTTCAAACTAGCTAAGAAACAAGACCGTCAGTTACCTTCCGGAGCTTCTTTGAGAGTGGATCCTAGCATAGGGCTGCGATGACATAATACCACAAACGGGGCTGCTTCAACAACAGAAATTAATTTCCTTACAGCCCTAGTGGAGGTTACCGGGCCAAGATGAAGATATCTGCAAGATTGGTCTCTCTCCTTGGTTCGTACACGGCCGCCTCCTCCCTGCGCCTTTAAAGGTGCTTCCTTCTGCGTTTGCGTGAGTCCTATTGGCTTCTCCTGCGGAGAGTAACCGCACTGGAGTCGGAATGATGAGCAGCTTACAGCCAGTGTTCTGTCCTCCTTCACCAAAACCGTGTGGACCAGATCAACCCGGAGTGGCATAGCGGCATCTGTATCGGTGACTCCTCTTAGGGCTGTGACTGATCGCCAGACAAACGCAACTTAAAGAAGGCCGGGTTTATTCCGGCTCATGGTTTAAAAAGAGACAACGCCTGTCAAGGCAGAAAAGGCGTTGTGACAGGAGTGTGAGACAGTTGGCTGAAGCGCACCCACAGAGGGATGAAGGCCGCTTGCTCAGGTGTTTCTCCTTTTTACTCAGCCCAGGACTCCACTCCATCACTTGGTGCCAGCCACACTCAGGGCAGGGGTCTCCTTGCTAAGTCTTTCTGGAAAACCCCACATGAATACACCCAGAGGTGTGTTTCCATGGTGATTCTAACTGCAGTCCAGTTGACAATAGAGATGACCTGTGCGGAGACACTCTTGAAAAGTAGTGTATATTCAAATGGAACTTTTCAATGGACCGTTTCTTTCTAAACACCAAGGGAATCCAGTCAACCTGAGTCAACGCAATAAGGAAGTCGCCCTGCTTTGATCCTTGCAATGAAAGCTGCCTCTGGTAACCTGAGTTAACCAATAGACCTTTTTTTCCTATTGTGTTTCCTTGTTCCCTGCAAACCCCACTGTCCTGCCATGGCCCAGCAATTCTCACTCCAAGTCTGTAGAGTAAAGGCTGTCACCATTCATGATGTGAGAATAAAACCCAATTAGATCGTTAATGAAAGTTGTTGTAATTCTGTCTTTGGCATCCGCCCCACTGTAGTTCAATTACTTCTTTAGAGACCTAATCTCTAAAGAGCTAGGGGGAGCTGGGGGATTTGGGGGGTAGCTCAGTCGGCAGAGTGCTTGCCCAGCTCCCAGGAAACCCTAGGTTTGAGCTCCAGCACTCTGTAAACCAAGTTTGGCATAATTCCAACACTTGGAAGGTGGAGGCAGGAGAATTAGGAATTCAAGTTCTCTTATAGAATATTACTTTAGGGTGTGTTACTTTTGTTTATGCTGCGGAACATTTGTTTAATGTTTAAAGCTGTGTTGTTTTTGCTTATGCTGCGTTTGTTGAACTCTGTGAAGCTGTGGTTCTTTGCCTATCTAAAACTCCTGATGGTCTACTAAAAAGCTGAACGGCCAATAGCAAGGTGGGAGCAAGGACAGGCGGAGCTGGCAGGCAGAGAGTAAAAATAGAAGAAAAAAATGAGGAAGAAAAAGAGCAACGAGAGAAGGGGAGAAGGGCATCAGGGGCCAGCCGCCCAGCCAGCCACGGAGTAAGAATAAAAGTAAGGTATACAGAAGTAAGACAAGGAAAAAGCACAGGAGCAAAGGGTAGTTGGGATAATTTAAGAAAAGCTGGCAAGAAATAAGCCAAACTAAGGCTGGGCATTCATAAGTAAGAATAAGCTTCCATGCGTGATTTATTTGGAAAGTGGGTGGTGGGGCCTTAAAAGAGTAAAAGAGCAAAAACAACCAACAATGAAGTTCATCCTCAAATAGATGAGGAGTTTGAGGCCAGCCTGACTTACATGTAACCCTATCTCAGAACCAAACCAAAATCCTAAAAAGCACCATCATCTTCATATGTAGTCCTGTTGGGTCTCTGTGGTAGTCTGAATGTAGTTGGCCCCCATAATCTCCTAGTGAGTGGTACTATTAGGAGGTGCAGCTTTGTTGAAGTGGGTATGGCGTTGTTAGAGGAAGTGTGTCACTGTGGGCTTTGAGGGTTCCTGTGCTCACAATATCGCCCAGTGTCTCAGATGACTTCCTGTTGCCTGCAAAATGTAGGACTCTCAGCTCCCTCTCCAGCACGTCTGCCTGCATGCCACCATGTCCCACCATGACAATGGACTGAAATTCAGAACTGTAAGCCAGTCCCAATTAAATGTTTTGCTTTCTAAGAGCTGTCATGGTCATGGTATCTCGTCACAGCAAGAAAAAACTAAGACAGTCTTCAACACACTTTCACCCCATAATATATACATAATATATGTAACTTAACTTGGTTTAACATTCTTGAACATAAGACAGCTAAAAGCCCATCCAGACATGGTAATTATTACACTTAACTCTAAATTATCCCCACGGCTCATATTTGAAACTTGTTCCTTGACCGGGGACACTATTTTGAAGGTTGTGGGACCTTGAGGAGGTGGTGCCTTGCTGGTAGAATTAAGTCACGGGGGTGGGGTGGACCTTTGAAGGTTATACTCTCCTGTTCTAGTTTGTTCTGTTGCTGTGATACAACACTAACCAAAAGCAACTAAGAGAGGGAAGGGTTTATTTGGTTTATACTTCCAAGACCATCGTAGGGAAGTCAGGGAAGGAACTCCAGCAGGAACTTGAAGGCAACCCTGCTTGGCATTCTACATGGCATTACCTCGGACCAAGGGACTCACTCACAGCCAAGGTGTCTAACAGAAACCGTGGAGGAAAAAATGCTGTGTGATGGTTTATGCAGGCTTAGCTTCCTAACACAGCTGGTGTAGCAGACTTTCTTGGACCGCCAGCCCCCAGCTCATGACACGGAGACTTATGTTAATTATGGATGCTCGGCCTTAGTTTAGGCTTAGTTCTAGCTAGCTTTTTTTTTTTAATTAACCCGTTTCTATAAATCTATGTGCTGCCCTGAGAATTGTTTACCTCATCTATGTACGTTCATCCTGCTTTCCTGCTTCCTCTGTGTCTGGCTGGCTGGCCCCTGGCTGGCTGACCCTGGGCTGGCTGGCTGGCTCCCCTTTTCTCCCTCCCCTCCAGCCCCGCTTGTCCCTTCTCTGCCTAGCCATTGGCCACTCAGCTTTTTATTAGGCACCAATCAGGTGCCTTAGGCAGGCAAGGCCAAACAGTAACATATCTTTACACAGTTAAGCAAATGCAGCATAAACAAATGCAACACAACTTTACATAGTTAAACAATTACTCTGCAACACAAATACAACATATCTTTACATAGTTAAACAAATATTCTATCCTCTAACAGCCTGGAACCACTTGACCAGGGAATAGCAATGCCCACATGCTTGCCGGATAGGGAACAACTTGTAGAAGTCAAACTTGGGTCATCAGATTTTGTGTAAAGTGCCTTTCCCTGCTAAGCCATCTCACCAGTCCGATTTTGTGTTTTCTTCCCTTCTCCCCACAAAATACTGGGCATCCTATCAGTTCTGAAGAATCTGGGTAAGAAGGGAGAGAGGAAGAAGAGTGGGACCAGGGAAAATGGCTGATACCTGGAGGAGGAGTCAAGGGCCAGTGAGAGCAGGGGAGAAGATACCTGGAGGAGGAGTCAAGGGCCAGCAAGAGCAGGGGAGAGGACCAAACCCTGAGTGAGAAGGAAAATGGAATCAAGACTGAGGAATGGGAGTGGCCTTGGTTTGGCTGGTTTTGAATCTTTTGAGACAGGGTCTCACTTCACAGCTCAGGCTGGCCTTGAACTCATCATTCTTCTTTGACTTCCCCTGGCTAATAGTGGAGAGGTTCTTAATACTCCGCTCAATCTGCTCAATAACCTGAATGATTGCTTAGAGACATTGAACAGACAAAAGTGTGGCTGGTATGAAGCCAAGGTAAGTCCAGTGAGACTCAGCCATAAAAGATTTCAGAGGGTCAGGTAAAGGTCAAGGACAGAAAGAGAGGATCTTCCTGGGTTTTTATTGTTGTTTTGCTTTGTTTTTTGAGACAGTGTTTCTCTGTGTAACAGCCTTGACTGTCCTGGAACTTGTTTTGTAGACCAGGCTATCCTCAAACATATAGAGACAATTGCCCTCTGTGTGTCCTGAGTGTTATATTAAAGGTGTGAGTCACCAGCTAGATCAGTTGGTAGAGCATGAGACTCTTAATTTCAGGGTCATGGGTTCAAGCCCCACATTGGGCGCCATTCTGTTCACTGAGTTTTTCTGTCCTGCTCGGTTCCCACAGTTGTTAAGTCCCAAAGAAATCACACAGAAGCCTACATTAATTTTAAACTGATTGGCCCATTAGCTCAGGCTTCTTATTAACTAATTCTTATAACTTACATTAGCCCACAATTCTTGTGTGTGTTAGCCACATGGCTTAGTACCTTTTTCAGCAAGGCAGTCACATATTGCATCCTGTGTGTTTGGGTGACAACTGCAGACTGAGATTTCCTATTCCCAGAATTCTCCTGTTCTTATTGCCCCGCCTCTAGTTCCTGCCTGGTTGTCCTGCCTATACTGCCTGCCTGGCTACTAGCCAATCAGGATTTTATTAAAATATGATTGACAGGGTACAAACCATTGTCCCACAGCAATGCTGGGCCTAATTTTGCTCTTACATCTAGGAGAATTGACCGAATGGAGAAAGGTCATGCTCTTGTGTGGAGAACTGCCTACTGCAATCCTATTAGTTGATTGCCTTGGTATAATTATGTAGAACTTAATCTTTCCTCAGAAAGAGCAGCCTCAGGCTGGGGATGCAGCTCACTTAACTGCATGGAGTGTAGGCCCATATTTCTACATGATATGGTGGCCAGAATCTCAGGCCATAGTTTGCACCTGCCACACAGGAGGTGGTCACCGCATGAACAAAGGGTCAGGATATGCTAATGTTGTTGTGCTCCTTCTTTGTAATTTGGAGGATGCCTGAAAAGAGATGTTAATTCGGCCTACGTGACAGAGCTGGCATGCAGAGCAGGAAGACATGACAGAGCAGACACAGGTAGATGTGGATGTGACCACAACCATTCACCTGGTTACCTAGGAAACAGGATGCTAATGAATTTCCCCCTCAGTTTATGTTTTGATGTAAAAGCTGTTATTGGAGAATAAACGCAGAGGAATTTTCAGGATGTGAACTCAGGCTTTCATGAGGGATCACTGAGAATCTTCCTCCCGATAAAGCCGTGTGAGTTGTCTCAATTATTCCCACACCTCCCCTCTGGTCCAGAGAAATAATTTATGAGTCCAGGCTGGCACCGGACCCCAACAGTGGGGCCCTCGGTTCAATCCTCAGCACTACATAAACCGGGCATGGTGATGCCCATTGCAGCCTCAGTGCTCAGGATGCAGAAGGAAGAGAAGTAGAAGTTCTACTCATCTTTGGTGGTCTAGTGAGCTCACGGCCAGGATAGGCTACAGGAGATTCTTTCTCAGAAAAGAGAGAAAGAAACTGCTCACAGTTTTAATGCCAGCACACAGGAGGCAGAGGACGGAGGATTTCTGTGAATTTAGACCTGGTCTACTCAGCACATGTGAGGTCCACCAGGACAAGGTAGTGAGACCCTGACTCAAAAAAAAAAAGTGAAAAAGATTCCAGTATTTGGGGGCTAGGGAAATAACTATAACATTTAAAACGCTATAAAACTAGAATAATTTATATCATAGATATTCTATAATGCTCTTAACATTTTTCTAATACCACACTGTTAGATTTTATAATGTAAAGCAGTGTGATGATAGTGTTCAACTAAACAGATCAAAAGAACATAAGTCTATTGATAAACATATTAAAAATTAAATGTATGATTAAAAAAGTCATCATAAAAATCAAAGGGAGAGAAAGAAAAACAGAATGTTCTTTGAAAATAACAAATAAGTCATCTGGAGAGATAAATCTTATCAGCTAGTCACTACAAACCTGCAACTCAATAAATTCCAGATGATCTTTATTTTTAAATATAACAAAGGATAAAATAGAATCAAACACATAGTAAACATTTGGACAGAGCCATGATGTTTCCACTAAGAAACAGCTGAAGAGATTTTAATAGCTATGATGTCAATTTGTTCTAGTGAAAACCAAAAAGAAAACAGAAACACTAAAAAAATTTAAGCACAATGTGACACAAGACTGAGCTCTCCTTTCCATGTTTTTGCTTGGTTTGTGGCGCAGCATATGTGCATGTGTGGGGGTGGGTTTCGTGCGTCTGTGTGTACACATACAAAGGCCACACGAGGACGTCCAGTGTTGTCCTCTATCACTCGGTATGGTGCATTTTAAGACAGGACCTGTCACTGAACCCGAAGCTCACTGTTTCAACTAGGCTGCCCCATCAGCAAGCTCCTGAGATCTCCCTATCTATGTGTCCCCCTTCTTCCCCCACTGGGGTTATAGACACCCACAGCCACACTTTACTTTGGTGTAGATGCTGGGATTTGAACTTGGGCCCTTTAGAAGAACAGCAAGGGCTTTTAACTGCTGAGCCATCTCTCTAGAATCCTGTTTCTATTCTTTGAGAATGAACCTCATGTAGCTCAGGCTTGCCCCAAGAAAGCTTGGTAGCTAAGGATAACTTTGAACTCCTGATCCTCCTGCCTCTGCTTCCCAAATTCTGAGGTTAGGGGGCTGGAGAGACGGCTCAGTGGTTAAGAGCACTGACTGCTCTTCCAGAGGACCCAGGTTCAATTCCCAGCACCCACATGGCAGCTCACAACTGTCTGAAGATCCAGTTGCAGGGGATCTGACACCTTCACACCAATGCACATAAAATAAAAAGTTAAATAAACCATAAAAATATTTAAAAAAACAAATTCTGAGGTTACAGGTATGTGCCACAAGACCTCGATTAGAGTTAAGTTCATTAAGACGATTAGAATAATTGCAAGATCATCCCCCTAAAAATACATAGGTAATCTGGTGAATAAAATCAGTGAACACATTCATGGAAAAATGACTAAACCAAAGCATCCAATGAGTTACAGACATAAACTCTCTGCCATTCCAGTCAATTAGCCTCCTCAACTTCCAACTAGCCTAAAAATAAAGTAATATTATTAGCTATCTATCCTAAAAATAAGAAAATGGTAAACTGTGAAAAGTCTTGATTTACTAAAGCCTTTAAGGCGGTATAATTTCCTTTTATGTGTATGAGTGTATGTGTGTGTACCGTGTACATGGCTGGTACCCTCAAAGACCAGAGGGGGCTTCAGATCTCTTGGAACTGGAATTACAGGCAGTTGTAAGCCTCTATGTGGGTGCTGGGGAGCAAGCCTGGGTCCTCCAAAGAGCAGCAGGTGCTCTTAACCACTGAGCCATCTCTCCAGCTCATTTAACTTTTCATATAAACCTACGTAAAATAATTTTATATAAGTAGAAACCCAGTCAGATATATTCCCATGCTGGGGATCTTGTTCAGTGACTGGGCACTTAACTTGCATGCTGAGGGCCTGGGTTCCACCTGCAGAATCTCAAAAATAAAATTGAAAGAAAACCAAATGGGAAACCAGAGCATTGCTTCTGACATGTTTGGAATGCTTGGCTCCATGCATGTTCCACAGGAAGAAACATGCACATGGTATAACTTCTCACCATCTGAAACAAAACCTACACAGAGAGAAAAGAATGAAAATATGCGTATGAGTAAGTTGGGACCTAGTGGTGCAGACGAATAATCTCACCACGCAGCTGCAGGAGGAGTTCTGGAACAGCCTGGGCAACTGAGTGTCTCCATACAAAAAGATAAAAAGGGGCCAGGGATGTAACCTATGTTGGACTGCTTGCCTATCATTTACAAGGCTTCGGCTCCATCCTCAGGAGTGAAAAAAAAAGTAAACATATATGTGGTACGAGTGTATATACACAGATAGGGATGTATATACGTATATCTGTAATTTAGAAACTATATTTCTGCCATTACGTTTATTTTCTGTCTTTGAAAAAAAATGAAGAGGCCATGTCCCAGATATTTCATGGAAGCACACTGACTCTGTTTATCAAGCTTTATATTTAACCGAGTATCTTCTATTTTTATTTGCTAAATCTAGAAACCTTACTCAGTATCAGATTTGATAGCCTTATAATTAATGTTTTCTACTTTCCAACAGACCACTTTCCTTGGGGAACACTTAACTGAAAATAGATGGTTCTTTTTCTCATTCTGAAATATATTTGTGGAGTTTTTTTTTCCTTATAGAAAAGGCCTGAAGAGAAAAATCACCTCAAATCCCACTACCATAGAAGTCTGTCATTTCCATTTTATGTAGGGCACTCAATGCATGCATATGCAATTACACATTTATACATCCTTTTATGTGCTCTAGTAATCATACCATATATTCTTTCCTATAACCTTCATTTTCTTTTGTTTTTCTTCTTTTAAACATTGTGTGTGTGTGTGTGTGTGTGTGTGTGTGTGTGTGTGTGTGTGTGCGTGCGCGCACGCGCACGCGCGAAGCTAACAGAGGCCAGGTGAGGGCTTTGGGTCCACTGGAGCTGGAGTCATAGGCAGTCATAAGCAAGCTGACGTGGTCCTCTGATCTGAACTCAGGTCCTCCAGAGGAACAGCAAACACTCTTAACCACTAAGCCTTCTATCTCTCCAGAGAAATTGATGACTTTTTTCAAGCGATGTGTTCATTTACATTTTATGTGTATGGGTGTTTGCTTGCATGAATGTCAATTGAGCGTGGTGCCCATTGAGACCAGAAAAGGGGATCAGGTCCCTTGGAAATGGGGTTATAGACAACTTGTTATCTTCCATGTAGGCTTTGGAAATTGAACCTGGGTCCGCCAAAAGATGTCCAGTGCTCTTAACCACTAAGCCAGCTCCTGTTTGTTTTTCCTGGCTGACACTTTTACTACCTGTTCAAAGATCTGACTTTGATAAAAATCTCATTTACTTATGGTTCCCAAGTGCATCAGTACTTGGACTACATATAGAGACAATTAATTCCTAGTATGTTATCACACAGTGCAGACTGACAAAGGGTTCTTGCTTAACAGGACAAGTCCAGAACCTGTGATCTGAACCTTTGAGGAATGTTGCAAAAATGATACCCTGTCCAACGAAAATGGTGCATGCTGACTGGTGTTTACTACTCTGTGGTTATTTTATCTCAATTTATTTTGTTTAAGAAACTCACTAGGGACTGGAGAGAGATGGCTTAGGGGTTAAGAGCACTTCTTGTTCTTTCAGAGGACCAGGGTTTGATTCCCAGTGATTCACAATCGTAACTCAGTTCCAGAGGATCCGATCCCTCTTCTGACCTCTGTGGGCATCCGGCATGCATGTGGTGCACAGACATAGATGTGTGCAAAACATTCTTACACATACAATAAATAATCTTAAAAAAAAAAAAGACGAAAGGGACATAGTAAATAGGTATGAGGACATGAGCCCATGAAGGGGGGATGGCGAAGGGAGCTGGCCACCCAGTGGAATCTTTCCAACGGAGCTCAACCTTCCCTGAGCAGCGCTGTGTCTTTAGCCACTTTCTACTGCTGTGATAAATCACCATGACCAAAAACAACTGGTGGGGAAGAAGTTTATTTCACCTTCCAGTCTGTAGTCCACTCTCCTGGGAAGCTGACACGGAAACCCAAGTCAGGAACCTAGAAGCAGGAGTTGACATAGAGACCCTGGAGGAATGAGCTTACTGGCTTGTTCCCCATGGCTTGCTCAGCCTGCTGTCTTTCTTTCTTCTTTTTAAAATTGTTTTTATTGAGCTATATATTTTTCTCCACTTCCCTTCCTTCCTCTCCCCTCCCCTTCTACCTTCTCCCGTGGTCCCCATGCTCCCAATTTACTCAGGAGATCTGTGTCTTTTTCTACTTCCCATGTAGATTTAGATCCATGTATGTCTCTCTTAGGGTCCTCTTTGTTGTCTAGGTTCTCTGGGATTGTGAATTGTAGGCTGGTTTTTCTTTGCTTTATGTCTAAAAGTCACTTATGAGTGAGTACATATGATATTTTTCTTTCTGGGCCTGGGTTACTTCACTCAATATGATGTTTTCTAGATCCATCCATTTGCCTGCAAATTTTAAGATGTCATTTTTTTTCTGCTGTGTAGTACTCCATTGTGTAAATGTACCACATTTTCCTTATCCTCCATTCTTCTGTCGAGGGGCATTTAGGTTGTTTCCAGATTCTGGCTATGACAGAAAATAAAATTGTCACTTTTTTTTGTTTGTTTTGTTTTGTTTTTCGAGACAAGGTTTCTCTGTGTCACTTTGGTGCCTGTCTTGGAACTCACTCTGTAGTCCAGGCTGGCCTCGAACTCACAGAGATCCGCCTGTCTCTTCAGCCTGCTTTCTGAAAGCATCCAGGACCATCAGCCCATGGGTGGCACCACCCACAATGGATGTGGGCGGGGCGGGGTGGGGCGGGCCCTCCCACGGGCCCTCCCACATCAATCATCAAGAAAACGCACTACAGTCTTGCTCACAGGCCCATCTGGTGGAGGCATTTTTCAACTGAGGTTCCCTCTTCCCAGATCACTCTGATCTTTGTGCGTTGGTATAAAACTAGTCAGCATGTATTACCGACACCGGGGTCCACATAGCTCAAACTGGCTTCAAACTCACCAGATAGGTGAGGATTTGAATTTCTGATCCTCCTGCTTCCAGCTCCTGAGGGCTTGGAAAGTAGGTTTTGAAACCATCTCTTGAGGTTACTACGCGCTTGTCTTGGTTCTCGTTCACATATTTTGACTTCTATTGTTCATCAAGCCAGCTGGCACCATTTCATCTGGAAATTAGCCACCCCCAGCTGATTGTAAAGACCTTGGGGGGCAGGGAGGACAATGTCAAGGAAACTTGGACCGTCCTCCATTTTATAACTGCTGGTGATAAACTCGCCTTCTGCCTCACCTGAAACTCAACATGGATTCGATGCAGCTTGTCAAGTCTGCATTCCCACCTCCGGTTTCATGGTCATGCGCAAATGCATTTATCTATGGATTTATCTCTGGGAAGGTTCGGGCACAGGTTCGGGCCCCCGCATCTTAGATGTATAATTGCCTCCATCGACATGAAAAATGCGAACAATTTAGCGTCAAGCAATGAAGCGCTTTGACGTGAGCAGATTCAAGAGCAGAAAGAGAGACCCTTTTATAACAGGATTGCCCGGGGTTGGGGTGGGGATGGGCATGCTCATTAGCATGCCCTGGCGTGTGCTTCGGGCCCCTGGAATCCAGATGCTCCAATACTGAGGTTTCGCAGGGGTGTGGGTTCCCCAGGCACAATCTATTTTCCTTCATTCTTTCCTTCCTCTGGAGAAAATAAGTCATCAATCTTTTATCCGCATTAGTGTGTATATTTAAAATAGATGGTATAAAACTCAACGTGGACTCGATGCAGCTTTTCAAGTCTGCGTTCCCACCTCCAATTTCGTGGTCATGAGCAAACGCATTTATCTCTGGATTTATCTCTGGGAAGGTTCAGGCACAGGTAAGCAACGGCCCCAACATCTTAGATGTATAATTGCCTCCATCGACAGGTGTAATGAGGTCAAGGCGCCTGAACCATAGTAACTGCGCAGACTCCCTGCTGCGCCCACGAGTTGGATCCAATCTTTTAACAGGATCAATAAGAACAGATTTCAGACGCCAGGGAAAGGAAAAGGACAATGTGTGATGTTTCAAATGACCGCTCTGGTCCCAGCACGGATGTTCTTTGTGCACTGCGGAGGATGTGTCCAGTTTGTCACAGGACAAAGGATGCTAGAAGGTCCTGGGCTCCTCTGGGTTCCAGCTGTGCTTGTGGAAGGTCATGGGGGGGGACTTGCTCTTCTGTAGCAGAGAACTCTTGCAAGGGCTTCTCCGAGACTGGCACAAGAGAGGGCCCGGGGAGGGCTTACTATTCCTACTAAAGAAAAAGAGGTGACTTCTCCCCTCAGAAAGGAGTGTATCAAAGTGCCTTTTCATCTTGACACTTGTACTTCTGAAATCCACTCCTTGGAGTCGCCTCCACTGACCATATGGGACAATTCCGTGTGAAGCCCCGCCAGCTACTGGAAGCCTAGCAAGCAATTTTCCAAGGTGGTAATACCTACTTCATAGTCCAAGGAACATCTCATAAGTTTGGGCAGGGAGGGAGGGAATGGTGGTGTGTCTCAGTGATAGAGCATTTACTTAGCGTGCTTGAGGTCTTAGCTTCAATCCACATTGCTGCATCTCAAAAACTAAGATAATAAATATTATAAATGATGGAATTGCAACCGTGAAACCCCAGCATGTGGGGGAAGACCAAGGAGGATCAGGAAATCAAGGACTGCACCAACGCTGTGCTTTGAGGCCAGGCTAGGGAATAACAGAACATGTCTCAAAACAGTAAATCTTAGCCAGGCAGTGGTTGCGTACACCTTTAATCCCAGCACTTGGGAGGCAGAAGCAAGTGGATCTCTGTGAGTTTGAGGACAGCCTGGTCTACAGAGTGAGTTCCAGAACGGCCAGGGCTCCACAGAGAAACCCTGTCTCAAAAGTAAACAAACAAATAAATAAAATGATTTAAGTATTATTTAAGATAACTTAATTGTAAACAAACAACTTAAAAACTAGCAACTTACAAAGGAGCTGGGCATAGTAGTGTACTCCTGGGAGCCCTTGGGAGGCTGAGACAGGTGGGCGATAAGACCCTACCTCAAAAGAAACAAAAGCAGGGAAAAAGATGTACAAGGCATCCTGCCAGGCATTGTGCCTCACACCTGGTATCCCAGCACTAGAGACACAGAGGCTAAATGATTGTCAGGAATTCCCTGGCCAGCCTGGGCTACAAAGTGAGACAGACAGACACCCCCCCGCCCCCCCCCCCATTTCAAAACAAACAAAGAAGAAGGAAAAGAAAGAAAAGAAAGACATAGGGCCAAGAGCCCTCTGAAGCTTTTTTTTTTTTTTTTTTTTTTTTTGCTTGCAGACCAGTCTGCTCCAGCGTGGCCAGGACACATGGTTTCTGCTCTGAGCAGTCACATGTAAGGAACTTTTGTGTCTTGTAACTTTAGAAAGAGTTTTCAGAACCGAATCCACCCACTCTGCCAGGCAGGCCAGCAGCAGGAGGTGGGCTGTCTTCTAAGCAGATGGACCGAAGGATAGGGTTCCCAAGTTCCTACTGTCAGACAAAAGGGCAAGATGTCACCCCGAGACCACCCAGGGAAAATTAAATACAGACCGGCCCCTGATGGCTTATGTTAACAGAGAGAGATGAGAGTTTTGATCTCAGGGAAAACAAATATAGCAAACTTTCCCCCATAAACCACTGTTTCTCACACCCTACCCGCGGGTAGTGGGAGCTGCTGAGGACTCACGGATACACATGGATGGAAAGGAACTCCTGTTTCTCGCATCCCTCCATCCGCCCTGGACCGGAGAGCAGGATGCGCTGCCAAGAGAGCAGCCTCGGGGGTTCCCAGCCATTGAGCATGAGGACGGGGTCTTCCATGGGTCAGCTCCCTTTCCCAACTCCGGAGCCCAGATCAGCGGCCACCCTGGCTGAGTTGGGATTGGGGGGGGGGCAGAGCGGGGGATTGGGAGGGGCAGCCCACCCACCTCCACCACCCACACAGCCACAGCGAGGTCACCACCAGGCTCCTACCCACCTGAGGATTGCAGGTAGAGTGGACCCTCAGGCTTTAACTGTCTGAACATATGTATGGAAAAACTTTCATGCATATTCACCAGCAGAGATTGTACTGGAGTGGGCCCCACCGTCAACAATAGTTCCTCGTCTCTCTCAAAGTTCCTCTTTTCCTGTAGCTAATTTCCAACGTGCTGTAATTTCATCTCTTCATATTCCAGGATGTTTCTCTAAAACCACAGGCATTTCTTCCATAATCACAATGCCATTGTTATGCTTAAAACACTGGTAGCAGTTCACAGATAATCATCTAAATCACAGCCCACATCAAAGTTCCTCTGTCATAAAATTGGTTTCAGTTGGTCTCTGTGAATCAGTAGCAAAAGATATGGCTTGACACTTAAGGTATGCATGTTTCCTTTGGTGGTTAAGCCTCTTACAGTTCTTGGTACTCCCCTACCCACCCACCTCCCGCCCTGAGGCAAGGTTTCTTTGTGTAACAGCTCTGTCCTGGAACTCACCTTACAGACCTGGCTGCCTGCCTCTGCCTCCTGACTGCTGGGATTAAAGGCTTGAGCCACCACCACCTGCCTACTTTGTACTTTTACCGAATAGCGGTTGCAGGCAAGGGAGATGGCGCAGTTGATAAGCTGCTTGCTTTTCAAGCAGGGGGGTCTTAGGTTTGATTCCCAGGACCTATGAAAAAAGAAACTGGATGTGGCAATATGGGTTTGTAATTCTCAGAACACTTGTAACCTATTCGGAGATTTCCAGGCCAGTGAGAAGTCCTGTTTCAAAAACAAAAGCAAAAACATTCCAAGGAGGGGAACACCTGAGGAAAGACAGGCAGCCAAGGCTGTGTTCTGGCTTCCACACACAAAAGTGTGTATCAGTCTCTCCTTCATTTTTAAAAATTACATTGTCATCTATTTTATGCATGTGTGTGCATAAGCACCTGTAGAGATCAGAGACTAGGTTGCAGGAGTCAGTTCTCTTCCGCTCTGTGTGTGTGTGTGTGTGTGTGTGTGTGTGTGTGTGTGTGTGTGTGTGTGCGTGCATGTGTGGTATTTTGAATGTAATTGGCCCCGATAAGCTCACAGGGAGAGGTACTATTAGGAGGTCTGGCTTTGCTGAAGTAGGTAGGACCTTGTTGAAGGAAGTGTGTCACTATAGGGATGGGTATAATGCAAATTCTAGTTGATCTTATTAAATAAAACTTTGAGGTCTCACATATGCTTACCACATGCCCAGTCTCTCAGACCACTTTCTGTTACCTGCAGGATCAAGATGTAGGACTCTCAGCTCCTTCTCCAGCACCATGTCTGCCTGCATGCCACCATGTCCCACCATGATGACAATGGATTAAACCTCTGAAACTGTGAACCACCCAATGGAATGTTTCCCATTATAAGAGTTGCCATGGTCATGGTGTCTCTTCACCCCAGTAGGAACCCTAACTAAGACAGTGTGGAAGGAACCTTTCCTTGCTGATCCATCTCAATAGCCTGCCAACAAGGACAGCTGCCCTTCAACCTTGATCTTTTCCTCTACCTCAAAAATCCCCATCTTTACCTCCTGTTCTCTGACAGGAAGTTGGCCTTGACCAAGAAGGCATCAACTCTGAAGTTCTTAGTCCAGGAGAGAAACAGTATGGTGCTGTCCTAATTTACCCTTTCCCATATAGGACCCACAATAATCTTCCCATAGATTTTCACTTTAGTCAAACCTGGAACTCGCTACATAGACCAGGCTAGACTCCATCTCTCAGAGATCTCCCTGCCTCTGTCACTCGAGTGCTGGGACTAAGGGCGTGTATTACCATGCCGGGCCTTAACAGAGATCTTAGGCAAAGAGTTGAATAAGAGAGGCACTCATAGGAGAAGCAAGACCTACTGTGGGCATGGCAGAGTCACACCTTAACCACACAACGGCTCCATCTATGATCTTGTGCCTCCTGTGTCTTTTTACTCAGAGCCTGTGTTTACAAGGTTTAAAGGTTAAAGAATGTTCTTTAAACTAAAATTGTAAGATGGATTTATGAGGGTCTTGTTCAGACTTCGGAATGAGAGGGGAGTGCTAGAAACTAGAGGTTATAGGTCTAATTTTGAGCCCAATGTAAGCACAGTTGATTTATTATTTTTGACGTCTTTGTTTGAGGTGTCTTTAGAAAAATGTATGTTGTCTCTGTGAGGCAATTTGGGCTTTATCAGTAACGTCTAAAGCTTCCTGCTCTAACAACAGGAAAAGCCGACCAGATTCGGGGATGAGGGTTTCTGTCCTATGCTTTCCTTCCCATGGCACCCTAATTTTCTCTGTTTCTCTGTCTCGCCTCATCTCCAGTTGCCATCAGTGCCTGTCTTCAAAGCCAGGTGTGATGGTGTCACCCTGTAATGTCAGCACTCAAGAGGGAAAAGCTGAAGAATGGCAAGTTCAAGGCTGGCCTACGCTCCACAGTAAATTCGAGTCTCAAAAACACAAGGGCTGGGGATGGAACTCAGCAACAAAATGCCTGTGTGTGAAAGGCCTTGAATTCCATCCCCAAGAGTGGAATGAAAAGTAATCTGGGGAATTAAGGTGCCATTATTGAATTATATAGACAAACATCCAACCCACAGAACTCCCTTTCTGGTAGGGTCAAAAGTGATTTAGAGTACATAGAGGAAGCCAGGCACGGTGGCACACACCTGTAATCCCAACACTCAGGAGATGGAGGCAGGAGGATGAGGTATTCAAGGCCAGTCTTAGCTACACTACAAGTTCAAGGCCAGCCAGAACTACGTGAAATCTTATCTCAAAAAAAGAAAGAGAGAGAGAGAGAGAGAAAGAGGGGCAAGAGAGAGAGCTCAGCAGTTAAAAGCACTGTCTGTTCTTCCCAAGAACTTGAGTTTGATGGGTTTGATTCCCAGCATCCGAATGGTGGATCATAACAGTATGTAACTGTAGTTCAAGTGGATCTCACATCCTCTTCTGGCCTCCTCAGGCACTGTACTGTAAGCAGAAATTGTACTTTCATTTCCCAGCCATTCAGACCCGAATAATTACAACACTGTTTGAAGGATGGCTCGGGCATATTTGTAGCTAGCTCTTACATCTTAAATTAACCCATTTCTATTAGTCTATGTATTGCCACGTGGCCGTGGTGTTACCTCATTTTCTATATGTCTTGTTTCCTCCATGGCTGGCTGGCATCTTACCTGACTCTGCCTTCTTTTTCTCTGTATCTCTGCTTGGATTTCCTGCCTGACTTTACTCTGTTAAGCCATTGGCCAAAACAGCTTTATTCATTAGTCAATAAAAGCAACACATACAGAAGTACATCCCACATCACTGTACATACATGGTGCATAAGCCCAGGCAAAACACCTCTACACATAAAATAAAATGAAAACAGCTGGGTGATGGACTGCAAGAGGCAGAGGCATGTGGATCTCTATGAGTTTGAGGCCATCCTGGTCTACAGAACAAGTTCCTGGGGGCTGGAGAAATGGCTCAGTGGTTAAGAGCACTGACTGCTCTTCCAGAGGACCCGGGTTCAATTCCCAGCACCTGTCTGAAAATACAGTTCCAGGGGATCTGACACCCTCACACCAATGCACATAAAATAAAGATAAATAAATCATAGAAAATTAAAAAAAAAGTTCCAGGACAGCCAGGGTTACACAGAGAAACCCTGTCTCAAAAAACAAAATAATAATAATAATAACTAAAATTAAATACAATGAAAATAACAAAAAGTGAATGAACAAAAGTTTAGAATAGGATATATGTAAGTTAGATGCTAATAGTACCCTCATCTTATGTATGACTTGAGCATCTGTGGATTTTAGCATCCACAGTGGCCCTGAACCAAAGGCTCTGAAAGGCACCAAGAACAACTGTATTAAGATGGATCAATAGAGTCAGGTTACTGGAAATATGGCTGAGCAGTGAAAAGTGCCTTCTGCTTTTCCAGAGGACCCATGTTTAGTTCCAGCAACCCCATCAGGTAGCTCAAAACCGCCTGTAACTCCAGTTTCATGGAATCTAACACTCTCTCCTGGCCTCTGAGTGTCACTGCACATGCATGGCATACACTCACAAAAATTTAAAAAACATTTTTTTAAAATAGAGCCAAGCATGGTAACTCACATTTACAATCCTGGACCTCATGAGGCTGCAGCAGAAAGATTGCCTGGGGTTCAAGAGCCACACAATGAGTTTCAGGCCAGCTGGGATATAGAGTGAGACATTGCCTCAAAAAAGAAAGAGAAAGAAAGAAAGAAAGAAAGAAAGAAAGAAAGAAAGAAAGAAAGAAAGAAAGAAAGGTAAAATAAAGAAAGAACATGTTTATGTGAAAGTTGTATTTTAGGCCTCTGAAGTTTGTGGTGCCCATCAACTGCCTTGGCAGTGTCTGTAAAGATGCTGGGCCAATGAGTCTAATATTCAGGGATAGGTAGAGACAGGTAAGGATGAGAGCTGTCAGTCTGGAAGTCTGTGGTCTTCAGGTGACATTCACAGCCAGAAGCTGATGGAGATCACCAGGCAGAGCTATAGAGGAGCAATGGAACTCAACCTGTAAATCCAGAGAGGAGCCAGCAAGGCCCCCAAGAAGAGGGAAGCCAGGAGAGAGCAATGTCAAGACCTGGCTGCGGAAAGAAGAGTCCACTGCTAACGCTGTAAAGAGGCCAAGCAGTGGCCGGATCTCAAGCTTGGGTAAGGAGGATCTGAAGTAACCTAACAACGGTAAATGCAGTGAGTTGAGGGGGGTTAGCAAAGCAGGATCAACAGGGTGCACAACTCAGTTGAACTCTTTTTACAGTGTTGTACAGCCATCACCTTCTGTGGCCAGAACTTTTTTTCATCATTTCTAACAGGAATTCCACTCGGCATCATCATTCTGTTCCCACTTCCTGGCCCGCAGTAAATCTCTTCTAGTTTGCTCCCCGTTTATGTGCTTACCCTAGGCAACTTTTGCTACTAGCTTACTAACTTCGCTTAGCACAGTGTTTTTGAGGTTCATCATGTAGCTTGTAGCAGAATTTCATTCCATCTGACCATGGCTGAAAAGTATTATATTGCTTGAATAGACCATATTTTATTTACTCATTAATTTGGAGGGAGGGTATGATTGTTGGAGACAGATCACAATTAGCCTAGAGTGACCGCCAATTCCCACTCTGTAGCTGAGGATAGCCTTATACTCTTGACTCTCTTCCCCAGTGCTGAGGTTGCCAGCATACACAGCCATCGCAGGCTCATCCCTCATCTCTTACTGGATGTTTGGAGTGTTTGTGCTTTGGATTCTTATGAGCACTGTGGTTCAAACACTTGCTTGAATTACTATTCTCAGAACACGGAAAGCATGTAGCTAAAAGCAAAGCCATTGATAGATTGGCTGGTTAAATGACTAATTGATTGATCTGTTAGGCAGGGTCTTGCTTTGAAGCCTAAACTGGCTCCAAATGGCCTTGAACTTGGAATCCTCCTGTCTCTTCTCCTGAGTACAGGAATTACAGGCAGGAGTTATCCTTTCCAGCAGAAAGTCTTTAGTTTTTGGTGTAATATAACATCCCACAGACACACAATCTTCAGGCTGGGCCTTGTTCCCTTACTTTTTCCTTCTGTGTGGATTTGTATGTTTTCAGCTTCAAGACAGCCCCCTACACTGACAGCTTTTGCTGTCATTTGGGTTTAATTCCCACATTAGCCCACCGTTGTCAACCCCAGGCCTTCCTACTCTGGTTCCGTATGCAGAAATCCATCGCAGGCAGTGCAGGTGGAGACTGCACTATTTCCCTTCCGAGTCCTCAGCTGAATTCAGGGTAACGCTTCAGGTACATGCCTGTAAGGAAACTTTATTATTATTATTTTTAAAGACAGGGTCTTATGTCACTCAGATAGATCTCAAACTTGCTATGTAGACAAAAGTAGTATTAGTTTTTTTTGTTTGTTTGTTTTGTTGTTGTTTTGGGTTTTGTTATTGTTGTTGTTGTTTTTGGTTTGGTTTTGGTTTTGGTTTTGAGATAGAGTTTCAGTGTGTGACCCTGGCTCACTGGGAACTCGCTTGTTTTATAAGCTAGACTAGTCTCAAACTCAGAGATCCACCGGCCTCTGCCCCTGAGTCCTGGGATTAAGGTGCATGCCCCCACACTTGGCTGACAAAGCTGGTCTTGATCTCGAAGCTATCCTCCCGCCTCAGCCTCCTGGATGTTATGATGACAGGCCTGAGCCATCACACTCAGGTTTGTGAGTAGATTTTTGCCCACTAGTCACTCAGATCTGACTTGGAACTGAAGTTCGTCTCCTGGAACTGGACCACCTCAGCAGAGCTCAAATGCCTTCCGGGGTCAAAACGAGTCACCTGGCAGCAAGGCCGATGGCATGAACCTTGGCTATTTTGAACTCACTGAAACTTAACGCTTTAATGGGGGTTGCTGGGATATCTTGATAAAAAGGTGGAGCTAGGGAATTATTTTTAGGGAGCAAGTGGAAACAATGGAGCTGAAACAATGTTTGAGTAAGTCAAGTTTCCTGCCCGCTGGCTGGTGTAGTCACAGGACAGACCCTTTAAGATAGAAAATTATCTCTCGATTCCCAAAATAGCTGAGCTTAGCATTGTTTCCATAAAGTTTGCCTTAAAATAGAATTTTACTGTCCTTGTAAAATGTTGTGCTCTGCATGATTCTGTGGGATTTACTTCTATTTACAGAGCTCATCTCTAAAACAAGGGCAACTAATGAACCTAGGGGGAAAATTAAGTTCAAAATGAAGAACAAATTAATTTTAAAAAGTAATAAAGGAGGGGCTGGAGAGATGGCTCAGTGGTTAAGAGCACTGACAGCTCTTCCAGAGGACCCGGGTTCAATTCCCAGCACCAACATGGCAGCTCACAACTGTCTGAAGATCCAGTTGCAGGGGATCTGACACCTTCACACCAATGCACATAAAATAAAGTTAAATAAACCATAAAAAAAGTAATAAAGGGTCTAGAGTGTTGATGGTGCAGCAGTTAAGAACCCTTGATGCTCTTCGAGAGGACCTGAATTTGGTTCCCAGCTCCCATATTAGGTGGCTCACAAACACCTGTAACTCTAGCCCCAGAGGATCTGATGCCTTCTTTCGGTCTCTGTGAGCACCTGCACACACATGGCACACACACAGACACCACACGTAACACATACACACAAATAAACAAATCTCTCTCTCTTTCTCTTTCTCTGTTTTGTTTTGTTTTTCAAGGCAAGGTCTCTGTGTAGCTTTGGAGCCTGTCTTGAAACTTACTCTGTAGACCAGGCTGGTCTCGAACTCACAGAGATCCCACCTGTCTCTGCCTCGCAAGTGCTGGGATTAAAGGTGTGCACCACCACCGCCCAGCACGAGTAAATCTTTTTAAAGTAATTAAAATGAATAAGAGTCTATTTGTTTCTTCTTCATGTTGTTTATTTGAGACAGGGTCTCACTATGGAGCCCTGGCTGTCCTGGAACTCACTATGTAGACCAAGCTGGACCTGAACTCATAGAAAGTTAAAGCCAAGCTTGTTTAGTGAGTTCAAGATAAACTCATGTAAAACCATGCTCCACTAGGCCCAGCTAAGCTCATTTTTTAAGAGATTTGTTTTCTCTCTCTCTCTCTCTCTCTCTCTCTCTCTGTGTGTGTGTGTGTGTGTGTGTGTGTGTGTGTGTGTGTCTTGCCAGTTTGTTTTTGAGTTTTGGTTTTGTTGTTATTGTTGCTTTTATGAGACAGGGTCCCTCTGTGTATCCCTGGCTGTTCTAGAACTCAAAACCAGACTAACCTTGAACTCACAGAGATCTGCCTGCCTCTGCTTCCTGAGTGCTGAGATTAAAACTGTGCACCACAACCTCCCAGATGATTTATTATGTTTATATGGGGACAGGAGGGGTTTCTGCACATGAGTGCAGGTCCCCAAGGAATCCACAAGAAGGATTCAGATTCTCTCTGAGCCGTCTCTCCAGTCCCTAAGTTGTTTTGTGCCCGCTCTCTTGCTTCCGGCTCCCACTTCCAGCTGCTTGACTCTATCCTGTTAGCGCAGAGGACTATTATCTAGGATAGTGATCTGTAAGTTTTCCCTTAAATAAATAACCCTTTTATTATTCATAATTCTGAACTGGTGTGGGATTGTTTTTTGACTTCCATAATCACATTATATTAGCTATTTCTGTAACAAAATACTGATAAAAGCAACTTAAGAAAGAAAGTCTTAATAAACTTAAGAGTATTTCTGTTCACAGTCCAGTGTTGTGGAATATTATTTTAACTCAGTAAAGATGTGTTATATTTGTTTATGCTGCATTTGTTGAATGATGTAAAGATGTGTTGCATTTGTTTCACCTTGCCTGCCTAAGTAACCTGAGTGGTCTAAGAAAGAGCTGACTGGCCAATGGATAGGCAGAAAAAGGATAGGTGGGCTTGGGAGGCAGAGAGAATAAACAGGATGAGAAACCTAGGAAAGAGAGGAATGAGAGAAGAAAACGAGGAGGAAGAGGGACATGCCCAGGGCCAGAAGCCAGGCGGCAGCTGCTGTGGGATGATCTTTCTATGCGCAGTGGATGTGTATTCCTCTCATTGGTTGATAATAAAAGCTGTTTGACCGGTAACCAGGCAGGATAAAGTTATTGGGACAATTAAACTGAGAACTTAGATGAGGAAGGTGGCGGGGGGGGGCCCTCGAGCCAGCCACCCAGAAACAAGATGCCAACAGACCAGTAAAAGCCATGGTCACTTGTCAATACATAGATTAATAGAAATGGGCTAATTTAAATGCAAGAGCTAGTTAGCTATAAGCCTGAACTATAGGAAAAAACATTTAGTAATTAATATTAAGCCCCTGAGTGATTATTTAGAAGCAACCGCAGTACCAAGCATGACAGAAAAACCTCCATATACAAGCTGCTGTCCAGAAATGAGAAGCAGTGAAAGTCAAGATATACAGAAAGAAAGAAAGAAAGAAAGAAAGAAAGAAAGAAAGAAAGAAAGAAAGAAAGAAAGAAAACCCAAGGCAAAAAGTAGATAAAGGAGAAAAAGATTAATTTTAAGTTAAAAGAGCTAGCCATAAATTTAATCTAAACTGGGTCAAGCATTCATAGCTAATAAGATGTTTCTATGTCATGATTTGGGAGCCAATTGGTGACCCAATGGGAAGAGCCTGGCCTAGTCCAGCATGGCAGGAAGGTCACTGTGGCAGGAACTAGCCACTTTGCCTTTGCAGTCAGGAAGCAGAGAGAGCCGGATGCTGATGCTCAGATCACCTTCTGTTTAGTGGGTGGTTTGAGTGGGATGTCCCATATAGCTCAGGCATTTGAACCTTTGGTTCCTGGATGGTAGTTTGTCGGAACTTGCTCCAAGAATGGAGCCCTTGTGGGAGAAGAATTCTGTGTGCTTGTAAGAAAACTCTAAGAAAGCAAAACAAGAGTCTTGTGACCTCAATTTCTGCAAAAACACAAAATTGCTCTTGGGTTGAGTTTCTGTGCCCCTCCCAGGTGTAGCAGATAGGGTGAGTTTACGTCAGATCATTCATGACAACTGGCTATTGTCATCTATATGCCTACATGGGAAAACACCTTTTGACCACAGGTGGCTTTTGTCCACCACATGTAGCCTGCCCTTGCGATTGCACACTTTATTCATGTGACTCTCTTAACCCTCAGAGCATAAATTGTCTGATGCTCTGAATAAAGTTGCTATTGCTTGAGACTTAGTCTGCCTCCTTGTTAGCTCCATTCTCCTGGGTCCCACTGCCTTTAGAGTGACAAATAGGGCTGTTTGGGGGAGGCTTAAGAGGTGTGGCCTTGCTGGAGGAAGTGTGTCACCGAAGGCCGGCTTTGAGGTTTCAAGCGACACTCATAGTAGTGATTTCTCTCCCTGTTTCCTGCTCTCAACTGTTCCTGCAGCATATCTAGTGCCTGCTGCCATGCTTCCCACCGTCATGTGATGGACTCCTACCTCAGGAACTATAAGCCCCACCTCAACCCCCCCAAAAACACGCCCTGTCGTCTATAAGTTCCCTTGGTCATGGTGTTTATCACAGCAATAGAAAAGTAACTAAGACTGAACCCCACCCCATGGAAGGATGCCACCCGCATTCAGGGTGGGTTTCTCCACCTCAGGTAGCACAATCTAGAAACTCCCTCACAGAGCAGAGAAACAAAGACCCTCAAATATAGAAAGAAAAGCCCCCCCCAAAAAAAGGATAAGGCAAGATAGCATCGTGATTGTGTGTGTGTTGCCATAGCACACACAATTTGTGCTTGGTATACACCGGCATTAAGTTCTACACCTGATATCAAACAATTAATCCGACATAAAGTCGACTTTGTCCTGATGTGGCATTTTTAATTCCAGCACAGAAAGACCTCAGAGATAGAAGCAGAGGCAGGTGGATTACTGTAGGTTTGAGGCCAACCTGGTCTACATATTGAATTCTGAACCAGCTGGGGTTACTGACTGAGGATACCCCTGTCCCAGTAATCCTAGATAAGCTAGGAGAAGCACTTTATCGAGAGAGAGAGAAAGAGAGAGAGAGAGAGGTTTCAACAGTTAAGATGGTAGGCTGTGATTGAGTATGGAGGCACAAGGTTTGAATCCCAGCACTCGGGAGGCAGAGGCAGGCGGATCTTCAAGAATTTGAGGCCTCTGGTCTATAGAGTGAGTTTCATAACAAATAGACCTACATAGAGTGATTTGAAGAAAAAAAAAAGAAGGAAGTAAGAAGGTGTGCTTCTCTATCAGAGGACCCAAAGTTGGTTCCTAGCATCCACATTGGACTACTTACAGACACTGTAACTCCACTTCCATAGGATCAGTCTCTGGCCTCTGGTAACACTACACTCATGTGCAGACAGATACCCCACACATATATACATACGTGACTTTTTTTTTTTTTTTTGGTTTTCAAGACAGGGTTTTTTCTGTATATAGCCCTAGCTGTCCTGGAACTCACTCTAAAGACCAGGCTGGCCTAGAACTCAGAGATACACCTGCCTCTGCCTCCTGAGTACTGGGATTAAAGGAGTGAACCACCACACAGAGCCTCACATAATCTTTTAAATCTTTTTTTAATGCAGATACAAATAACAAAAAAATGCCAATTTTTTTCTAACCAGAAGCTATAGTTAAAAATGAGCAATTTGACTAATTGCCACAGTTTTCTGTACATGTATGCTTACATGCTGCATGTATAAGTAGCTCAGATCTTTCTGTCTTGCCACTGAACTCCAAATGAACCTAAGGAGGGACCTCATCTACAAAGGGGCCCCTCTTAGCATAAGGATACTTAGACATTCGCTCCCTTTTTTGTTATCATTTTCTATTTCATCTGCCCAACAACACCCTTTGGTGTTTGGAATCGATCTTCGGAAGGGAACTCGTTGATTTCATTATTCTGGGCTACATTCAGGCCGTTTCCACACAAGTATGCAAAGTGTTTGGAGCATATTTTTCCCACCTCACCCTTTCCACTCCTCACCTTGTCCACAGTCCTGTCCCCTCCTGTTAGCTCCCTTTGTTGCCCTGGACGGTTGTGCTTCTATTTGTATATATCTGTACATCTGTGGTTTTATGTATCTGTATAAGATGTAAGATCTGCAAACAAGAGGAAACATATATTTGTTTCTCTGTGACTTAATTTGCTTAATCTGATTATTTCTAGTCGCATCCATTTTCAGGCAAACCACATAACTTCACTCTTTATGGCTGAGGAAAGGTTTGTCCCCATTGAGAAACTGTAGTGGAGAAAGAACATTTTCCCTGAAGCAGAGAGGGCAGGGACACCAAACCTGACCCAAATTCAAAGGCTAGAAATCCACAAAACTCTTTCAAGGCGTGTGGTAGTAAATCGTGAGCTAAAAGTCTCTGAGGCTCATCCACCTTTAATTTCCCCCCAGTGTTAGTATTCAGACTGTCATAGTCGGGTTCC
Organism: Ondatra zibethicus; assembly: GCA_004026605.1. NCBI lineage: Eukaryota > Metazoa > Chordata > Mammalia > Rodentia > Cricetidae > Ondatra > Ondatra zibethicus. The sequence continues at coordinate 264,096 of PVIU01000707.1, forward strand.
TACTATTGTGATAAACACCGTGACAAGCGACTGTCAGAGGAAAAGAGCTATGTAGCTGACACATCTCTGTCGCTCTCCATTCTGAAGGGAAGTCAGGGCAAGAACTCAAAGCAGGAACTTGGAGACAGGAGGAGAAGCAAAAGCCATGAAGGAGTGCTGTTTCCTGGCGTGCTCCTCCTGATTTCTTTATCTTGCTTTCTTATACAACCCAGGACCAGCAGCCCAGGGGATGGCACCACCCACAGTGGGCTGGGCTCACCCACATCAACCATGAATCAAAAGAAAAAAATGTCCCACTGACTTGCCTATAGGCCAGTTTGATGGAAGTTCGTCTTCCAGATAAATCTAACATGTACCAAGTTGACAAAACAATATCCAGAACATATATCATCAGACAATCCCATGCCACATTTTACCACAGCAAGTGTCTGGAGGCCTCCCTGCTTCTGCTGGTGGCTTCTGTGCGGTGCTGGGTGTGAAGCCCTGGGTGCTAGGCAAACTAACACTAAACTGTGCCACAGCCCCGCCCTGGAGGAGCTTATGGTCTATGTGACCCGTCGAAAAAGCTCACGTACTCTGAATCATGAAACACAAAAGGTCACAGAATTTTGGCTGAGGGATCATGTATCTGCAACACCACACACACACATTCAAACACACAGACACACACAGACACACACACACACACACACACACGGGAGGGACAGTCTGGGGGTATGCAAAAGATAGGAATATACACACTACAACCTTGGAGCCTCTGTGCAAAGTGAAGCTGATTGGGGATGTGCAAGGAAATGCTTACATCTTTCAACACAGCTTGTGAACAAACAGGTCGTGTCGGTTTGTCTTGGAATGAACAGATGCACAGTTCCAGCTCTGAAATCCTACAGGATTTTTTCTATGAGATGGAGAGGGTCCTGACCAAAAATGCAGATGAAATGTGAAGGGCAGGGAGAAGAAAAGAGTCTTCCTGCTTATTAGAGTCCCCCAGTTGCAAGCATCAAAAACTGGACACCTAGATGGAGCCCCTTGGCCCCTATTGGAAGGATCAGGCTTGACTGAAACAACCTAGTGCTGTTCTCACCGCCTCCCAGGCCACAGTCTTTTTGTGTGTTTCTTCCCAGGATCTTTCTGCAGAAGACCACTGGGCATGCTCAGTGTTTAATCCCTAGGGGCTGTGGTCCCATGCTGGATGAGAGCATCGACAATCTTTCCACTTTTATCTCAGGCTCTGGATATGACCCAGCCTGACTATGCAGGAACTCTGGCCATGAGCTATGATGATGTGTGCATCTTGGGAGAGATTGACCAGCCCAGCTCACTTCTTAGTAAAGACGATGCAAGGTTTTGATTGACAGTCAACGTCACGGTCACATGGGATAGAACAGGAATTCCAAAATCAAAGGGCATTAGGGCAGATTGATTTTAACAAGGAACAGATGTCTCTAAAGTTTCTCTAATATATTCCTCTTAAGAGGGACCATCTTTCTAGAAGCAGAGGGGTGTAGGAAATCTGAAGAAATTATCACTCTGTATTCACAGTGATGAAGTTCCTTCATATGAAATAGATGCATGATCTGCAGGTAGAGTCAAGAGGGAAGGCATAGAGAGTGACCACTCTGGAGGTGCCTCTGCTAAATGAATGATTTTAGGATGCTCAAGGGCTGCCTGGGAATGCAGCTTGGTGGCAGGATGCTTGCCTAGCACACGTGAGGCACCAGGTTCAATCTCCAGCAGGACAAAATGAAGCCAGAACAGAGAGGATTGTAGGCACAGAAAGGATTGTAGGCAAAGGTCTAGCTCCCTCCTGCTTGATATGGAAAGCCCCATTCCTGTCTCTCTCTCTCCAAACTTCACCTCTCAGAGAAGAGGCAAGGAAAAGGCACCAAGAAGCCCACTACTGCACTCTTGGCAACTATTGCACCTTCCTCCCCTGTTGCCACCAACAGCCCAAGTCCCAGCCTGAGCATTAAGCTTTTGACCATATTGGGGCACAAACCCAGCTTGTGGCAAACACGCCATCACCCCTGGTCTACAACCTATATGATCTTCCTGCTGTCGTTCAGGTGTGCAGCTTCTACAGTCTCGATCTCTGGGACTGGAGAACCTGCCCAAGCATTGCTTTGCTCATATAAACCTGTTGTTATACTTTTTCAGTTCAGCTTGATCTGGCTAACCTGTTGGCAGAGAGACCAATTGAGGGTAAGGCAGAAAACCTACTATAGTGTTTAAGTCTGCCCTTGGATAAGTCAGTGCACATAGTCGTGGGAAGAGCTCTTTCTTCTAAGAAAGAGACTTGCGGATCTCTTTTGAATCGTGATGAGTTTGTCAAAAACACTTCATGGATACAGCCCTGACTGACTTAAAGAGCTCTTTGGCAAGTGTGGTAGCTTGAAAGAAAATGTCCCCCAAGGGACTGGCACTATTGGGAAGTGAGGCCTTACTGGAGTAGGTGTGACCTGGTTGGAGGAAGTGTGTCACTGTGGGGGTGAGCTTTGAGGATTCCTGTGTTCCAGCTACACGCAGTGACACAGTTCACTTCCTGTTGCCTGGGGATCAAGATGCAGAACTCTCAGCAACCTCTCTAGTACCATGTCTCCCTGCGTGCTGCCTTGTTTCCTGATAGGATGATTTTTTATTGTTTTTATTGAGATATATATTTTTCTCCACTCCTCTCCCTCCCCACTCCTCTTCTGCCTTCTCCCATGGTCCCCATGCTCCGACTTTACTCAGGAGATCTTGTCTTTTTCTATTTTCCATGTACATTAGATCCATATAAGTCTCTCTTAGGATCCCCTTTGTTGTTTAGGTTCTCTGGGGTTGTGAATTGTAGGCTGGTTTTTTCTTTGCTTTATGTCTAAAAGCCACTTATGAGTAAGTTCATATTATATTTGTCTTTCTGGGTCTGGGTTACCTCACTCAATATGATGTTTCCTAGATTCACCCATTTGCCTGCGAATTTCAAGATGTCATTTTTTTTTCTGCTGTGTAGTACTCCATTGTGTAAACGTACCACATTTTCCTTATCCATTCTTCTGTCGAGGAGCATTTAGGTTGTTTCCAGGTTCTGGCTATTACAAATAATGCTGCTATGAGTACATGTATAGTTGCTGTGAGTATATGTATAGTTGAGTACATGTCCTTGGTATAATTGAGCATCCTTTGAGCATATACCCAAAAGTGGTATTGCTGGGTCTTGAGGAAGGTTGTTTCCTAATTTTCTGAGAAATTGCCATACTGATTTCCAAAGCGGCTGTTCCAGCTTGCACTCCCACCAGCAATGGAGAAGTGTACCCTTTACCCCACATCCTCTCCAGCATAAGTTGTCATCAGTATTTTTGATCTTGGTCATTCTTACAGGGATAAGATAGAATCTCAGAGTTGTTCTGATTTGCATTTCTCTGATGACTAAGGATGTTGAACATTTATTTCCTTAAGTGTCTTTCAGTCATTTTAGATTCCTCTGTTGAGAGTTCTGTACTCCATTTTTATTGGATTATTTGTTCTTTTGATGTCCAATTTCTTGAGTCCCTTATATATTTTGGAGATCAGCCCTATGTTTGATGTGGGGTTGATGAAGATCTTTTTCCATTCTGTAAGCACCATTTTGTCTTGTTGACAGTGTCCTTTGCTTTACAGAAGCTTCTCAGTTTCAGGAGGTCCCATTTGTTAACTGTTTCTCTCAGTGTCTGTGCTGCTGGAGTTCTATTTAGGAAGTGGTTCCCTGTGCCAATGTGTTCAAGTGTACTTCCCACTTTCTCTTCTATAAGGTTCAGTGTGACTGGCTTTATGTTGAGGTCTTTGATCCATTGGACTTGAGTTTTGTGCATGGTGCTAGATATGGGTCTATTTTCATTCTTCTACATGTTGATATCCAGTTATGTCAGCACCATTTGTTGAATATGCTTTCTTTTTCCATTTTATATTTTTTGCTTCTTTGTCAAAAATCAGGTGTTTGTAGATGTGTGGATTGATACCCGGGTCTTCAATTTGGTTCCATTGATCCTCCTGTCTGTTTTTACACCAATACCAGACTGTTTTCAGTACTGTAGCTCTGCCTCTGGAAGTTTGTCTATTAAACAGGATTATTTTGGCTATTCTGGGCTTTATGCTTTTCCATATGAGGTTGAATATTGTTCTGGTGTAGGAGGGTCTTCTATTTGTGTATTGCCCTCATTGGTTAAATAAAGAAAACTGCCTTGGCCTTTTGGTAGGACAGCCCTTAGGTGGGCGGAGTAGATAGAACAGAATGCTGTGAGAGAGAAGGCAGTGTGGCAGACGCAGACGCCATGCTTTTCCAGCACAAGATGGACACGGGTTAGACTCATGCCGTTAAGCCACAACTCAAGTGGCGATACACATTAATGGAGATGGGCTAAAATAATATGTGAGAGTTAGCCAATAAGGGGCTAGAGCTAATGGACCAGGCAGTATTTAAATGAATACAGTTTCTGTGTAATTATTTCGGGTATAAGCTAGCCAGACACCGGGCGGCGGGAGCCGGGTGGCCACTGGGACCAAAAGAAGGCCCGCGCGCCCTATTACAACATTGTTCTTTCGAAGTCTGTGAAGAATTTTCTTGGGATTTTGATGGGCATTGCATTGGATCTGTAGATTGCTTTTGGTAAGCTTGCCATTTTTATTATGTTAATTCTACCTAACCAAGAACATGGGCAATCTTTCCATTTTCTGGTGTCTTCTTCAATTTTTTTCTTTAAAGATTTAAAGTTTTTGTCATATAGGTCTTCCACTTGTTTGGTTAGAATTACTCCAAAATATTTTATGCTATTTGTGGCTATTGTGAAGGGTGATATTTCTATGATTTCTTTTTCAGCCCATTTATCATCTGTGTAAAGGAGGGCTACTGATGTTTTTGAGTTAATCTTGTATCCTGCTATAATACTGATGGTGTTTATGAGTTGTAGGAGTTCCTTGGTAGAATTTTTGGGTCACTTATCATATCACCAGCAAATAGAGTTTGACATCTTTTCCGATTATATCCTCTTGATCTCCTTTTGTTGTGTTATTGCTCTAGCTAGAACCTCTAGTACTATATTGAATAGATATGGAAAGAGTGGACAACCTTGTCTTGTTCCTGATTTTGGTGGGATCACTTTGAGTTTCTCTCCATTAGGTTGATGTTGGCTGTTGGCTTGCTGTATATTGCCTTTATTATGTTTAGGTAAGTTTCTTATATCCCTGCTCTTTCCAAAACCTTTATCACGAAGGGGTGTTAGATTTTGTTGAAGGTTTTTTCAGCATCTAATGAGATAATCATGTGGCTTTTTTTGGTTGGGAGACTTTTGATGACTGCTTCTATTTCTTTAGTGGTTATAGGTCTATTTAATTTGCTTGTCTGGCCTTGATTTAATTTTGGTAAGTGATATTTATCCAGAAAGTTGTCCATTTCATTAAGTTTTCCAATTTTATAGAGTATAGGTTTTCTAAGTAAGACCTGATGATTCTCTGTATTTCCTCCAGGTCTGTTGTTATGTCCCCCTTTTCATTTCTGATTTTGTTAATTTGGATATTCTCTCTCTGCCTTTTGGTTAGTTTGGATAAAGATTTGTCTATTTTGTTGATTTTCTCAAAGAACCAACTATTTGTCTCATTGATTCTTTGTATTGTTTTTTGTGTTTATTTTTTGATTTGAGCTCTCAATTTGATTTCCTGCCATCTAGTCCTCCTGGGTGAGTTTCCTTTTTTTTTTCTAGAATTTTTGGGTGTTCTGTTAACTCACTAGTGTGGAATTTTTCCAGCTTCTTTATGTAGGCATTTAGTACTATGAACTTTCCTCTTAACATGCATTCATTGTGTTCCATAAGTTTGGGTATGTTGTGTGGTCATTTTCATTGAATTTTAGAAAGTCTTTAATTTCTTTATTTATTTCTTCCTTGACCCATTGGTGATTCAAGTGAGCATTGTTTAATTTCCATGTGTTTGTGGGCTTTCTTAAATTAATGTTCTGTTGAATTCTAATTTTAAACCATGGTGATCCGATAAGATACATGGGTTATTCCAATTTCTTTTTTGGATCTGTTGAGGTTTGTTTTGTTACCGAGTATGTGGTCAATTTTTGAGATGGTTCCATGAGGTGCTGAGAAGAAGGTATATTCTTTTATGTTTGATGGAATGTTCTATAGATGTCTGTTAAGTCCATTTGAGTCATAACATTTGTTAGTTCCCTTATTTCTCTGTGCTGCCAGCATGATAATGGACTAATCCTCTGAAATTTTAAGTAAACCTCCAATTAAATGCTTTCCTTTATAAGAATTGCCATGGTCATGGTGTTTCTTCAAAACATTTATAAATCCTAACTAGCTGCGCGGTGGTGGTGCAGGCCTTTAATCCCAGCACTCAGGATGCAATGAGTTCAAGGTCAGCCTGGTCTACAGTGTGAGTTCCAGAACAGGCTCCAAAGTTACAGAGAAACCCTGTCTCAAAAAACAAAAATAAAAACAAAAACAAAAACAAGAAGAGGAAGAAGAAACCCTAACTGAACTGAAAAAGCAAGGTAGCAGAAAGATAATTTATATTCCCCAGGTTTTTTACTCTTCTGGGTGCCTGAGGGCCTCAACCTGAAAATAATATCTAAGAAATAAATCATCTATTATCAGCCATGTTTTGTGGGGCCTGCCTGTGCTCCCAGAACCTGAGAAGTAGAGAACATAGTTTTGGAATTCAAGGTCATATTCAGCCGCGCAGTGAACCTGAGGCCAGCCTGAGATACGTGAGCCTTGACTCAAAATACTCATAACATGGACGGAGAAATGGCTTAGGGTTAAGAGCATTTACAGCTATCACAGAGGAACAGGCTCAGTTCACAGCACCACATGGTGGCTCACAGCCATCTATAGCTTCAGTTGCTGGAGATCTGATGCTCTCTTCTGACTTCCAAGGGCACCACAAATGCACATGGCACACTGACACACATGTAAGCAAAACACTCATTAAATAAATACATCTTTAAAAAAAATAAGAGTGATCCAGTCTTTGAAAGAAACTGTAGGGGCTGGAGAGATGGCTCAGTGGTTAAGAGCATTGCCTGCTCTTCCATAGGTCCTGAGTTCAATTCCCAGCAACCACATGGTGGCTCACAACCATCTGTAATGAGGTCTGGTGCCCTCTTCTGGCCTGCAGACATACACACAGAATATTGTATACCTAATAAATACATAAATATTTTTTTAAAAAAGGGGGGGCTGGAGAGATGACTCTGTGGTTAAGAGCACTGACTGTTCTTTCAGAGGATCTGGGTTCAATTCCCAGCACCCACATGGCAGCTCACAACTGTCTGAAGATCCAGTTGCAGGGGATCTCACACCTTCACACCAATGCACATAAAATAAAAAGTTAAACAAACCATAAAAAAAAAAAAAGAAACTGTAAAAGAAGCAGATACAATTCTGAGTTTCCCCCATTGCGGTTGGGGTGTCCTGGAGTTGTTTCTCCCATGGTAGTTGGGGTGTCCCGGAGTTGGGGTGTCCTGTAGTCACAGTCCTCCATATTCACACTGTAATAGTTCTCTAAACAACTTCTTGAAAGTCTCTGAGGAAATGGCCTGTGATGTTCCAGAAAAGGGAGGTGCAAAGGCACAGAGACTGTTCCTGGAATGTTCCTGAATAATTCAGCTACAATTGCTGTTTGCAAGTCACTGTGGAAGGAAAGGCTCCAATAGATGCCGCTTCCTCGGGCCCCTGGGTGAAGCAAGCTGCTTTTTGCTTGACATTGTGGTTCTATTTGGAATCATCCCTATGAAGGACAAAGACGGAGTCTTAGAGGCCAAAATCACAGCAGTCAAGACTCACTTCTCATGAACTGAAACAGCCTCAATCTGGCAACTTAGATACACACACGCTGTAGCCCCAGCTCCTCTGCTCCCATCCATCATGACATGCAAAGGACTCAAGGATGGGGGAGGAGAGATGGCTCAACAGTTAAGAGCACTTGTTGCACTTGCAGAGGACCCAGGTTCAAGTCCCAGCACCCACATGATAGCTCACACCCATCTATAACTCCAGTTCCAGGGAATCTGATACCCTCTTCTGACCTCTGCAGGTACCAGAAATGCATGTGGTACACATACATATATGTTGACAAAATACACCCAGTCCAGGACTGGAGAGATTGCTCAGCAGTTAAAAGTACTGACTACTTTTCCAGAGGACCTGGGTTCAATCCTCACATCTGTGTGGTGGCTCACAGCTGACTTAAGTCCAGTTCCAGAGGAGCTGCTGCCCTCTTCTGGTCTCTGGGGGCACTGCACATTCATGGTACATATACATACATGCAGACAAAACATTCACACATGAGAGAGAGAGAGAGAGAGAGAGAGAGAGAGAGAGTGAGAGTGTGTGTGTTTTAAGACTATAGACTCCAAAAGCTCAGACTCAGTTTCCCATGTCCATCAGCTTCTAAAAGGTGAAGTCAGAATTCTAGAACTGAACCAACTGAGGGAAAGTATAGCCGTGGTGCCAGCATCCCATTCGCGCCTAGTGAGGACCTTCTAGCTGCCTCAGAGAGCATGGTGGAGCAACTAGAAGCATATAGCTCAGAGGCAGACTGAGCATTGCCACGTACAGAGTCTTGAATTTGACCTGCAATACCGACAATATAAACTAAAGAGGGGGCTAGAAGAACGGCTCGGGGGATAAAAGCACAATACTGCTCTTACAGAAGGTCCAAGTTTGGTTCCCAGCACACACGCCACATAGCTCACAACTACCTGTAACCCAGCTTCAGGGGACTCAATGCCCCCAACTTCTGAGAGCACTGACGATACTCACACACACACACACCCATGCACAGACACCTCATTAGAAATAAAGTAATAATAATTAATTGCATGGCAGAGGGTACCATAGGGTGAGACAGAAAGCAGGCTAGCTCAGAGTTCTCTTCCTACAAAGCCACTGCCGCCATCGCCAGAGGCTGCTCTCACGACCTAAGAATGGTCTCCGGTAACAAACCAAGTCAGCAGCCCGGTTTGAGGAATTCAAACCTCTGACAAGGATTCCAATGGGAAGAGAACAATTTTTTTTCTTCCCTCCTTTCTGCCTGCTACAGCTCCATATGAGGTACATTTGGCAATGTATGGAGTTCCAAGACAGATGAAGCCCAGGGTCTAACTCCATGTCCTCAGGTGGCACACTCTCCACCTGGACTGCCAGCTTCTATTCCGGGTGAAAGAAAAGTAAGCATCTGCCCAGGTGAGATTGTTGTGATCTGTAAGTTCTGTCATATGGAGACGATTTACTGCTGCTCCTGAAATGTGTGGTTTTACTTTGTATTTATTTGTCTTTGTGCGTGTCTTTGTGGAAACTAGAGAAAAACTTTGGGGGGGGGTTGATTCTTTTTTTAAATTATATTTTATTTATTATTTTTTATGTGTACATTTGTCGGTGTGAGAGTGTTGGATCCCCTAGAACTGGTTATTACAGATAGTCATGAGCTGCCCTGTGGGTGCTGGGAATTGAACCCGGATCCTCTGGAAGAGTAGCCAGTGCTCTTAACCACTGAGCCATCTCTTCAGCCCAGGAATTGATTCTTGTTTCCCACCTTATAGAAATGGAGTCTCTTGGTTTGACGTTGCCGTGGCATACTCCATACTCCGGGCTTCCTAGTCCATGGCTTTTAGCCCAATCTCATGTCTCTACTCCCATGTCACTGCATGAGGGTGGAGATTACAGATGTGTGCTACAGCATCTGGCTTTCACCTAGGGTCCAGAGACTAAACTCAGGTTGTTGGACTGGCCAGGGCTTAGTGCCCTCTGTGCTAGCCTTCTGGCCCAAGGCCCCTACGGGCCTTTCCCTTCAGATCCAGCCATGTGACCTTCAACAAGTGACTTTTCCCAGGCTGGCAGAAAGAACCTTGTGAGACAAACCAAGGGGAGGCTGAGAGAAAGCAGACTCTTGGCCCGTGACAGCACAGCGTTGCTGGGAGGAAAGAATCAAACGCAGGGGAGTGATGAACTCGGTGTTTCTGTGTGGCATCTGTGGGGACAACTAAAACTGTCTGTCCTGGGTAATCAGTGCTCTGAGGGTTCAGAGGCCAGAAAGCCTCATCTGAAGTAAATGATCAAGGACACAGGGACATGATGGACAGCGAGGCCTGGGGGCGGGGGGGTAGTGTGAATCCAATCAAATATTTGTCACCATTTTTTAGCTGCAGATTATGGGTTAATGGATGCTTAGCTCAACTCTGTTCTAGAAAGGAAGACAAGCAGAAGAAAAGAGTAGGTGGACTGTGTGCTTAAAAGAGCTCAAAGTAGCCGGCCAGTGGTGGCACAGGCCTTTAACCCCAGCACTGGGGGGGGGGGCATGGGGTAGGGGCAGAGGCAGGTGGATCTCTGTGAGTTTGAGGCCAGTCTGGTTTACAGAGCTACTTCCAGGACAATCAGGACTACACAGAGAAGCCCTGTCTTGAAAAACAAAACAAACAAACAGACAAAAAATAGCTCAAGGTAAAATCAAGAAAAAGTGGCCAGAGACCAGATAATGCGGTGTCATTAGGCTGTAGCTTTGGCTCTGCTTTCGGGAACTCATGGCATTTCATAGGGTAAGGATAGCAGCTGGCACTGTGGATAGAAATCCCATCAGCTTAGCCACCCAAAGAAGACCCCCTCCCCAGGGACACAGGATGCTTCAGCCCGTGAGACTGGGTGTGGTCATCTTGCTCAGATAATTGCAGCGGCATCAGGAGGGATCCCTTTTAATGGTTCTCTATTTTGCCATGCTAACAGTATCATGAGCACCTAAGTGCTGTACCAAACTGCTGGCGAGTGTATCCATTAACCATGACTTTTACTTCATTTGCTCTGATGCTTTGAGACAGAAGTCTTGCCCACCCACAGCTTCTCCCAGAGTTAGCCAATTCCTAGAGATAATGACTCATCAGTGAGTGAAGTTTTCAAGCGCAAATGAAACAACCCTGGGTTGCCACACACACACACGCGCGCACTCCGAAACCACATGATAAGAGTCCATAGCTTCCCCTCCACCTCTGCCTCCAGCCAGCCCGGGTGCTCTCTACACCCAAACCCCCCATGGTATGAAATGACCGGCCACTTGGAACTGTGGGGACCATATTAATGGCACTCACATCCTGATCTGTTCACCTTCATGTACCTCAAACTTTCCATTCAAGCCAAAAACTGCTCTCTCTCTCTCTCTCTCTCTCTCTCTCTCTCTCTCTCTCTCTCTCTCTCTCTCTCTCTCTCTCTCTCTCTCTCTCTCTCTCTCTCTCTCTCTCTCTCTCTCTCTCTCACACACACACACACACAATCACAGGGCTCTTGTATATGTCATGCTCTCCTCCTAGCCTGGCACAGCAGCTCCCAGTGGCTGTGTTCCTTCCCCCAACAGGAGAGTCTGTTGGGCATTCCACAAGTGTGAATCATACTTGTCACCAAACTGGAGGCAACTGTGAAGACAGAAGAAAAACTGTCAAGCTCAGAGTGTGCTGATTAGCCCAAGCATAATTATTTCTAACATAGGGCTTTTGCATGGAGTTCTGCTTTCGTTGATGGTGACAAATGCAATGACAATAGAGCTAGCAAGTAACCTTCCACCACTACTTCTCATGAAGGCAAAAGGAAGATGGGTGTGGTACATGCCTGTGACCCCAGTTCTTGGGAGGTAGAGACAGGAAGATTGGGGTTTCAAGGCTTAGCCTTGTCTAAGCTGTGTGTGTGTGTGTGTGTGTGTGTGTGTGTGTGTGTGTGTGTGTGTGTGTGTGTGAATCAGGCTCTCACTGTATTGCCAAGTCTAGTCTTGAACTCCTTGGCTAAATTGATTCTCCGGCCTCACTTTAGAGTAACTAGTCAGAACTGCAGGTGTGTATCACTAGACCCAATCACATGCTTAAAACAATACAGTGAGGGGCTGGAGAGATGGCTCAGTGGTTAAAAACACCAACTGCTCTTCCAGAGGACCTGGGTTCAATTCCCAGCACCCACATGGCAGCTTACAACTGTCTGTAACTCCAAGATCTAACTCTCACAAAGACATAGATGCAGGCAAAACACCAATGCAATTAAAAAAACAATATAGTGATTAAGAGATATTCCATGTTTAAGTAACAGAAAACCCAATTTCCAACACCTTTGTATTTCTGTGAGCTGAGAGGCAGGGCAGGACTGGCGAGGTCCTGATGACTTGGTGTCTCGTCTCACCTCTGCTCTCTGACTCTGCGCTCCCCCATGCTCCCACAGAATGCATGCCTCCTCATCCCAACACGGGGAGAGAGACCAGGGCTCAGCTGGAGGCTGCATCACTAGAATTGGCAGTCTCATTCCAAGAGCTCAAGCAGATCTCTTTACAAGACTGCAGCATGTGGCCATCCTTGATCAAGAAAAATGTTGTATCAATGAATCTGGACCGGAGCCAAATGGCTTCTCTGGATTCACTAGGCAGCAGGCTTCCCAGAAAGAACGTGGGCAGGGAGGAGGGAGGCGCAGGTGGAGGTGCCTAAGTGTATCCTTGCAAGAATAGCTGGGGGGGGGGCGGTGAACGGCACAGTGCTTCCTTCCAATGCACTCACAGAACAGCAACGGATTATGAAGAACAAAGAAACAGAAGGAGGCAGGACTGAGATGAGGTAAGTGATGATAACGATTTTAAAACAAAGGAGGCTGGAGAGATGGCTCAGCCGTTTCAAGCACTTGCTGCTCATCCAGGTTCTGTTCCCAGCACCCACCTGAAGGCTCACAACTGTAACACCAAGCTCAGGGAAATCCTCAGTCTCCTCTGGTCCAGGCGTGGACACAGTGCACGGACACACACACAGGCAAAACATTCGTACACATAAAATAAAATTTCAGAAAACTGTTACAAAAGGGAGAAGCACACGCAGGAAACAGAGACAGGAGGATTGCCACACGTTCTAGGCCAGCCTGGACTGCAGTGAGACCTTGTTTAAAAACAAAACAAAAGAAAGAAAGGTGAACGGAATAAAGGAAACAATCTGAATCGCTGACAATAGACACCATATTTGCAAGTAAAATCGTCTGGCTTTGATGGCTTTCACTACACGACTCTAATTTTGATGTGACCGCATAAAGGAAAAGGTCATTACATTTAAACTTTTTCATTTCTGCCTTACATTTGCCTGTCTTGCCTTGGAAGGTTGTAAAATTGATTAGCAAAGAGGTCCTATGCTTTTATGGCATAATGGTATTTAAAATGTCAAGAAGGAATAAAGGGGACGGGGGTCACATCTAGGCTGAGATTTTGATCTTGTGGTCCTTTCTCTTCAGCAGCACATTTCATTTCAACACCTGCGTACAGCTACTTCCTAACACACATGTGCACAGCATGTCCAGCATCTAACAAGGAGTGCCAGAAGTGGGGAAAAGGCGAACCGAATCGGTGTCCCGTCTGGCAGTAATGAAAAAACAGAGAAGCTGCTATGTCTCGAGCAGAAGAATCCTCATGGCGGGTGTCTCCCCATGCTCTCTGTGACAGAAGCTGCCTCCTCTTTGCAGCCATGTGCAATCACTGTTGTGGCATGCCCCATGACACTGGGCTCTTCCTGACCTGCACAGCAGCTCCCAGAAGCCTGGGTGCCCTTCCCCAGCAGGAGACGGCGTGTTGGATAGTTTGTGTATCATATCCGTTACTGAGCTAGAGGTAATCGTGAACATGGAAGAAACTTATCAAATCATAAAGCGTGCTGAATAGCTCAAGCATATTATCTGTAATAGATGGATTGGCCTGTAATTTTTCGTTTGTTGGAGCTGATTTGCCATGACAACAGAGCTAGCAAATGCCATTTCATCACTACTTCTCCCAGAGGCAGAATGAGGGTGGGTGTGGTACAAATCTGAGACCCTAGCTCTTAGGAGGTGCGGGCAGGAAGGTCAGAGGTTCAAGACCTAGCCTTGGCTACATAGCAACTTTGAGGCCCACTCGAGTTACATGAGATCCTGACTCCAGCAAAACAAAAGAATACAGTGAGAATATGGATCTGGCGGGGCTGGAGAGATGGCTCAGAGGTTAAGAGCACTGACTGCTCTTCCAGAGGTCCTGAGTTCAATTCCCAGCAACCACATGGTGGCTCACAACCATCTATACTGAGATCTGGTGCCCTCTTCTGGCATGCAAGCATACATGGAAGGAATGTTGTATACATAATAAATAAATAAATATTTAAAAAAAAAAAAAAAAAA